>OZ012681.1:110045667-110645667 GCA_963942445.1 Argyra leucocephala
GGGAAAGTAGAACAGTTAAATTCCTTTGATAAGTTTTTTTTTTGCTTTTTTTTTTTTGTAAGTGAAACTTAATATTAACACGTTGATCGATTTGGTAGAGGAAAATGTAATAAACTCGCGTCACGCTAAATTGTGAGTCACTAGTGAGTGTTATTAATATATATAAATTCAGGTACATACATTCTAAATATAGGTATATATAATTTTTTTTTTGTTTTTTAGATACCTACATGCTACATACAGACAATATACACGTAGAGAATAATAAGAATAATAAGTAAAATAAAATAATCAGAAATAAAATAAAACAAAAAACAATTTGTTTTTTCTCATTTAAATACAAACAACAAAACAAAAAACAATATTTGAAGTTGTTCTCTTCTCATAGTTTTCATCAAAGAATATCAATCAGACCATCCCAATTAGTAGAATATGCAGTAATCAGTACTCATGTATGTATTCATTTGTGTGCAAACAAATCAATATGCAAATTTGTTTTGTCTCTATATGCTTCCTCCAGGCTTAATTTCTATCGAGATGAGTTACTAAGTACTTCACTACATTGGATTCTGGTATTTCTGTACTGTGAAGGAATGGATATGTTTCTATGTTCAATCTTAATTTGATTGTGGAAACTCTTATTTTCAGTTACTTTAATTTTTCATTTCTCGTGTTAGTTTTCAAATTTTTTCAGATATGACTGGTAACCATAGGGATGCGATTCGTAGATATTTGTAAGCCCTCAATATTATCGTATCGTCTGCAAAGGTAGATAGGAACACTTGACTGTTTCCTGGGAGATAAAAGATTAATATTAAGTACAGCATTGGTCCGTGTAAGCTGCTAATGATTTGTATTTGACTTGAAATAATCTATGATGCAGATAAATTTCTAATAGTTTGTGAGCTTCAGAAGGTAGTTGAGTGTCAATTTAATATATTAAGAATATCGTGCCAGACTCTGTCAAAAGCCTGAACGACTTCTATGAAAATGAATGAAATATGGCTGAACAGTATTTTTATACCTCATGCAGAATGTCTGATTTCTGCTATTCTATATACCTGTTCGATGGCACTGTAAAGCCGGTATGATTACTTTTTTAATGAAACTTTTTTTAAACGCTTTGGAAATTATATGTAACAGGCTGATATGTCTAGGAATTTATAGATAACAGGCTGATAGGTCTAGGATAGGATAGGAATTTTATTGGGAACCTTACCTGTTTTTCTAATCATTATAATGGTAGATAATTTTCAAGGAGATGCCAAACTATGAGAAAATATGAGTTAGGTAGATAATTCCTGTTTCAGGTAATTCTTTGATCATTTTGGCTTTATTATTATCATGTCCCGGAGACTTCTTAGACTCTTTCTTGCTCTTTATTGTGTAAATCAATAGTGTTTTTGTTAATTTTTATTGTTTTATAAACTTATGCTGGGGCTGGTGTTGGTAGTTTTACTAGTTTTGAGTATTGAGTATTGAGTATTGATATTTCGTAGGGAATGAATACACTCTCAAGATGGCTGTTGAATGCTTGTGTCTATTGCTTTATGCCAAATTCCCATTAGTTAGTCTGAGTTGATGAAATCTTTTTAGTTTCTTGATGGTATTCCACAGAGAATAATTTGTTTCATAACATGGTGTTAAGCTCTTGAGATATTTTCTAAATTTCTCTTCAGAATTGTGTTGTTTTAGATATTTTACTGCTTGATCGTATAGCCTTTTAGATGTTGGAGACTTTTTCTTTTGCCAACTTATTCTAAGATTTCGCTTTGTTTTTATTGCTTCCTCAATTTCTGATACTGTTCTTGTTCGTAGATATTCGTTTTGTTGTGCTGTGTATATTGAGGTAGATGAGGCTTCTGATAACTCATTGAATTTACTAACAGTAGTATCAATTTCAGAGTTAGTTTTCAAGGATGTTCTTAAATTTAAATGAGAGCTGATGTATTTTTTATATCTTAACTAATATAGTGTACTTTTCATTGGTTTATATAGATGTTTACTCGTCTAACTTCCAAAACTACTGGAGAATGGTTCGAATAGATATCATAAAATTCTTTTAAAGTTGTGATGCTTCTATTGAAATTATTAATGATTGCAAATTCGATTAAGTCAGGAATCTTGTTTTTGTCTGTAGGCCAGTAAGTAGGATGACCGGAAGAAGATATTTCGTATCTAATTTCATGTATCACCTTATATAAATGTCTGCCTCTTAGAGATGTTAGTCTAGAACCACAATAAGGATGTTTAGCGTTGTAGTAGCCAGCGGTGATAAATTTCTGTCCCATGTTGGAGAATAGTGAGTTAAATCACATCTGATGTTATTGGATGGCTGAGAGGGCAATACACTGATGAAATAGCTATATTTTCATTCACATAAGTTCTAAACATAATGGCCCATATTTTGATAGTCATTTCACTGTCATTTTTTATGAAAAACAAATTTTACGATTTCGATAGTCGGAAAAAATGACAAAAATCATAAAAAATTAAAACAAGGCAATTTCGATAGTCGCGTTAAAATTTAAAAATTTATAACTTCAAAGGAAAATAACATCAAGACCTCAGTTTGAGCTATTATTGAATATAATGGAGGAAAATAAATATTTAGCTAGAGGCAGTTCCATGGCATTATATGGACAAAAATGAATACAAATCAAAATGGGATAGTTTTGCCAATCGCGTTAATGTTATTGGACCAGCCCAACGTGATACTAAAGGTTGGGAAAGGTAATAAAAGTTTTGTATTATTATTTTGTGTTAGGTATAATGTATTCTGTTTTTAATAATTTTTCAGGTTTGGTATGATTTGAAAACGAAGGTAAAAAAAAAAATTGGGCATAACAAAAAAGAATTCAAAGCTACTGGAGGAGGTACTAACTCATTAATTATTCTTTCTGCTTGTGAAGAGAAGGTAGCAGACATATTAAATTTTGCGCAAATAAGTACCACAAATTCCAGAATATTTGGTTTAACTCAACCATTAACTGAGGAAGTGTCTAATTTAGAGGAAACAATAATAGCGGTAGAAGTTATAACAATAGGGGAAACAAATGAAAATCCGGTAAATTTAGAGTTTACTTCATCATCAAGTACTACCATAACACCAAATAGAGGTAAAAAGTTTTTACTCAATTGTGAACAAATTTTTATTAACTGAATTTTGATTTTCAAGCATTGCCTAAAAGTAGATATGAAAAGAACCAGACAAATGGTGCAAGATTTGATCTAATAAAAGAACAACTGACATGTCTTAGGGAAATTCAAGTTCAAATGAAAGAGCAAAGGGGGAGAAAATGCTAAATACTTAGAAGAAATATGCAGATATAAAAAAGAAAAGCTAAGTCTGTATAAAAATTATTTGGAAAAAAAGGTGGAATCCAAAATAAAAAAGGAAAACTGGAGAATAGCAACATTAGAATGTAAAAAAGAAAAAATAGCGATAAAGCGAATGATGTTAGAATGCAAAAAAAAAAAACAAATGAATCAAGTTCTAAAAGATTGAAAAATTCAAATCTCTATTTTATGGTTGTGAATTATATGTTTTTTTTTACATAATTAGTTTTTTAGCTGAAATAAGCTACTGTGACTGAATTTTTTTTAAATATTTTTATTCGAATTACGTACTTGTTTTTATTTTTATAATTATGATGTTGAAGTTGTTAAAGAATGAAGAATACATTTTTTTTAATACTATTGAATTTTTTGTCTTTATTTTTATAATTAGGTTTAAGCTGAAATTTTATTATATATATTATAAAAGTTATTATGAATTAAAAAAATACTGAAATTATCATTTTTGTTTTAAATGTTTATATAATTTATTATCATTGGTTAACAAATTTTTTAATTTGAAATAGACATCATTATTTGATTTCGAATACTACTTCCTTCGTTATATCTTTCTTCGTTTTCAGGAAATTCAAAAGGTTCATTTTCAAGTCTTCTTCAAATGGAATTTTATACCGGATACATAAATTGTGCAAACAACAACAAGTATTTATAATTTTCGTGACTTTGTCAGGTTTATAGTGAAGTTGTCTTTCTCCCAAAATGCATCTAAATCGATTTTTTAATACTCCTATCGTACGTTCGTATTATAATTCTGGTCTTGCTGTGTTTAGTGTTAAAATTTGTTTCTCTCTCATCATTATCACGTCTATGTCTAAATGGCGTTATTAAAAGGATAGCCGCTATCACATAAAAAAAATGGCATAAATTTACAAGTAAATAATGCAAATAAAATTTTTTACCAAGAAGCCAACTGTTTCTATCACCTTGTTCTAAGTTGTTGGAAAAATAACTATCAAGTTCACTTGAGTTCCAAATAAATGAATCATGACAAGATCCAGGATTGGAAGCATCGACATATCTTATCAACATCTTATCATTGCATACCTGCATCACATAAATTTTTGATTGGTTAATAATGTTATGTTATATGATGTTCAGTAATTATATTACTTACAAGCATCGCATTGATGCTATAGAAGCCCTTACGATTATAATATAAATGCCGAATATCTTCTGCTGGAGTCACTATTTTGACATGTGAACCATCTACAACACCGACAACTCCAGGTAATCCCGTTTTGTTATGAAATTCTGTCTTAATTAATAATTTTTCAGATTCTGTCATATCCATTTTTATGAATTCGGGACACATTATAGTTTCAAAAAATTCTAACATTTCCTTTAAAATTGTAGAAAATTTTGATTGTGATACTGCCACATGAAACTCTTGCCCTTTTGCTCTCTGATAAGAGCCATCGGCAAAAAAACGAAGAACAGCTGCCAACTTCAATATGGGAGGAACTGACTCTGACCGTACATTTATTTTAAGTTTCATCTTAGATAAAATAAACGAAAACGCCTCATTATTTAAACGGAAGTTCTTTATAAAACTGTAATTTTTATTTTATTTAGTAATATTACCTATATTGTAAAAGTTATAAATGGACTTACATGGAATTGGCTAACTCCAATGGATTTGATTTATCTATCATTAAACGATGTTCTAATGCTAAATTTCTACTTTCTTCTTCTTCACTTGTATCACTGAAAAATAATTCAATTGAACACATTTTAAATTTTATTTCTTAATTTTGTTTTTTCTTCACTTTTTCACTTCACTTTTTTCTTTGCAATTTTTTTTTTTTTTTTTTTAATAATTATAACCAACAAAACACGTCAAAACAAAAAGTGCTGCCGGTTTAAAAAAAAAAATCATTTCATTTCAATTTCAAATTTCATTTCATTTTTCCCGACTATCGAAATCTCAAAAAATCATTCATTTGTCATTTTCATTTTTATGAGATGACTATCAAAATATGGGCCAATATATAGAGGTAAGTTTTTGATTTAGGATTTATTAATCCGCTGATTCCTGTTTGTTTTTGCATTTTTTGGTTTTTTTTTGCATTACGAAGACTAACAATTAATATTTTAACTAATTTACAACATATCATATTATAACTTCATCATCATCATCATCATTACTGTCCTACAAAAACCAGATAATCTACGTACTTTTTTCTCTTCCTAAATCACTTCCACCACACTATTCTACAAAGTGGAACAAACAAAACCTCAGTACAAAAAATTAAAAAAAAAAAAAAAAATAAAAAAAAGCAAAATTAACCACTACTAGTTTAATAGGTAGGTGTTTTTCTTCCTCATACAATTTAATATTTTTAAAATACCCTCGTTTGATAAAAATAGAATAGTGTTATTGGCTTTTTGAACCTGGATGATTTTGGTTATTTAGGTTATTATCGATTTCGTTAGTATTGATTGAAACTATTTGAAAGTATGTGTAATTAAAAATTGTTAGAATAAAATAATTCTACTATACAATATTTTATAATTAGCTTTCTAATCAGGCAATTGATAACCTCACCAACAGAATAAATAAACTTTTACCCGAAAAAAATATCAATTTAAGTATTTGAAACTTTTCATTGTCATAATTTTCGGTTAGAATATTTTTATTTTTGTTTTGCTTTTTATTTTGTTTAAATAAAAAAGTATAAATTAAAAAAAAAAATTATTTAAAGCCTTAATAGCCAATTTAAAATATAGCTAACTATGAATGGTTAATGTATCACTGAATTTATTTATTTTTTTTTGCAAAAAAAAAAATTAGAACAAAAATAATGAAAAATAAAATGAATTTTTATTTTTGAAGAAAGTATATACAAAATTTTTGAAATATAAATGAAAATTTATTGAAATTGATATGTTCAGAAATTTTCATTTGAAACTTTTAAACATTTATCATAATTATTATTATTATTATTTGGTATTTTTGTTTTACTTGTTTTCATTTTTTTTTTTTTTTTATTATAAATTACAAAAGTTTGAAATAAATATCAGTAACAGACAAAGAATTATCAAGTTATTATGAAAATACAATAAAAAGAATAAAAATAAAAGTATGAAAAATTCAAAAAGAGTAATTAATTGGAAAAATTTACAACATAAAAACAAAAAAAAAAAACAAAAACAGAAAAGAAATAAAGGAAGCAAAAACCAAAAAAAAAAAAAAATAACAATAACAAAAACAATTTAAAAATTTCCATTAAATCCGAAATGACATAATTGTTTTTTGTTGTGGAAGCATTAAAATTAAGTGTTAATAAATAAAATGTCCTTCATATAACATTATAATAATAATAAAAATTTGTTATTTTAATTATTTGTAATTGTATTAGTAAGGTATATTATTACATTACTAATAAATTAACAAAACAATACTATATTCCAGTCTGCAATATTTTTTACTTCATCTAGCCAAATTTTGCTGTTTTTTTTTCCATTGAATAATATTTCAAAGCCATCATACAACGCTCTAATATCAACTTTCTACTTTGAACTAAAATATCTCCTTAAATGCAGCATATATATATTATTCTGCATTTATCTGGATGTTTGTAAGTTCGACAGAATACTCTAACACATATACAAATTACAATATCCCACGTAACATTTTATTGTTATAAAAACAAAATGAGTGCTAAAAGACTTCTATATGACTCCCGATAAGCACTAAAAGTGTTATAATGATGTTTTTATGTGAATAATGTGATTAATATTACTATAAGAATGTTCTTATAGCAATTGCGGGAGTTAAAAAAATAATGTAAAGATCTGGCCTGAAAAAACCTATATTGTGTTCAAAGGCCACTTAAATAAAGTTATAAAAAAAAATTGTGGGAGTTGCTATAATGGGATTTTCCGCAAGTGATACAGCAATGTTTTTATAAATCTAAAAGTGCGTAATCCTATATTAAGAGTTAAAGTGTTGTTATAAGAATAGAATTGCTGGAATAGCAGTAGTGGTGTTATTATTTTACTGTATTCCTATAACGTTACTAACAAACTTACTGTAGCTTTTAGATAAATATTTTGCGACGGCCATTGTTTTCTACAAACGAGGTAATTTTTTTTTAAATAAACAAAAACTGAAAAATTTTATTTTGCATTCTATTCGCAAAAATATCATTTTTACTGAAAAGAATATTTATTTAAATATCAAATTTGATGTTATGCATTAATTAACATACATTATTAAATATTTTAAAGGTGCAATTTAAAAATATATTTTCTTTTATTTATTTAAAAATTGGTTATTTTTGAAGGGCATTGTATTTTTTCGAATTATTTTTATAATAAATATCAATGAAATTTCATTCACCGCCAAATTTTGCATTTGGGTCACAATAATTATAAATATTTTTGACCGAAAAATATTATTTATTAGTAAGACATTTTTTATATTATTAATTCATATCTATCTCCCTTTCTCAGGAAATAAATATACACTCCATAAAATTATTATTTGAAAATAAAAAAAATAATACCTTTCTCACTCTCGCATGACATAAATTATTTCAAATGAATATCATTTCAAAATAAAAACATATACACTAATACATGCACACTAATCCTATAACACTATTACAGCACTTGCTCCGGTGCCTTATAGGATTCTCCATTTTAGGGCAATAACGTATTTATAACGTTTCACAACAATTGCGGAGCACTCAAATTAACACTAATACTGCTATAAGAGTGTTTATAATAGTGTTATAAGAGTGCTCAAGAGTCTTATAGCAATAAAATTGTTACGTGGGATGTATACAAATTACTTTGGTAATCTTTTTTTAACCCCTTTCTATCATGCTGAACCTTTGCAGGAAAAAATACCACTGCATGAAATATATTTTTAATGTTAGTCTTCTTCGCAAATAATAAGGAAAAATAAAAAATAATAATAATAATATAAATAAAATAAATAATTTTTTTGATTTATAATAATAAGGACTAATAGAGATTTGATCAATAGTTTAATATGGTATAATAACCAAAAGGCAAACAGTATTTAACACAAAAACAAAGATAATGCACTTAAAGGTTATTCTTATTATTTAAGATTATACCCAATACTAATATGTAGGTATAACAAATGTTTTTTTTTGTTTTTTGCTTTTTTTTTGTTGTTATGATAATGATCATAGCATCATAGTTTTGCCATACCGTATGCATAGCCTGTATAGAACTATAGGTATATATATATACTCTAGCCAGAAATGTGATGCTATTATATATACCTGGTATTATATTTACCTTTATACTTTCGTACCGTTGGCTTTTGGAAGAGAAAAGAAAAGGGATAGTTAGAGAGAAGAAAAGGAGAAAGAAGTAGGAGAAAGGTTCGGCGGTGAGTTGGGAACTATGTTATTGATGTTCACTTTGAACTTTTGTAAATTAAATAAATAATAACTACCCCTTCTTGGGAATGCTTGTAGTGGAATACGATTCCACATTCTAGAAGTTCTGACGATAAACGAATTTCCATAACCAGTTTTGAACCATCTTGATATTTCCACGATGTAGGGGTGGGCATTTGCAGCCTCTCGCGTTCTTCGACGGAATCGCTTAAGAGGCGGAAGTAGTGATTTTAGTTTTTCCGAGCATAAGCCTACTCCCACGAAATATCTATAAAATAGGGTTAGTGCTCCAACGATACGACGATGACCAAGTGGAGCAAGTGTTGATGAAACATTTACATCATCAATGAGGCGAATAGCGTGTTGTTGTACTTTGTCAAAAAAGCTTAAAGCAGTCTTTGAGGCGCCCGGGCATAGAATGTTTAAGTTTTCTAGTCAGTCGCTGTAAGCTATCACCTTGAAATTTTAGAATAGGTTCGAATAGCGTTAGTTTTTGCGTAGCTGGGTAGCTTTGAATTTTGGAGGTGTTAAACTCAACTCTGTTTGCTTTACCCCAGTCGGAAATTTTTACTAAGTCATGGTTTACCATGCCGCCTATTATTGTTCTTTTGGCGTAGACTGTGGTAGCTGTAGCATTGGATTTTTTAAGAAAATCGTACTACGCTACAAGTGTGTGCTGTCATCTGCAAAACTATGGATTGGGTTGAAAGTTGTTTGAAGGAGATCATTAATAAATATTAGAAAAAGAGTTGGAGAAAGGACAGAGCCCTGTGGAACATCAGCATTAATGTTTGAAGTTGATCAGATGTAATTCCATCAACTCAAGCTCGAATGACCCGATTCGAAAGAAAACTTTCAACCCATTTAGTGAAAATTGGACCTAGACCTATAGCATGACATTGTGCTATTAGACCACTATGCCATACTCGATATTTTGTGAGCTTTTGAAATATCTAAGGCCACAACAGCAGCCTCACCAGACTGATGTAAGTTAATGTTTAGCCTTTCGCAGAAGCAAATCATAAGATCACCAGTTGAACGATGGGCTCGGAAGCCATATTGACCATCATGAATTATACCATTGCTATTAAGATATTTTATTAGCTTCTTGTTGATCAAGATTTCCATAGTTTTGGAGAGAATGGAGGTGATAACTATAGGTCTGTAATTTGAAGGATTGCTTTTGTCACCTTTTTTTGGAATAGGATAAACCTGGGCAACTTTCCATTTGGATGGGTATGTTCCCGAAGAAAATGACAAATGAAATAAGTTACGTACAGGCTTAGAAATGACGAAGGCAATATGTCTGAGGCAATATGGCAGAAATGCCGTCTGGGACCGGTAGATTTACTTATATCCAGATTCTTCAGAACTTTCACTATAGCCCTTGTTCTGAAGTAAACCCTTTCTAAGGAAGTTGGAGGATTTTGGGCTGTACGAGGGAGTGTAGAATTTGCTGCAAAGAGTTTTGCAAACATGTTTGCTTTTCCAACTGAATCTGATATGATATCATTGTTATTAATCAAAGGTGGGAATGATGATTCACAAAAATTCCGCATAACATTCTTAGCAAAGGTCCAGAAGAACTTGCTGTTGTTAGGGAGATGTAAAATTTTTTGTCTTAACCTTTGGTTATGCAGAAATTTTGTTGGTTAATAATTTTTTTACATTTATTCCTCATCACTTTATAACTCTCGTACGCATTGATTGATTTATTGTTCTTGTAATTTTTGTACGCTTCCTCTCTCGTTTTCAAAGCTTTCCTGTGTAATCTATTTCACATAGTGTAGCTAGCACGAATTTTCGTTCAGTAGAAAAAATTATAAGTTTAGATTGTTCTTATCGTTGTGATTAGACATCAACCTGACCATTAGCTTTTCCAAAGGCAATAAAAATATCCCTCTTTCAGTGATCTTAACTAAAAATAAAAATTGGGTAAAGTTATTTTTTTTTTTTAATTTTTAATAGTATAAAAATTAACAGCGACAAGCAGTTTGAAGTGTTTTTTTTTTTTTTTTCTTTATTTCAGTCATACTAATTTAATATAAAATTTCATTAACTTAAAACTAAATTGTAAGTTGTAGATCTTAGCCTAGGCTGTCTGATCTTAAAATTTAAAAAAAATTAAAGTGCAAATAAAAGTTAATATACAAAGAAAAGCTATGGAACTGTCAATAATATGAAATAAAATAAATTACATTATAGGAAAACTTAAAAAATAAGATAAACTTCAATGCTTAAATTTATAAAACGAAAAAAAATAAAAAAAAAAAGAAAACAAAAAAGTACTAATTCTAGTATAAAAATTATATATAAAGACTATTTAAAACTACTTATGAAATTAACTTTAACATTTTTACTGCAATTACTACTATCAAACATTTTTAATTTTTTATTATTGTTGTTGTAATAATACAAAATATTCTTATATTCAATTATTTTTGTTTATTTATAATTTATTTTTACTTTTTTCCATTTATTTATTTTTGTTTTTTTATTTTTATTGTCAACTAATATTTAATATAAATTTTTGTATTCCGGTTTTAAAAACTCTAAAAGAATCAATTTCTTTAAGTTGTACCGGCAGGTCATTAAACAATTTCAAACAATTATACAGACAGTTGTTTTTCTGTTGATTTGTTTTAAACAAGGACAGGTAGAAATTGGATTTGTTTCGTGTGTTGTGTGTATGGATATGTCTATCATTCTACTCAAAATGAAATTATGTTTGATTTTATTATTAATTATTTTAAACGCTACTAGATATAGTTCTCGTTTACAAATATTAGTGAAACTTAAATATTTATCAGAATATAATAAATTTGTTGGATACATACGTGGGTAGAAGTGAATAATTCTTATTGATTTCTTATGAATGACATCCAGCTGACTTAAGGTTTGCTGGCTCGCACCGTTCCATACGGGATTGAGATATACAATGTGTGACACTATAAAAGATGAATATATTGCGTATAATGCTTTGGTTGAGATAAAGTTCCGTAATCTACACAATATGAAAAGATAGGGTGATATTTTGCTAATAATATTGTGCACGTGGTCAGTCCATTTCAACTTTTTATCGATAATTAACCCTAGATAATTAAAGCTATCTACAGTTTCTATTAATTTAGATTTATAAAAGAAATTTTCTGAGTTATATAATTTATTTCCAAACAAAATAATTTTGGTTTTTTTTACATTTAGGCTTAATTTGTGTTTAGTAATCCATATTTCAATATTATTTAGATCGTTTTCAATATCCCTCCTCAATTCGATTTCGCTTGTTGCTGAATATCGTATTACTGTATCATCAGCATACAGTTGAATTGAGCCTTTCAGCTTTAGTCGGGATATATCATCAATGTAAAGCTTAAAAAGGTCTGGTCCTAGGATGGATCCCTGTGGTACCCCTTTTTTAATAGTAAGGTAACTACTAAGAGAATTTCCTATTTTGACTCTTTGTAGCCTATCATTGAAATATGATTTAAAAAAGCTTATATTGGATGGACTAAAACCAAGATTAATCAATTTTAATAACAGTATCTCATGGTCAACGCAGTCAAATGCTTTTTGTAGATCCAAAAATATACATGCAACAAATTTCCCATTGTCGATGTTATTGGATATAAAATTTGTTAAACTGAGACATGCTGATGTAGTGTTAGAATTATTTTCAAAACCATATTGTTCTTCATGTAAAATGCTGTTATTTGTAAAAAATAAATTAAGGCGGCGTTTGATGATTATTTCAAAAATTTTTGACAAAGCGTTTAGTACAGAAATCGGTCGGTAGTTTGTTGGATTTGTAGTTGAACCTGATTTGTATATAGGGGTTACTATAGCTATTTTGAGACTTTTAGGAAAAACAGAATTTTGAATTGCATTATTTACTAATTTTACTAATAATGGTGATAATTGAGATGAGAATTTTTTAATGAATTTAGAGGAGATATTGTCATGGCCCGTTGCAGCTGACGACTTTAATTCATCAATTATTTGTTTGATTTCTTCTTCATTTGTTAAATCTAGACAGAAATTGTTGAAGATAGTTCTTCTTGTACTATTTATATATGTAAAATCTATTTGGAAAGGAGCGATATTTATTTCGTCAGTTACATTCACAAAAAAGGAGTTCATTTTGTTAGCTATGTTGCTTTCATCACTGATAGTTTCATTATTAAAGTCTAAGGACTTAATAATTGTGTTAGAAGTACACGAATCAGTGTTATGAATTATTCTTTTATAAAATTTCCACAAGTTTTTAGAATTTGAAATTTCGGAGTGGATGTCATTTGAAAAATAGGTTTTTTTAGCTTCAAGAATCATTTGGCTAACTTCAAGTCTCATTTTTTTATATAAGTCAAGAATCCGTATATTATTTTTGTATTTACAAGAATACTTGTAATAAGAGTCTCTAATCTTTATTTTATCTAAAATTTTTGCTGTTTTTATTTTGTCGTAAAAAGATTGTGTTGTTTTTGACCCATAAGTATTCCATTTTTTTTGAAATTTTGATTGATTTTGCCTCGAAATAAAGCTTACTTTGAAGCGAAGATAAATGATGGCGAAAAAATATTTCATTATTCTTACCTTCGAAAGTTAGATTGAACTCAGCTGTGAATAAAGGTCCAAAGTTTTTTTTTTTAGACATAATGTCATTTTTGATTTCATCAGAACTTAATTTTACTATATATAAGCAGCTTTCAGACGTTCCTTCTTTTTTGTTTATTAATGGTGTTATACTTATTAGATTTTTGCTGGATACATCAGCACCCAATTTGTTAAAAACATTGTCAAGTTGGAAGTTTTTCAAACCTGGTGGTAGGCCAGCTACAACAATAGCCATTTTTTCCATGTTGCAGTTACTCAAGTCAAGTGTTAATTCGCATTGTCTTAGCAATATTGTAAAATATGAAAAAAAAAATACTAAAATAGGTTTGAATGCATGAAAAAGTGAAAATAAATATTTGGAAAAAAAATTTTATTCACAAGAATTCACTAACAAAACCTAACAGTAGGTACACTTAAATTTAATCCTTGATCACTATTCTACACAGCATACATACTTTTTCAACATTAAATCTTAAAAAAAAAAAAAAATATTCAAAATTTTTAGTGCGTGCCAACATCTACCAAATTAATGACTTTTTTGTTTCAATTCTAAATACGCCAAAATCCGTAACGTATATAGCAAGCAGTTCATCAAACATCAAAATATTTGATTTTGCAAAAAAAAAAATATTTTGAAAAATCTCAAATTTTAAGGATATTTATACAAAAAATTAGAAACAATAGAAACAAAATAACAGCAAAAAAAAAAATTCAATAATTTCAAATTGTAAAATAGTATCACTTTGTTTTTTTTTTTTTTTTGCTAATAGAAATCGCTATAAATTTTTTAATAAAAAAAATTACAAACATACTTACATAAAATACAAAGATATCTATTTGTATATTTTGTGTACACACACTACATAACATGATGTGGATTTTTTTTTGTTTATTTGGCATAGATTTAACATATCAGCTGAAATCTCTAAAATATACGTGTAATAATGATTGATTTTTGAAACAATAAAACAAAAACAAAAAATAGAATTCCCACGAAAAATCAATTAATAAAGTCAGGTGAGTCAGGTAAGTATACACCTTTACCATCAACTTACAAATTCAATTAAATTTTTTTTTTGTTTTTTTGTTTTTTTTTGTATTCATTTTTCGAATTGAGTTTTTCTCTCATTTGTGTTTGCTCATGTGATTGTGTATGATGTGTATTTGCATTGCTTTTGTGATTGAAATAGCGTATAGTGAACGTCATAACATCATTTTCTTTTACAAAAATATATTTTTTTTTTCATTATTTTTATTTTTAGTAGTACATGCACACATGTAAACTCATTGGTTCATACTTCCGTTTCATGTACATATATTGCCTGCATTAGATTTACGTCAGTAGACAACCATTGTCCATTTATATTGCATATATTATGTACATAATATATATAGTTACATAATAATATTATGTGTGTATGTATTTTTTGAATCATTTTGTATTTTGATGTTGCAGCTGTAATACGTCAACTTGTAGGTTTTTTTTTTATTTCTGTTCTATTTTTGTTTTTCAATGTGATGTCCTCTATTTTGTTATTTATTTGCTTTTTTTCGCTTTCTACCAAAATATCCTTTTATAAAACAATATACATATACAAGCACAGTAGTCGAAAATATTACATTACCACAATATTTTGATATTTGTTCATGTTCTATATTTTGGGAAATTTCAAATAATATACAACAATGAAAATTTTCATGTTTTTCCATATAATAAAAAACAAATAAAAAAAAAAAAAAACAAAAAGAGAAAGTAAAAACAAAGGTAGGTAATAAAAAAAAAAAAAAAAAAACTGTTTATTTTTTTGGTTCAAATAGGAAAAACATTTTTTATTTTATTGCCATATTGCCTCAATTACAATGTGCAACTTAACAATTGCAGCTGTTAACAGAAAACTTATATCAGCTATAATAAAAATTTAATAATGTTTTTAAAAATACCTAATGTAAATTTTTTTTTTTTTTTTCTGAACTGTGAAAAATCGTTTTAAGTTTTTAGTGGGTGGGTAATGGTATAATGGTATATGGTATGGATAATATGATAACATATTTTTTTTTTTTTTTTTTTGATATAGAGTTAGTTACCGAAAAAACAAAAAAAAACAAAAAAATTTGCAAAATATTTTATCTACTAACATTTTGAATAGAATTCTTTTGTAATTATAAACTGTTTGAGTTGGCCAATGATGGTTAAAAGAAAAACTGGAATAATTGACAAAAGGCAGAATAGCTAAATGATTTTTAATCGGAAAATAGTGAATTTATAAAGTATGTTATTTGATATGGAGTATTTTTTGGACAATTTTAAAAATATAGGTAATCTATTATGATTGTGTACGATAAGTGGATTTTGTATGTGTGAGGTCGGTCAATAAAATCTGTTTTAGGCTATAAAGTGTGAGTATAAAGCAAATGGAGCAAAATTTTAGGTATGAATGCGTAGTTCTAATTTTTAAATTTAGACTGGGCGATAGCCTCTTTATCACCGTAAGCACAAATGGACTTATATCTGTACCCGTTTGGCAGATAACTATCGTAGATTCGTTAGGATTCTTGATGTCTTTAAACATGTACTCAACTGTTCATTTGTAAATCACATCAATTATTATTATATACTAGCTTTGTAACCCGTTATAAATGACGGAAGCAAAATAAATCCTAGTTTCTTTTTTTCTTTCATTAGATTCTTTATTCCGAAATTACAGTACTTATGTTTATATCACTTTTTATTTATTTTTATTTATGTTTATATTGGCCTAACACTAATCTTTTTTTTTTCTATATAACAGAAAAAGAAGTACCATACCAACAAATTTGTATAAAATGTTTGTATTTTTGTATGGTATACTCGTACTCACTTCCATTTAGTTATAATTCGTTAGTTGGGTTCCATTTAGTATAAATTTTACCGTATTAGCGTTATTGTGTCCTCTGGGTAAGCAAATTTAAAAATGGGATCTTATTTTCATATAAATTTTGTCTTTTGTATACTGTTAGGGATCTTATTTTACTATATGAATAAACTTATGGTATTGTGTTATTATAGTATTGTGTTATTTTTAGAAAATATTCATAATTTATATATTCAAAATTTTGTATCTAAATTGGTAAAATTTACAAAAAAAACAAAAACATTTTCATCAATAATTTTTAATTTAAAAAAAAACAATGTTTTATTATCCGGCGTAGAAGTAGAGTTAATTATCCTACTCTACTTCTATCAAGTTCTATTGATTGAACAGTGAACCTGAACAATGAAGTGAAAAGTGAACACTTAACACTGAAAATAAAATAATATTTTTGGAATGGAGCATGCGGGGAACATACAGAATACAGATACAGCAAATAATAAAAAAAAAACAAAAAAAAAACAAAAATAATTTTTTTTGAGTGAAGTGAGTTACGCACACAATAATGACAAAAAAAAAAGGTAGAAGCAATAAAGTAGTATAATGTATAATATTATACAATACAAATATGCTGATACACATGTGTATTATTATGTATAATTTTAAGTAATAAGAATAACGTTTGAGTGAATTATGTTTTTTTTTTATGTTAAATGCTGTTTGCCTTTTGGTTATTATACCATATTAAACTATTGATTAAATTTCTATTAATTCTTTATTATTATAAATCAAAAAAATTGTTTGTTTTATTTATATTATTATTATTATTTATTATTTTTCCTTATTATTTGCGAAGAAGACTAACATTAAATTAAAAAAATATAGTTCATGCAATCAATTTTTCCTGCAAAGGTTCAGCATGGTAGACAGGGGTTAAAAAAAAGCACCAAAGCAATTTGTATATATATGCATTTGTATACATATGTAATTTGTATATGTGTTGGAGCGTTCCGTCGAACTTACAAACATCCAGATAAATGCAGAATAATATATATATATAATTACTGAGGATGCTCTTCTTGACTTTTATACTAAGATTTACAAAAATTTAGATGGTAAAAAAAAACACTGCTTGTCTATTTATAAACATTACGAATTCATTCGATATGGTTAACTAAAAAAATTAGAATTGCCGGAATTTGCATCGGAGGTTGTATATTAAAGTGGTTTTCGTCTTGACTTAATAATAGAGTGCAATTCGTTAAAATTGAAAATAAAAAACGGGTTTGCAGTCCTTTTCGGAAGTTAAAAATAATACCCTCGATTTAGTTAACAGGCTTTTTTCTAAATTTTAAAATAACTGCTCCTTCCCCTCTTAAAAAGCTGATACGCAAGGTCTGGAACACCCGGTATATACTGAGTAAACATTAATTTAAACAACAGTGAAAATAGTCGAATATTTTCCTTTTAATTTTACTGATTTGCTTATCATATAGATACGCGTATTTCGTCTACTACTTGCAGACTTCTTCAGTGTTTTGTACCCGACATTTCATAATATTTTATACTACACTAACACTATCAAAAGATCGTACTATAGGCAAAGCAACATAGAACTGTGAAATAGAGAATTGTGTTTTTAGTGAAATATTTGAATAAGTATTAAAATGTTAAACTATTTTTAAGATATTAAATAAAGTGAGTTATAGTTTTAAGTTTTTCAATTTGTAACTTATTTATTATGTAATACAAAAAATATGTAAAACACTGATTTTTTTTAAGAAAATAAAGAAAATAAATAAATAAAATAAATTGTTTCATTTATAATGCTAATGCTAGACCGGCGAATGTTACGCCGGGAATAGGTAGTAATTTACAATATAGTTTGATCTATCTATAACTATTTTTTTATATTTCTTATTTAGGTATTTATTTATTTATTAAACAGTGGACCTGTAGATAAATCCGCAGGTCTACTTCAGGTTTATATTCTTTTTCACTGTATGTATTAAAATTTAATTTTTCCAACAGGTAGGTAGGTATTATAATACGTACGGTATCATAAATTATTATTGTTATTTAAATATAAATAATAAAATGAATAAAAAAATTAATAAAATTATAATTTACAAAATATTTATAATATACTTAATATGTATAATATAATAAATAATAATTTTATTTGTTTTTCATAGAATCAAATTGAAAATTTTGACCGCTAATAATTTTGAAGAAAAACTTTTATATAAGGCAGCGTTTATACGTTTTTGAATTGTGTTTATAACGTATAAATTATGTTCATTAAAGTTTGACATCCGACTTTGTTATAGAATATCATAATTTTTTTTTTTTTAAATAATAGTACTCGTCACGCATATTCGTATCTTCGTATTTTGCAAGTTTAGAAAGTGGATTTTGCATGAAGAAATATAGTATACTTTGCAATTATTTTTGTTTATCTTTGAGATATGTAATTAAAACTTTTGAAATAAAATTTGATGTAATTGCAATAAAATTTGTAAATGTAATAAAAGTAAGTAAAATAAAACTTTCATGAAATAAAGTCTGATGTCTAAACGCTCCCTAACAAATACTATTAATAGAGACGTATATTTTAACAAAATGTGGCGAACAGAGATGTCGCTGGCAGTATAGATATGAAATTAAATGCATTTAAACTAAATACATACCACACCCACATTAAAAACACATTAAAATAGCGATAGACACGTTTTTGGTGTTTTTATTTATTATCACAATAGCCTTAACTATTTCCAAACTCAAAATAAAAAAACAAAAACATTTATTTATAGAATTTATATTTTTATTTTACTTCTTTTAAATTTTTGTTTTGACGTTTTGGTATGATTAGATATGACCATTATAGTGAAGGTTATGATTGGTTATGGCTTTGTTAAATCATATCGAATCATATAGGCCATTTAACAAAGTATCACATGACATCATATGACGCCTTATGAGTATTATAATTTAGGGGTAAAGCCAATAATTATGCTTTTTCTCTTATTCTTCAGTTTTTATTGTTTTGAAAAATAAATTTTACCAAAGATTTATAAACAGAATAACAAAAATTATTTAATTTTTTCATTTCGATACCACTAGGGTCTCTGATGTAGGTAAGGGTAGTCTGTGATTTTTCTTTTTAAAGTTTTTTTAATTTTTATGTGTACTAAATTTGCTGTGTATTGAATTGGAACTGATAATAATGTCATAACATATTTTGTTTTTATTTTTCTTAGCAGATCGTAGATTTCGGTTTATGATTCTCTATGTACAATATAATATTTACTCAATGCTACTGCGCATTTGAATTTATACTTTTGAATTATTTGTTAATAAAATAAATAAATTTAAATTTTTGGAATTTGTGAACATGGTCTGGGTGAGGTAAAAAATATATTTTCTAAATTTACTATTTATTTTACCGGCAAGTTTTTTTGCTATAATATCGTAATATTTTAACAAAGCTATTTTTATAATTCGATATAATAATAATATTCTGATAATTCGGTTCTTGTCTTTGCTACTTTGTTTTGATTTTTTAAATTAATTCATATAATCAGATATAATCAATGCTATTGCTCATTAGGTGAATTGTTTTTAGATTAATTTTAATTTATTTTTGGTTTGATTTGGTTTTATTGGGTTTTATCGTTTTGTGGTTTATGTCTTTAAATTAAATTTTGCACAATATCTTAATTCGTAATAGTTCTAATAAAGTTGTCTAATCTAGTTGAATGAAAGCTTTGTGGAAAGTTTAACAGACGTTTAAGCGTATTAATATGTAAGATAACGGCAAAAATCCCTTTTGTAAAATTTTAATTCGTTTTTGTCTGTCCAGGATTGTTCAAAATGCTGTAAAAATTTCTTTACACTGTAAACATTTAGAGCGCTGATCTGTTGAAAGTGTTTCAAAACTAATGTTGAAATTAGTCCGGAAAATATTTTGAAAGAACCATTTTTTTTTTTGTAACTCTTTATGGCTCTCATTATCTTTGTACATTGAGTGTGGAAGTGGAAGATATTGCCAATTAGTAGATTTCGAGCGAGAGTAGTGTGTATCATGAACATAAAATTTTTTTATAAAGTTTTTAACAGCCTCTTTTCGAGGTGCAAAAGCTTCTGATTTTCGATCTCCGTCTCGGGTTTCCTTTGATGGCATTGTCTTGTTGTGAATTGTAATAAAACGTTTGCATATTCTACGAATTCGTCCTTTTCCTATTCGTAAAATATTTATGAAAGCTGGTGAACAAACCCGAACAGATGATCACCTTTTGTGACATAATTTTTTTGTGCTTTTTCTGATCCAGAAGTTCTTTTAGATGTACAGGTTTGTATGCAGCCAATAATAAACCCGTCTTGAGAAATTTTAGGGTCATACAGATCAATTTGATGGTAAGAAACACCTATTTACTTTGATACTACTTTTAAAGTAAAATTCGATTCAAAACTAATATCAGATAGCTAAACAGTAAAATAATTAATTTGAAGATAGTACTATGGTTTTATATGTATTTAGTACTGCATAAGACTGATTTTGTTGCAATATTTTCTTTACATGTAAATGTACTAGTTTTGATTCAACTGAAAATTGCAAATGTACTAGTTTTGATTCAACTATCGTTTTTCAAATTCGTTTTTCAAATTGAAAAATTGATTTTGAAACAACTTTAATAATAAATAACATTAAAGTTCAGTCAAAAGAATGTTATCCAATCATTAGTTATTTTTTTTTTTTAAAATACAAATGTATTGTTTTTGATTCTACTGCACTTATATATCAAATCATATATAGGTACTGTCCATAAGTTGTTAATTCATTTTTATTCTATTATTATACTTAGTGTTAAAATTATTCTCTTTTAAGTTTTAGTTTTTAATTTTTAACTTTCAATAATTTTATAATAGCAAAAACAAATGTAATAAACAAAAATATAAATTAAATAGAAGTGATTTATATTGTACTATATTTAAGTTACAATAATATTATTTATTAAGAGGTGTAGGTCGTTTTATATAAAGACATAATATCTATCTATATATACCATTTTACAAAAAATGATATGGTAGACTTATGTGATCGAATGATTTGGTGCAATGATTATTATTATTTGAATATTAATCGGTTCATGCCACCGGCTTAAACCCCGCCCAAAATATTGATTTTGTAAAAAAAAATTTTTTTAATTTTTCTGTGAAATTAATTGGGACTTCAAATTGCACATCACTAAAATAAAATTTAATTATGGCATTGTGGCGAAGTCATTTTATACAATTTATATAATTTTCGACATTTGAAGTTGTTAGATATAGCAAAAAATTAATAAAAGGAAGTGGTACATATATGTCATTGTTAATTATTATGCTCAAAAGCAGTTCGAATGCTGTGTTTCAAAATGAACATTGGTTGAGTTTGACACAACTGAACTTGCACAGCGCTATTTATCGGATTATTGTGCACGTCAATGGTAATTTATGAGTGCATTAAAATCGTTCAATATTTTTGAGCATCTCGATCACAAGAATACTGGTTATGCTTGATTCAAATTGTTTTTTAACATTAGAATTCATCAACCCGAAAGCATATGTAGCCATATTTTTCAGCTCTTCATCTCTATCATAATTTATTATTCGGGCCGATTATCAACGTAATGCGACGCCATGTGTTAAACTTTTATATAGCATTCTGTTTCTTGATGCAAATTTAAAATTATTTGTTAAGTTTATATCGTGAATAACAATTTGTTCATTGTCTTTTCAAAAGTTTAAATATTTAAAATATAGTTTTTGCTTGAAGAATTTTTAAAAGAACAATTTTTCTAATTTTTCATAACTCAATAGCTCAAATGATCACTGATAAGAGAACAGTAATCTCTTAGGTAAGCGAATAATAGCAAGAGAACTATCTAGTAAGTCTTAACACCCACTTGTATTGTTTTCTACCTCTTTTATCTGCAATACTGAATTATTAGGTTGCGTTGAGTAGAATCAAAAAACATAGAAAGTAAAACGTATCATCTGAATAATTTTTAACTATGGTAAATTCGGGCAAGAACGAGGGTGCTGTGCTGATTGAAAAGTAATTTTTACTTTATTGAGAGATATTTTTACAATTCCCTTGTTTTATCTCTTTCTGGAGAACTTCTCTTCCAATCCTTCAATTAAATTTTGTTTATGCTATATTTTTGTTTTTTTTTTTTTATTGTTTGTTTTTAATACATGTAAACTTGGTCAAAGTCTAGTTATGTATGATATGAATATGAATTATTAAGGCATTAACCAAACAAAAAAAATTTTGGTTAACTTTCATATGCATTGGCA
The DNA here is from genome assembly GCA_963942445.1 of Argyra leucocephala. Taxonomy (NCBI): domain Eukaryota; kingdom Metazoa; phylum Arthropoda; class Insecta; order Diptera; family Dolichopodidae; genus Argyra; species Argyra leucocephala. The sequence continues at coordinate 110,068,205 of OZ012681.1, forward strand.
AAGAATAGAGTAAGAAGAATGATTTAAAGAATAAATAAAATTTCTTCATTTGTTGTGTGGACGTGTGCTTGACGTTGAAGAAGTGTTGGTTTTTTTTTTCATTATTTATTTTGATTCTTGATTTTATAGAAATGCGAAATTTTTCAAAATATTTTAATTGAAATTTATCAGGACAGCATTATTGTTTATGTTTTACTTTGGTTTTTAGCTTATGCATGCACCTAGGTATTGTTTTTATTTTTTTATTTTTTATTAATTTATTTAGTTCGTTTTGTAATTACTCTTTAAATGATTTGTGGTAGTTCTAAAAAGTACTTTTGATTTGTTATTGGAATAAATTTATTATAATTTTTTTTTTTTTAAATTATATCTTTTCAAACATTATTATGAATAAAACATATTTTTATATTCATTAATAATACTTGAGCGATAATTATTTGTAATTTTTTATTTTCTTTTATAAAGGGTGTTTTTTTTAGAGTGATAGAACTTTAAATTGAAATTAAACACATTTAAATTAAGATTGAAGACACATTTTATTTTTATTTGGAAGATAATATTATGATATTTAGGTTTTAAAAATAATTTCCGGCATATGTCAACCACGACTAGCTCTGAGGAACCGCATTCGATCAGTCCAATTTTGGACCACTTTTTCGAGTAATTCAGGCCTTATTTCATCAATAACGTTTTTAAAGAAATATGGACCGATGATACCTCCAGCGTGTAAACCACACCATACGGTGCATTTTTCAGGATGCAATGAAACCTGCAGAATTTCTTGAGGATTGCTTTCGCTCCAAATACGGCAATTTTACTTGTTTACGTAGCCGTTCAACCAAAAATAAGCTTCATCACTAAACATAATTGTTCGATAAAAAAGTGGATCAACTTGAAGCTGTTCTAGGGCCCAATCAGCAAACAAACGACGCTTATTATGGTCAAGTGGCTTAAGTTCTTGAACCACTTGGATCTTATATGGGTGTAGACCAAGATCTTTACGTAAAATTTTCCATGTGGTGGGTGCACACAGTCCAACTTGTTGTGACCGTCGACGAATAGACAAATTTTGATCTTCATCAACACTAGCTCTTACAGCACCAATATTTTCTTCTGTACGAACAGTTCTTTGTCTTGTTGTTGTTGTTGTTGCATCGAGTAGAGAAAATGTTGTCCGAAATCTATCGATAGTTCGACGAATAATCTACTCTGATGGACGATTATGTAAACCATAAATTTCACGAAGTGCTCTTTGAGTTTGGCGAATAGAACACTGATTTTGAAAATAAATTTCAAAAATTTGTAAACGTTGTTGCGGCGTGAGTCTTTCCATGATAATTTGTCAATGCTTACTGAACAGAAATGTCAAAACTACATGGCTTCTATCTTCTGTCAAATCACAGTTATCCCTATCGAAAGTTCTATCATTCTAAAACAAAAAAACATCCGTTATATATTTTTTCTACAGTCCAAGAACCGAAATGGTTTTGATTATCCACATTTGATTAAACCCTTTTGCAAGACATAAATTAACTTTGCCTTGAGGGAATGGTGATGGGAAAGAACAATTTTTTATTTTAATTTCAAGATTTAATCAAGATCCAATTGAAAATGTATTCTCATTGGTCATATTGAGAATTTGAAATAAAATGAATCCCTCTTTCTGACAATTTAACAGTATTATTTAACAGTAACATTTAAATTTTAACAATGAGACTTTTAAATGATCATTCAGATTCAGCTAATTGTGAAGAAGACTGGACTGATTTACCTTTAGCTGATCTATCTATAGAAGATTTAATCAGTTAAGACAAAAATGTGTCAATTCAGGAATCCATTATTATATTTGACGATGTTTTAAATACTATGTTTCAATTCCATGAAATACTATGGTGGATACATAATTTTTAAAATTTTAAATAAAGTAAAATGCGAAAGTTATAAGGCCATTTTAACGAAAGATAATCAAAATTATAGTCTTAATTCAGAATGGTTCCTGTTCTTTATTAAAATTAATTTATTTTACTGCCAACTATTGGTACGACTATTGGAAAAATTTAATTTTTGCAATTGCACAGGGGCAACTAGTCAATGTTTTTTTCTATGATAATTCCATTACAATTCAATTATTTCTCATCATTACAAAATTTTGTTTTGTTCTTTTTTTTATATTCATAATCACAACGCCTCTATATTTAAAAAGCTTCAAAACAATAATATTTGCTTCGTAAAAAAAGATTTTATTTGTATGGAAAATCTTTGTAAATCTTCGTTTTTCCATACAACTAAAATCTTTTTTTAACGAAGTAAAAATTAGTTTCGGGGCTTTATAAATATAGATATATTGATAATTATTAATCAAAACCATAATAAAAATTTTTTTGGTTTTCTTTTTATTTATATTCGTCAATTCATAATAATGAATAAAACAAAAAAAAGAACAACAAAAACATTTCAATCGTTGCTTTATCCGACATACATCCCCCTCTTATAAAACATCAGTAACAACTGATAATAAAAAATAATAATGTAAAAATAAAAATTTTTAAAATATACTTTTATCGAAACCAAACTAGACCGCTAAAAAGTAGAAAATAAAACTAGTGGTGGATGTTGAGCATCTAGAACTACTGTAAGATAAAACACAAAAGTATATAATGAATCTTGCTGGAATATTATATTATAACCAGTCCAAATTTTTGAAATCGGTAGAAAGCGTATTTCTTTATTTTTAAAAGAGTATCTTAGCTTAAATTTTCATGCCTGTAATACAATTGGTTTTCAGATATGCCTGAGAGCTGCTAGGAGTGGTTCGGCAACAACCCGAATCAGTCCACATTTACAAAATCGGTAACAGTCGTATTTTTTTATTTGTGAAAAACTATCTAAAGGTAAATTTTCATGCCTGTAACACAATTGGTTTTCAAATATGCCTGAGACGTGCTAGGAGTTGTTCGGCAGCAACCCGAATCAGTCCACATTTTTTAAATCGGTAACAGTCGTATTTCTTTATTTGGGAAAAAGTATTTAAGTGTAAAATTTCATGCCTGTAACACAATTGGTTTTCGAAATATGCTGAGACGTGCTAAGAGTTGCTTGACAGCAACCCGAACCAGTCCACATTTACAAAATCGGTAACAGTCGTATTTTTTTATTTGTGAAAAACTATCTAAGTGTAAATTTTCATGCCTGTATTACAATTGGTTTTCAAATATGCCTGAGACGTGCTAGGAGTTGTTCGGCAGCAACCTAAACCTGTCATTTGATAGCTTTGTAAAATACCGTGTACGGTTGCTTTTTTTATCGTGAGTAATAGTGCAAAATTTCAGAACTCTATCTTTAAATTTTTTAAACAACATTATTCTTTTTCTTCTTGCTTTTGGTTTTAATATTAACAAAAAAATTCCAACCTACCTACCAAACATATATACATATATATAAACAGACACTGGCAAGTTAATATAAAAGTATATAAAATAAAGATATTTTTTTCTTCTCTCAAATTTTGTTTACTTTCAATCTTTCACACCTTTTTCTCTTCCTCGAGATAGAGTCTCAATATTAGGTGCGTAGTACAAACAGTTTTTTTTCACAAATTTATATGAGATGAGACTTCTTACTATATATATATTTTTTGGTCGAATCTAGTGCCACAATAAATACCAGCAATGAATTAGCATTGGATTGTTGTACTGAACGTTTTGCAACGAAATTTAATATAACATTGTTTTTCTATTCATTAAAATTTTACTTTAAGTATTCGTCTATATACCTATACAATAATTATATAAAAAAAATTAATAAACAATATTTTTCAAATGTAATTACATTAAGAGTATATATAATAAATCACTAAATTATTTATCTATATTTTTTTATTATTATTAGTATAAAGTTTTTTTAAATTCACTCACCACTCGCAACAAATTTAATGTGAATAAATAATTTTTACATAAAAATATTAGCACATAAATGTCATTAAAAAGTCGGTATACATAATATAGCGCTTTAATCTAGCTAAAAATTACCGGTCTGTAGTAAATTTGCTCAAGCGTTACAGTAATTTTACAGCACTAGATTTTACTGAGCGCACTCATTATCTCACTACAATATACGGTATTGTGCTTTTGAATTTTCACAGTCGATGAAGACAATTGGTATGGTTCGGTAATCATAATTCAAGCATATCACAGTTATTATTGAAGAAAATAATTGTACCTATATAATAAATAGTATACAAATACAAAATATGTCACTATCTTTCATAGCACTTTAACGTTAGAGGTCGGTGTCACGACTATCTTGATGGTTGTTAAATATATATTATTAGATTTTGATTTTAATATTGCTGCCAATTATTAATCATTAATATTTTTTTGTTCCAAATTGAAAACAAAAGCAAACTTTACGTATATGCATTTTACATAACGTTATAACTGCTGGCTTACAAATAAACTGTGCTTTCCAGCAAACATATTTTATTCAACCCAACTTTCGCGTTTCCGTCAAATAAATTTCTTTCATAAAATAAAATCAAACATGCTTTTTTTAATATGTCCTGTAACTCAATATTATACTACAGTCAGCATAGTACAACACATTATACACATCATGCATGAACTATGAATGTACACAGCAGAAAAATAATATGGTTTAAATTGAATACCATGAAACTAATCTAACTTTGGTGTAACTATAAATTAAATATTTCTAAAACTAAATGTGAAAAAAACAAAAACAATAAAATTGAAAAATAATTTTTTTCGTCGGTCTATGCCACTATTACCAGTTCATATAATTTACGATTTCTCATATATCCTTCCTTTTGATTATAGGTATTAAATATAGAATGGGAATTAAAAATCTTTTTTTTTTTTAATTTTTACAATTTACACCATATAAAAATAGTTGAATAAGTACCAGTGAACACCAAACCGACTAACAAAATAAATAAATAAACAAAAATAAAATATAAACCCAATAATCTAGGTGGAGAATTTAATTTTAAGTGTAGGATAGGATTGTAGAAGGTAAAGTTGTGTAGATGATAATGAAAAATACAATAATAAAAAGGGTGAAACTTTTTAAATCATTTTTTATATTTTATTTACTCTGATATTATTATTGCCATTTTCTTTGCACCAATGACAATGTAACCTTTTAAATCATTGTATATACTGGAATTTATTTTTTTTTTGTTTTTTTTTCGTTTTTTATTCATACATCCGTTTTGTTCTTTGAAATCTATTAGAAAAGTTCCGGTAAATGCAAGGACATAAAAAAAGGTTTTTGTTTTTATTAAGAGAAAATAAAAATGGTTTAAATAATAACTAAAAACTGTGTAAATAGAGAGTATTAAAAAAATGTTTGTACAAATTATGATTTATTTATTTATTAAACTTCTTATATATGTAAAGAAGGATGTTTGTATGTATGTATATTTGTGTCAGAACTCCTCCGAAACGCATGAACCAATTTCAACCAAATTCTATAGGATGGATTTTTATTACTTGGAATCGAACCCGTGATATGTTGTTTTCCAAAATTCTGACTGGTTCTGGTAGGTGCCATACATATCCTAGCACTCAATGAGCATATTTCAAAAAGCAAAAGTGCTACAGAGCTGAAAATTTGCACACAGGTACTCTCTCAAAAATCAACAAATATTCTTTTCACTTTTTTTCGAAATTTTGAGTGGGTCGGGTAGCTGTCATACAACTCCGAGCACTTGACAAAATATTTCAAAAACCAAAGGTGCTAAAGAGCTGAAAATTGGCACATAGGTACTCTCTCAAAAATAAACAAATATGCCTTTCACATTTTTTCAAAATTTTGACTGGTTCGGGTAGCTTTCATACAACTCCGAACACCTGATAAAAATATTTCAAAAACCAAAGGTGCTACAGATCTGCAAATTTGCACACAGGTACTCTCTAAAAAATAAACAAATATGTGACTTTAGACACAAGAAAATAGACTTGGCGTATATTATTTTGCTCCATGCATTTTTTTTTTTTAATTTCTTTTTAATTTCTTTTTTAACATACAAAAAACATTATAAAATATATAAACTGTATAACTATTTTCTGAATTTGTAAATTTTCTAAATTAATTGTAAATTAATAACATAAAGAAAAGAATAAAAATAAACTAAAAATGGAAGTTAGATGGCAATTAATGTTGATTTGAATAAGGGTTGAAATTTGGATTGGAATAAAAAAAATCTAAACTAAGTTAAATTAGAATTTAAAATTAAATAAAAATAACTAAATTAAGAAATTCAAAATTAAATTAAATTAAAATAAGAAAGTAAAAAAAATAAAAAGTAAATAAAAAAAATTTTTTAAGAAAAAAGTAAAAATGGTTATTCAGTAATGTCAATTTCACACTTAAGTTAATTAAACATTATTTAATAAATTTTATTTCAACAAAAAATAATAAAATCAAAATTTATTTAAATATCAAATTTTACAATAATATAATAAAGTATAAATTCAACATGCATATATATTTCGTTAAATGGATAATACTAAATAAATAACCTAAAAAATATAATAATATCAAATAATTGAATAAAAAACAGTGCTTTTATTTTCGAACAGTTTTTACAATTCTTAAAAAAATTAAACTTAAATAAACTTAACTTAAATAAATTTAACTTAACTTAAATGATAAATAACTCAACATTGATTAAAATAATATAAATTATATCGTCACTTAATTTTATAACTTCTTCAATGCTACTGTTTACATAACCTGGTTGTCAACAAATTTGACATAATAATTAATATTATTAATTACAAACTCAACGAAGATAAAGTGTGATCGTGCTAAAAATAATTTAAGTAGTAGAGTAGACGATAGTAACGATGGAGGCAAATAAAAATAAAAATCCAAAAGAAGATCTATAATTTCAGTTTAATTTTTCAATTTTGGATTTTAAATCATACATAAATAAATTTTTTCAACAGTTATTCATGTTGATCTTTATATACGTGCACTCGTGTGTGTTTCTAAATAAGAACAACCATAGCAGAAAAAGTGAAAGATTGATAAGAATAGCCAGATTGTTGCCAGATTGTTTTAATTTAAATCAGCGTTGCCAGATTGTTTTAATTTAAAACTTTAATTAATTAATTAAAATTTTAAGATAAATAATAAAAATAGTAACAACAACAAATAAAATTAAAATTAATAATTTAAAATTGAAAATTTAATATTACAAATTTTAATAATTATAATTTAATAATAGATTAAGATTATGGGTTATTGAAAAATATTCAGTTTTTGATGTATCCCTAAAACTAATTGCTAAATTACTACCTCTTATACATTAACATATAACTGATCTACTTGATATTAAAATATATTAAACTATAATCTTCAATTCACTAAATAAAATGGATAAACAAATGAAGCTTCGCTCGATATCATCAGTTAAATCAAGCTCTCCATCATTTGCTAAAAATGCAAGTACTGACCATCTCACTGAATTAATAACTAGTTTGACTAAACGCTTCGATTCCTTTGAAGCTTCCATCAAGGAAATGTTGAATGACAAAATTCTTGATATGGAGCATCGCCTGGAATTAAAAATTCAAGACTCAATCGCCAACTTTAATAAAAACTCTGAAGCTTTAGGAAATAAAATGGATAAATTAGAAATTGAAGTACATAATAAAATCGTCACTGAGTCCAAAGCCAATTATGAGAAAATTTTGGGTGAAGTGTCTGAACGGATGCATTCATATGATACAAGCGCTATTATCGAAGAAGTCAATTTGCGCATCTTTGAGCTGGAGAGAGCATTGCACTCCAATGACTTGATCGTTAATGGTATTGCTGGAACTCAGCATGAAAATTTGGTGAAATCTTTAACAGGATAGCTAAAGTTATTGGTTTCACTGGAAACTTTGATTGTGTTGGGTCTATGTTTCGCATCAAGAGTAATACATTGATTATAAAATTCTTATCTAATTCTTCAAAAGTGTCATTTTTGATTAAGTATCTGCGTTTTAAACACCTGAGAGCCTCTCATATTGGTTTTGGTGGAGCTACTCGTATCTATATTAATGAAAGCGTTCCATCACATACTCTATTTCTTCTTCGCATTGCGAACAAAATGAGAAGTGATGGTTGGATAGTGAAAACTTTTACGAAGAAAGGCCTCTTATATATTGTCAAGACCGAAGGTGGAGAAGCGGTTAAAATCACGTCAAAAGACCAATTGCTCAAAAGCAGTGATCATAATGTATCTAAATTTGTTGATGTTTAACTTTTTCTCATTAGGGAATCGTCAAATACTCTTTTCTGAATTTTACAAATTTTAACTTTAATTTATACATACTTTAAATTTTTATTTTCTCCTTCTTGCTGTCTTTTGGCTGTTTTGGATGTTTAGTTTTAAGTAACAAGCATGGTTCTATATATGTTAAATCGCTGTTTAATGGCACTTTTATTCTTGTATACCCGTTTTCTTTTGGCTCTATTGTTAACTTTTATAAAAATTTCATTCAAATTTATTTTAATATTTAATGATTGTGGCTAATAATGGAAATAACTCACTTTCTGATACTACTTCTGCATTTATTCCCAATATTATACTAAAAGCTGCCCTGAATAACCTTCAGCTCCTTAATATCATTCACATCAATATTATGAGTCTAGCACCTAAAATTGATATATTAAGATCCTGTATTTCCAATACCAATGTTCAAATTCTTATGGTTACTGAAACTTGGTTAAATCACAACATAACCTCTGATATGGTTAGAATTCCAGGTTTTAAGCTTTTTAGATGTGATCGGAATAAACTGGATAGTTCTGGTATTAGAACTCGGGGAGGTGGTGTAGCAATCTATGTTAAATGTGGTCTATCTGTTAAAGTTTTAACTCACTCTGTGGAAAATGATGATATTGAATTAATTTTCGCTGAATTAAAATGTAAAAACAATGCTATTCTGTTAGGAACCGTATATTTTCCTCATCCCTCAGCATATAAATTTGAACCTTTTAAAAACTTTTGAGATAATTTTGCTAGCAACTATGAATCTCTCATCATTGGGGTGGATTTTAATGTTAATATACTTGACAATAATCATGTGTTAAGAAATGTTTTCTTTCGAACTATTGCGAACTATTCATTGAACATAATTAATAATTCGGTACCAACTCGATTCGGTGAATCTTGTTCCTCCCTATTGGATTTATTTTTGACATCTACTGAAAACCATGAGCTAGTAGAAAAGTTTGGACAGGTTTCTCTCCCGGGTATGATATGACGATCATGATATGATATACCTGTCATATAAAATTCCTATTGAGATACCGAAAGTGAAAATTACCTATCGTGATTACAAGAATTGCAATATATCCTTACTATTCCATTCTGCAACTAAGTCTAATTACCGTGGCGTTCCATCTACACAATTAATAACATAAACGATAAAATTGCGTTCTTTAATAATCTAGTTCTGAAGCTTTTCGACCAGCATGTTCCCCTACGTTCTTTTACTCCACGTGCTGATTTTGTTCCGTATTTCTGTTCAGATATTGTAAAAATGGCGAATGATAGAGACATGGCTTATGAAATTTGGAAGAGAACAAGAAATTCGAATGACAGAAGTTCATTTAAGAGGCTTAGGAACGTGGTAAACTTGAAAATTAGACAAGCTAAAAAACATTACTATTCTAAGATACTCGATCCTCGGCTGCTTTCAAAATCTTTTTGGTCTAATACCGCTAAGCTTGGAATCAGTAAAGAAAACAAAATGGATAATATGGATAGCTTTGATGTAAACGAATTAAACAATAAATTTATAACTCCATCTTTTAGCTTTATTTCATTACTATTCAATATTGAAAACGTTGATTCGTCTAGTATATTCTCTTTTAGAAATGTCTCAAATGATGAAGTCTATGATGCTATTTTTAAGGTTAAATCCAATGCCATAGGACCAGATTTAATTGCTTGGAAATTTATTAAATTGATTATCGCTTCTGTGCTACCTTATATTACACACATATTTAATTTCACCTTGACAACTGGTCAATACCCTCTAATTTGGAAATGTGCCAAAGTTGTTCCCGTTCCTAAAAAAAAAGAATCCAACGATTGATGACCTTAGACCCATTAGCGTACTGTCTGGTATTTCGAAATCTTTTGAACGATTATTTCACGCACAAATGAGTCAGTACGTAAGTGCTAATAATCTCTTATACGAATTCCAATCAGGTTTCAGAAAGCTGCACAACACTACCTCAGCACTCTTAGAATTAACTGATAACATATACTGTGAAATCGATAAGAAACATGCTGTATTATTGCTTCTTCTTGATTTCACTAAAGCTTTTGATTGTGTTAATCATAACTTATTATGTTTAAAACTTTAATTTTGAATCTTCTGCTACTACTCTCATTCAAAGTTACTTAGATAATAGAAGTCAATTTGTGTTTCTAAATGGTATTAAGTCTAATAATCTACCTGTTGAATGTGGGATACCCCAAGGATCCATATTGGGTCCCTTACTCTTTAGTCTATTTATTAATTACTTACCCCGTTGTTTGTCTGAATCGCATTCCCGGTTGTATGCAGACGATGCTCAACTCTACATCAGTGGTCCTATAGCTGATATTAACCGCTCTATTGCTAAATTGAATAATGATCTTGATCCTTTTGCTTTCTGGTCCCTAAATAATGGTATTCGATTAAATGCGTCAAAATCCCAGGTTATGTTAATTTATGTTCGTAATATTGATACAATACTAATCTCCCTAAAATATCAAATTAAATAATTCTGTGGTAAAATTTGTAAGTAAAGCAAAAAACTTGGGTGTTGTATTAAATAAAACTCTAACCTGGAATGATCACATTAACTTTATTTCTAGAAATGTTTTTTGTAAGTTACGAAAACTCTGGAAGTTCTCTTACAATATTAACGAGTGGGTAAAAAAGAAATTAGTTATATCTTTAATATTTCCACATTTCACTTATTGTGAAGTAGTTTATGCTGGGATGAGTATGGGCGAGTTTTCCAGGCTTAAGGTTATTTTCAATGCTTGCACTCGATTTGTAACTAACCGTCGTAGATTCGATAGCATCAGAGATGTTTCTAAAGTTTTGCTTGACTGTACTTTCGAAAACTATCTAAATTATAAGTACATCTGTTTTATGAAAAAAATCCTATCTTAAAATACGCCGGTATATCTTTTTAAGAAAATAAACCCTGGACGATCATTAAGAAGTGCAAATTTAACTATTCCTAGACACTCTGGTAGATTAAGACATCTATCCTTTTTTGTAAGGACTGTCGGGTTGTGGAATTCTTTGCCGTACGTAGTCAGGTGTGAGTTCTCTATTTCTAAATTCCTTGAGCTTTGTTGGGTATATTTTAAGGAAAAAGTGTAGTCATTAATTAAGTAGAATAAAATATTTGTAGAATAATGCTTGTGAGAGGTGTGAGACGTCTGAAAGATAGTTTTGTTTGGAGGAGATTTTTTTTTTTGTTTTGTTTTTGTTTTTGGACTTTGGTTATTACTTTATCTCCGTATTTTATAGTTTTAACTTTAATTTGTTCTTGTTTTTTCTCTTTTTTTTTTATTTTTAATTTTTTTTTATTTTATTTTTTTTTTTTTTTTCTTTTTTTTTTTAAATTTTCTTTTATTAATTTCTTTTCTTTATAAATTATTTTCATTATTGTTAATTTCTTTAGGTTAAGGTTTAATTTAATTTAATTTAATTTAAGTTAATTTAAGAATTATGAATTTGCTACACATTATACTTTATATACTCCTATAGAGATTTACCGTCTCATGTATATGTACGAAATAAAATGAATAAATAAAATATATAAATATATAGAATATGGGTTCGTGAAATTTTGAATGGAACTTACAAATTTCTCTAACTTGTCTCGATATTTTTTATAGAATATAGTATAGAATAGAATACATTTCTCGAAGAACAAGAAAATATATTTTATTTTAGACTATAGTTTCCAAATTTGAAATTTTTAATTTTTGATTTTATACTGCACCATACTCATAGTGAAAAGTCCTATATTAGTGCATTAACATATTTTTTAAAATTATTCATTATTTGCTGGCAATAAAGTAAATAAAAGCGAAAAAAAAAAATATATATTATAATCAATTGAAATTCTAATCTATTTTAATATAGAATTTGTATATTAAGGCTAAAAATATTGCAAAAATTTTCATTAAAAAATATTTTTGGTGAAAATTCCTTTTTCATATTGTTTAATATTAGAAATTCTGTCTAAAATCCAGCAAAGGAATTGCAGGTGAAAATTTTTGATTTTAAAATGTTGGTTGACATTTTTTTTTTTTTTTTGTTTATTATTTTTGATTGGCATTTTTAATTGGTACTGCATTTGAAACAAAAAAAAATATATAGAAATATTTTTTGGGCTAATATGAATATGTGTACTATATATATATATATATAAATATAAAGATAATACAAATATAGGTGTATTTTTAGAAATATTCAAAAAAAAATAATTTTTTGATTTGAATATAGAAATAGTTAGGTATGTAGATTATTTTGATGGAAAATGGATGATTTTAAAATTAAGGAAAACTTTAAGAATTAGTTTTTCAGTGAAATGGAATTTGATGTCAATTTAATGTGGTAAAATATATTTTCATTGTAATGACAAAAAGTTTTACCCAAAATTCAATTCTGTGGTGAATTTTAACATTTATGGTAGATTTGTCAGATTTTTATCTCCAGATAATATAGATTTATGCAGAAGTAAAATAAATTCAAATTTTTCAAAATAATTTTGGTACAACAACATTTTTTTGTCCTTGAAAGTACATATTTATTTTAAATATTAAATTATTGATTGTTGTTTTAATATATAGATTGAATAATTTAAATAATTTTGAATGTGCGATTTAAAATTTTCAATATTTTATGAAAAAATTAACACATCTTTTGGAAAATTATTTGTAATTTGCATATTTTGGGGATATTACATATAAAAGGGAAATTCTAAAGGATCTAATCTCATAATATTCTTAATCAGATGTACTAAAATCGGGTAAATGATAATTTAAGATTTTCAAAATACATTTAAATACAATTAAAAAATGCTAAAAATTTATTATTATTATTATTTTGACGGTAAGGTAGTTCTCTAATAAAATTGGTATAAGTACAAGAACAAATGTATCAAATATTATCAATAATTAACTGTATGAATACCAAATATTGTATACTGGTTGTAAATCCCGTCTAAAAACGGTGTTCTAGATTTGACAAACTTTGGTCATTTGTTAGATCATCATCTATCACAAATAAATAATAGATCTATAGATTTAACATTTTGGGCTAACTTGGTTGTTAAATCTTATGCAAGAGTTTATAACATCTGATTCGTTTTTATTGGGTAATGTTTGGTGGAAATCTCCACGTAGAATTATAAGCTTACCATCAAAAGGTATAGATTGAGGCAAAAAGTTCATAGCATAAAAATCTAGTTATTAGTAAAGAAAAAATTCAAATAAATTTTATTATATCTTATTAGAATTTTCAAAATTTCTAAGTTATATTAGCCCTTTTTTTTATTCTAGAATGAATTATAAACGAAACAAAGTTTCATAACATAATTATTTTGATTCAAAACCTTTAAAAAAATAAAATTGGAATTCAAAATTATTGTCCATACTATTCATATCTTCATACAGCATTTACAATAACAACAACTTTTTCATGTAAAATAATTAAAATACTAGCTATTCCCGGCGTAACATTCGCCGGTCTAGCATTAGCATTATAAATGAAACAATTTATTTTATTTGTTTATTTTCTTTATTTTCTTAAAAAAAAAAAATCAATGTTTTACATATTTTTTTATTATATAATAAATAATTTACAAATTGAAAAACTTAAAACTAAAATTCACTTAATATCTTCAAAATAGTTTAACATTTTAATACTTATATTACAACTATATTTGATCTTTGAGATATGTAATTAAAACTTTTGAAATAAAATTTGATGTAATTGCAATAAAATTTGTAAATGTAATAAAAATAAGTAAACCAAAACTTTCATGAAACAAAATCTGATGTCTAAACGCTCTCTAACAAATACTATTAATAGAAACGTACATTTCAACAACATGTGGCGATCAGAGATGTCGCTGGCAGTATAGATATGAAATTAAATGCAATTAAACTAAATACAAGTCACACTCACATTAAAAACACATTAAAATAGTCATACACACGTTTTTTTGTGTTTTTTTTTTATTATCATAATAGCCTTAACTATTTCAAAACTCAAAATAAAAAAAAACAAAAACATTTATTAGAATTTATATTTTTATTTCACTTCTTTTAAATTTTGGTTTTGACGTTTTGGTATGATTAGGTATGACCATTATAGTGAAAGTTATGATTGGTTATGACTTTGTTCAATCATATCGAATCATATAGGCCATTTAACGAAGTATCATATGACATCATATGACGCCTTATGACTATTATAGTTAGGGGTAAAGCCAATAATTATGCTTTTTCTCTTATTGTGCAGTTTTTATTGACGCCTTATGACTATTATAGTTAGGGGTAAAGCCAATAATTATGCTTTTTCTCTTATTCTTCAGTTTTTATTGTTATATTGTTATCCGCTAGGGTCTCTGATGAAGGTAAGGGTAGTCTGTGATTTTTCTTTTTAAAGTTTTTTAAGTTTAGTACACCTAGTACTAAATTTGCCGTGTATTGAATTGGAACTTGATAATAATGTCATAACATATTTTGTTTTTCTTGTTCTTAACAGATCGTAAATTTAGGTTTATGATTCTCCATGTACAATATAATATTTACTCAATGGTAGTGTGCATTTGAGTTTATACTTTTGAATTATTTGTTAATAAAATAAATAAATTTCAATTTAGGAATTTGTGAACATGGTCTGGATGAGGTAAAAAATATATTTTCTAAATTTACTATTTGTCTTACCGGTAAGTTTTTTTGTTGGAATATCGTAATATCGTAATATTTTAACAAAGCTATTTTATCGATATAATAATTATATTCTGATAATTCGGTTTTTGTCTTTGCTACTTTGATTTTTTTTTTTAAATTAATTCATATAATCAGATATAATCAATGCTATTGCTCAATAGGCGAATTGTTTTTAGGTTAATTTTAATTTGTTTTTGGTTTTATTTGGTTTTATCGTTTTGTGGTTTATGTCTTTGAATAAAATTTTTCACACTATCGTAATTCTTAATAGTTTTAATAAAGTTGTCTAATGTAGTTGAAAAAAGCTTCGTGTTGTGAAAGCTTTGTGAAAAGTTTAACAGACGTTTAAGCGTATTAATATATAAGATACTATATACATAATATAATATAAATAAACTACATATATACATATATTTATTAATATACATGTGCTCATCATAGTTTACAACATTCATATTAAACATCATTTTAGCTATATTTTGACCTGACTGAAAACTGAAAAAGAATAAAATATATATCACATACATTTTATTTACAATAACAACTACTTTATATGAAGTAAAAATAAAATACAGTTTTTTTTTTCTTTTGAGTTTACGTTTTTATTAATTTCTTCTACTTGAATATGCTTTATTATTATTCACTTCATTGGTAATGTAATCCTACATTATTTCAAAATCAATTCTAGAATATACACATCTACATACATATGTCACAACTAGAAGTCTTTTTATTATTCATACACAGTACAATACACACTAAGTATCTTTTTTATTTTTTTTTTATAAAGAGATAGGTCTAGGTACATAAACAAACTCAGCAGGGAAGAAAAATTGTTGTTTACTTTACGTTTTCTTTTGTTTACTATTTTGTTTTTGTTATTTTATTTTGTTGTAGCAACGGTTTCTACGGCACATTGGCAGCAGGATTGTTACGATTTATTATATAAGATAGCATTTTTTGTGATGGAATTTAATAAAAGTTTTGAACGCAAATTTAGGTGAGATCAATTATTAATAGAAATACCAAATACAATATTAAAAAAAAATATTGTAGGAATTAATACACTTACAAGAAAGCTAGAATAGTGAAAATTGTATTATAAGATTAATTATAAATAATTTTAGTAGAACAAAGTAACCTCATAGCAAATTACAGAGTGTGTCTTTGTAATAATTTGTATTTGGTGAGAAATGATATCAGAAATGTTTGTCCCATCGGAACAAAATATTTAATTTATTAAGGCGAAAGTATACGTATACCTATTATTGATTATACATTATACGAACAGAATAGGAAACATTCTGGGTGGCGTAATCAATCGAAATGTCCCAGATTTCATTCGAGACTAAGCAAAAAATATATACTCTATAGGCTTTTCGACCTGATCTAGTACCCTTTGTCATTGGGATAAAATAAATGACTAAAATTAATTGAGAGTATAATTTGGTAATAACTTAAATAAAATGAAGTTATTCTATTTAACAAGGCTTAGTTCCAGACAATAAGCAATAGCTTTCCACATTTAATAAGCTGAAGCCATTATTTTGATAAATACATACTCGCAATATTGTAGATGTCGTAGTATAAGCTAGCATCAGTACCGTACTTAATTAAAGCACGAAAAGGTGATTTTACCTAAATAAATTAATTTTCCATTTTTTCTTTTTCAAGAAATAAAAAAAAATATAACATATACGAAAATAATTGAATTTTTATATTTAAATGATTACAAAAATCGATTTCATTTGTTTTAGATTTATTTAACCTGGACTCCAAATGTTTAGTGTTGTTAAACTGCAAAATACATTTTAATTATGAAAATTATATGAATTAGTAAGGGTGGAAGCTTGTGGTTTCGATGCCCCGTTGCTTAGTTTATTTTAATCATTATATTTTTAAGTTTTGATTCTATGATAGGCAAGTCTTAGGACATTGTTTTCTATGCAAATATCAGTTGTCATGTAGCACACTATAATACGATATTTAAAAACTACTATGTTAGAAATTATCCATAAGTATATAGGTAAAATATTCTATCAGCAATGGCTATATGTATTTTGTTTTGTTTTTTGTGGATTTGTGGGAATCTTTATAGAGACAATGAGCCCTGTTACCTTCCATTGTGTGCCAGATTTTTACTTGACTAAACCACACCCTTCCCATTAAAACTAGTCCGACGGACTTACCATTAATTTATTGCTAGTATTATTTTATTAAAGAAAAAGTTTACGAAATTCTATCGTATTAAATCTAATGGCTTAGCTCTTTTTAGCCTTTTGTCACCATTTTGATTTTCTAGCAGTTCTAGTAGTTTATTTACTAATTTTTTATTTGTAAAATTTACATGTACCGATTTTAGCTCATTGAGTTTAATTTTCCATTTTTTTGGCCAAAGGTATAGCTTGTTGCTTGCTCGTTGCAATTTATTTGTAGCCTCGTCAATATTTGATCCTACTGCCATCAACGCAGTATCGTCAGCGAATACCTACATGTTATATGTTTTCAATTTGTGGTAAGACATTGAAGTAGAGCAAATACAGTAGTATGTGACCCAGAATACTATCGTAAGGTACACCTGTTTTAATGTTTCTGATAGTAGAATCGTCTTCGTCTTGTTTAATTCTAAATAGTATGTTTTCTAGATATGATGAAAGTATATCTACGTATATTGTTAAGGTAATTCGTATTATGATTTAGTTTTTGTATTAAGTCTAGATGACATACTTCATCAAAAGCTGGCGCTACATCTAAAAATATTTATTTATTTATTTATTTTTGAGCATTTTATTTATTTATTTATTTGTACTATTTAGCTCAAATGCTCAAAAAGTTTACAATTTAGTATTACATTTCATATATTAATTAAAAATACAATTAAATTTACTTGGTATACATGCAAAACTAACAAAATTCAATATACAAAAATAGTAATATACATTTTTTTAATATAAATTAAAAAGTCAAGTTAACAAAATGTTCAATTAATTTCATATAATTTTCGTCTTAAAGTATCTTTAGATACTGAAAAATTTATACTATTCTTATATTTATTACTAATTATTAACATTCTATTAATAGGTTCATATTTACCATAATTTGTTCTGTGTAATGTTAATGTAAAGAGATTTGAGTGGCGTAAACGAGTATTTGTGTTAATGATAATTTTATTTAAAGTGGAAGGGGAAATAATACCGCCTTTAATAATTTCGAAAATAAATAAAATATCAGCTACTTCCCGCCTTTTCCACAGAGACTTAAGATGGAGAAGGTTTAGCCTATGCTCATATGGAGGGAGTCTTATATGATCATCCCAAGACAAACTACGTAGTGTAAACCTTAAACATTTTTTTTGAACAGCTTCTATTCTTTATATATGTGAATTATAAAATGGAGACCAGACCTGACATGCTCATATTCAAGATGGGGTCTAACGAGGCATGTATACAATGATTTAAAAATGTAAGGATCGTTAAACTCCTTTGACGAACGTCTTAAGAAGCCCAACATTGAACTAGCTTTATTAACGATGTTCTCGTAGTGGAGTTTAAATGATAGTTTATCATCGAAATAAACTCCTAAGTCCTTAATTGAATTAACCGTTTCTAAGGTTTCGTTATTGAGAGTATATCTAAAGCTAAAAGGTTGGGTTAGACGTGTGTAGCAAATGACTGCATATTTACGAATGTTTAGTAAAAGATTGTTATTAATGCACCAAGCATAAAATTTATCTAGATCATGTTGAAGCATATAAACGTCTTGCATCGTTGTTATTTTTTTGAAAATCTTCATATCATCAGCGTAAATTTTCAAATCGCTATTATAAATTATTGAAGCCACATCATTGATAGCATTAATAAATAACAGTGGTCCTAAATGACTTCCCTGTGGAACTCCAGAATTTGATATGAATGGTGATGAAAATGAAGAGCGGAATAAAACAGTATAGCTCCTATTAGTAAGATATGAAATCCTAGTTTTTTGAGTTTTAGTAAAATAATACTATGGGGTAAAACATCAAATGCTTTACTAAAATCGGTGTAAATTACATCCGTTTGGAATCCTGCTTCTATATTGACTAAGAAGGTTGATGTCGATTCTACAAGGTTGGTCACTGTAGACTTCTTTTTCAAAAAACCGTGTTGATGGGTTGTTAAAAAGTTAGTATAATGATTGTAAATAGAATCAAAAATCATCAACTCAAAAACTTTAGGAATAGTGGAAAGTTTGGAAATTGGTCTATAATTGTTTATCTCACTTTTTGCATTTTTTTATGTGTAGGTTTAATAAAAGCTTTTTTCCAAATAGATGGGAGCACACAACAGGCGACAGAAGTATTAAATATGATAGTAAGTGGAGCAGCCAAGGTATCTGAGTATTTCTTTAGAACTAGTTCAGGAACGCTATCAGGTTCAGGAAATATATTGTTCCCCAGGTTATTCAGATATTTCTTCACAAGACTATCGTCAATAATAAGATCTCTAAAAGTAGTTTTCGGATAGGCATCCACGTGGGAGAACTTTGTTTCATCAGCCATGAAAACTGTTTTAGAGTAAGAAGCGGAGAAAAATTCACAAAAGAATTGAGAAATGGTTTTAGCGTTATTACTTTGTTTCCCATTGAATTTCATGAAAACTGGGTACTCATCGCTTTTCCTTTTTGAGTTAATAAATTTCCAGAAGGCTTTAGGATTGTTAATGAGTGCCAAAGAAATGTTGTGAACATAGTTATTATAGCTTTGTTTAACAGATTGTTTGCACGGATTCCTTTTACGGTTTTCGAGCGAGCACACGTATAATTTTTTATCCGCAATTAAAAATAAAAATAAAATACAATAAATCATTTGAAAGATACTATTTTAGTTTAAAATTAAATTTATAAATACATACGTTTACATAATTGTTTAAATTAAATTTTTAATAAAGTGTAAATAAAAAAAATTCACTTTGAACTAAACAATATTTGTGATAAATTTTTTCTATATCAAAAAGCTTTTTTTTTTTTTTATAAACTGTCAATCAAATATTATAAATAGAAAAAATTATATTTTTTACAAAATAAATAAATTTAATTTAATATTTAAAATATCACATACATATAAAGCATAAATTTTTTTATTAAAACCTTAAATAAAAACAAATTGAAAACAATAAAATAAAAAAAAAAAGAACAAAAAATAAATAAAAACTAAAAATATGTCTCGCTTACAATGTGTATCATGTAATGAAAACATTACATCAAAACAAAAACGAGGACTACACTGTGGTGGGGAGTGTAAAGCTCTGTACCATCTTAAATGTGCAGCAATCCCAGACAATATATATAATGACGTTGTTACAGGTAAAAAAATATGGACATGTCCGAAATGCCCAACATTAACACACAACGAATCTATAGGAGCTACCAGCTTTGTTGAAATTGTAGAGCAAAACGAAACATTTGAACAACAAGGAAAAAACACCAGTACTCCTGAGGCTCAGCAGCACATAGAGAGAATAAGCACAACATTATCTGGATTTAATACCATTGGATGTTCTCTAGAAAGTGTTGCTGAGTACCTAAAGACACTAGGGTCAGTTGTGCTTGAAGTACTAAAGTGCCAAAATTTCGTATCAAATAAAATGGATGAATTAATGTTGGCAAATAAAAAAATATTGGAGGATAACAAAATTTTAAAAGAAAAACTAACCCAAAACGAGAACCAGTACAATAAGCTGGAAGAAAAGGTAAATATTCTAGAATACAAAGTCGATGAAACAGAAAGAGACAAAAATAAAAAAAACATAATTGTATCTGGAATTCCATCCTCGATGGAAGACATTAATACCATTTTCATGAAAATGGTGGCAAAAATAAATTCAAATGTCAAACAGGATGATATTGAAAATATTTTTTCGATAAAGCTTCATTCAAATAGGAATGATCAGAAACAACAACGAAAGCTTTTTATCGTGAAACTTAAAACAGAAGAAGCAAAAAATGAAATTTTAGAAAAAAAAAAACATCGTCACTTGTATACATCTGAATTCAATTTGCTTCAAGAAGGCGACAAGGAAATCTTTTTTCAGCAACATCTTTCAATGCTGCAAAGAAGAATTTATCATGAGGCGAGACAAATCAAATTACTATATAACTACAAATATCTGTGGTATAAAAATAATTCTGTTAACTTACGTAAAACTGATGGCACCGATGTATTCAGGTTTAGACACTTCAATGATTTTATCACTTTTAAATCTAAGTATAATTATTAATAATAAATTTTTAAATTTAACACTAACATTAGATTTAATTTTTTTTGAAAATTATTTTTTTTTTTATATTGAAATTTTTTTTTAACTTTTTTTTACACTTCACATTTCTTATATTTAATTTACTTCAAATATTTAATTTTTTTTTATTTTTTCTATTTTTTTCTGTTTCTTTCTACTTTTTTTTATTCTTTTTTGCTTTTTTCTTTTTCTTATTTACTAATATCACTTCTTAAACTAAAATTTTTCGTCCCGTATTTAAATACTTTTCTTGTACTTAAATAATATGTAAGCGATATCCGCACATGTTTTGATAATACTGATGATTTATTCTTGTTTTCATTATCAGCAACATTAACAAAATTTCTATCTACCATTCATATCATTTTGTATTCTAATTATTGTATTACAATAATTCAATTCATTTATTTCCTTAAATATACATTTTTTTTTTTAAATACACAGATTTTTACAGAGTTTAGAGATATTCTCTTTACAGCTGAAACATTTTAAATTTTAAATAAATGGTACATTCTCATATTAATATTAAATTTTTAAGGGAAAACAGGATAGTAAAAACCTTATCCAATTGTATTACAATAATAAAAAAAAATAATGATCGATATCAGTAGTAGTGTGAAAATAAATTACTCTACAGTATTACCTAAAAGTATTGGGACACAACATAATAAAAAGTTAAATATTATTTACCTTAACATCCAAAGTATTAGAAATAAAATTTATAATTTGGAAGCTTTTATTAATTCTCTAAACAATGAAATTGACATTATAGTGCTTACGGAAATTTAGATAAGCCAGAGCGAAAACAAATTCTTTAATATTCCGGGCTATACTGGTTATATCTCTAACAGAGAAAATTCTTATGGAGGAGCAGCCATCTAAGTTGCAAATTACTTGATCTCTACTCAAATCTTCGAAGAAGAATTTGAGCAGTCCCATCTATTAGGTGTAAAACTTTTGCGTCATGGTATTAACATATTTTCAATATATAAATCTCATAAATCAAAAATGGACATTTTTATAGAAAAAATAGAGAATGTTATGTCTAATTACAAGAATTCTTTAATTATCGGTGATTTTAATGTAAACCTATTAGACAAAAAGAATAATGATAATGACGGCCTCTGTAATGATCCATTTTGGAATACAATGGATAACATTGAAAATCTTGATCTGCTTATTCAAAGTTTAACAATTTTAATTACTAAATATACCATCTTAATTTCATCGAATAATAAAAGCAAAAAACATATTTGGATGACCAATGAAATTCTCGAAACTATCAAAATCCGAGACTCTCTCCTTAAATTTAAACGTAAGTACCCAAATGATGCACACACTCTCGAATTATATAATATTTATAGCAAAAAAGTTAAGTCCTTGATTCTTGAAGCAAAAGTGAAATTTTGTACCACAGAAATTGCAAAATATCCTAATGATGGTAAAAAATTATGGGAATTATACAAGAAAATGATGTTTAATACTGGAGGAGCTCAATCCAACGATCATATAAAAATAATCGAGTATAAAAATCAGGCAGTTACTGAGGAAAGTGAAATATCTGAGTGCATGAATGAGTTCTTTACTAATGTAACGGATAATTTAAACATATCAGATGAACCCATTGATCAAAATTACTTCGACAATACATTGCGAACTATATACAAGTCTTTTGAGCTAACACCGACTACAACTGAAGAAATAGAAACAACCATTATGTCCTTAAAATCAAACTCAGCAACAGGGCATGATAATATCTCAGCAAAAATTGTCAAAAGGTTTGCTGATAGACTTGTACCCTTATTGACCAAATTTATTAATACTTCCTTCGAAACGCACATCTTCCCGGAACCACTAAAAACTGCTATTGTAACCCCAATTCATAAAAAAGATAATACAACTGATCCGACAAACTATAGACCAATATCTGTTTTGAGTACCATTTCAAAAATTTATGAAAAAATAATTAAAAAGCGACTGTCTGTTTTTTTGGATGGAAATGGAATATTACATCCGGAACAATTTGGGTTCGAAAGGAATTCAAACACAACTGCAGCTTGCGTCTCTCTTACAGATTCTATTTCCAAGAGCATGGACCAAGGAAAATTTTGCTGCCTGTGTATTTATTGATCTTCAAAAGGCATTTGATTGTGTGGACCATGATGTCCTATTATTAAAATTCAAGAAACTTCATTTTACCCACCTTCAAATTGGTAATTTTTTTAAAAGCTATTTAGTTGGTCGGGTGCAAAAAATAAAAATAGGAAAAACTTACAGTAGTTGTAAATTAAGCAAAAAAGGAGTGCCTCAAGGCTCAATTCTCGGTCCTGATCTTTTTAAAATTTATATCGATGATATAGCACGGCTAAATCTGAAAGGCAAAGTGCAATTATTTGCCAACGATTTGGCTATAAAATATTCAACTAATAGCGAAACCGATCTTAAGTCGTCAATACTATACGATTTATTTTTAATCGATGAGTGGTTAGTAAAAAATAAATTGGTTATAAACCTAAAAAAAAACTAAAATCCTCTTATTTGAAAACAAAACTTTTGCTCATCCCAACTTCTTATTTAAAAATGATCAAATTGATGTTGTTAAGAACTACAATTACTTAGGAATGGTGATTGATTCTAATCTCAAATGGGTAGAGCATATAGACTTTGTATGTAAAAAAATTGCTCCTTATATATTCATATTAAAAAGACTGAAACAATTCTTAGATAAAAAAAGCCTCTTTGTTATTTTCTCATCCTATATTATTTCCAACATCACATATCTAAATCCAATCTGGAGTAGAGCATCAAAGACCCACATAAGTAAATTAAATGTTCTTCATAAAAAAGCCATCAAAATTATTAATAATTACCCAATACTACATCCAACAAACTTACTATACTCCCCTGCATTTCCAAGTCTCGATTTTATATGCACCAGAGAATTATACATATTAGCTTTCAAAATAATAAATAACTATATCAAACACAACTTCATTCTGAACAGAAATATTGATCTATATACACACAATACAAGGAATAAATCAAACTATTATCTTTCATTATTCCGAACGGAACAACAAAAAACAAACTGCCTTTACAACTGCCTAAAATCCTATAATGACTTACCTACAAAGTTAAAAGAAATAGAAAATTTACCAAACTTCAAAAAAAATATTACTTGTTTCTTGTTAAGCACACATAACATTACCTAAACAAAACAAAATAACACATTACTAGAAAATTGGGTAGTTTATATTGATTGACTAACTGCATTTTAAAATTCATGCATTTTAGCATTCAAAAGTATATATTTTTGATTTTTGAGTTTTTTTTCTTTTCACATTTTCAACTCTATGATCTATTAGCAGGAATATATAATTTTTATTTGTTGTTCTTTTTTTGTTTTTTTTTTTTTTCTTCTTCTGGCTCTTATATCTTGTCTTAATACTGCTTTCAATCCATCATAAAAAATATAAAATGTTATTAAAACAATAGAAATAACAATGGAAATAGCAATGCAAAAAAAAAAAAAAAAAATAATTGGTAATAAAGTAATAAAATTAAATGAAAGTAAAATTATATTAAAAAGTATGCAACTAATTAAAATGCACTTTTGCATATATTTTATATTAATTCTATATTATTATTGTATACTCATGTGATCGTTCTAACACGTATTAGGAAAATAAAAATTGATTTATAATACACAATTCGACCAGACAGCTTAGGCTAGGTCTTAAACATATATTTTTACATCTTAAATTAATTAGTATATAATATTAATCTTAATCTAAACTACTTTTTTTTTATCTTTTTCATTTTTTATTAAATCAAATATAAATACTCTTTATACTTAAGATCATGTGACTATTAGATTTAATAATAGATTTAATAATAAAATTGAACTTTATCTTATAAATATTTGAATAAGATTATAATTATAACAAAATTTGTATTTTACTCGTTTGAAATAATAAAGAAAAAAAAAAAAAAAAAAAAAAATAGTTGAATGAATGGTAATCTGTTAGATTCTTGGTTTTCATGTATCTCTGCCATGCCTTGGTTTTTTTATTTCTTAACTTTCTAATATCCTTAGTGAACATAGGAGAGCATACCTGATTTTCTTCTAAAGACTTTTCTATTATGTCTGTTATCCTATATGTATTTGATCGATTGCTGAGTGGCTAGTATAGATTTATACATCAGCAGGTTCACAAGCACTGATGAAGGAAGTATATATGTTATTTCCGAAATATTGGTATTTGCCGTAATGTCCTTATGTTGTTCTCCATTACTTACTTGTACACAATGATCTACAACACCATTCAAACGACGAAATGGTAAACATTCCATTTTTTCAATGACATCTTTTAAAAAAGGTTTTGTACGACGTAATGGCATGTGTTTAATAGCCTGAGCGGATTCATGTGTGTTCTAAAAATTTTGTCCACGGGCTTTATATCATTTTGTTGTGTTATCGAGTTCTCTAGGGTACCGACCCATTGTTTAATTTATTTTAATTTACAAAAAAAAAAAACCAAAAAAGAGTAATAATCAATATCGTCTGAGATGGAAGTAGTTCCACGTCTATTGAAGACGAAAGCTTGCTATATTTTTGTTCAATATTTATCATCATTCAGTGAGGTAAATAGAACCCGACACCGTTAGATAAAAAG
Organism: Argyra leucocephala; assembly: GCA_963942445.1. Lineage (NCBI taxonomy): Eukaryota > Metazoa > Arthropoda > Insecta > Diptera > Dolichopodidae > Argyra > Argyra leucocephala. The sequence goes on from OZ012681.1 coordinate 110,094,151, forward strand.
AAATAAAATACATGCTGTTAGTAGAGTAGATAAAACATAAAACTTACAAATATCATGTTTTCAAACATCAGCATTTTGTTCGTGATCGATTTACTCAAGAATTTTCTTCTTCAGATTTTAAAATTACAACTTTGATACTATTAAATAAATATATTATAATGAGATTATCTGTTATTGAAAATTTCTGCGTAACAAGAATATTAGAATATAATATTCTTATAATTTCATCTGAACAAATTTTTAAGATTCTTTTTAATTTAGAATAAATTTTTACTCAATTTAAGGAATTAATTCCAAGTTTCAATAAATAATTATATTGAATATTTAAAAGTAAATTTTAATTGAACTCATTAACTATTCATTTGAAAATATTTCTTTATATACATACTATATATATATACAACATTTTAATTTACCTTATTATGTAGAAGAAAATGTACAAAAAATAAAAAAATAAATCGTTTCAAAACTTTTTTTTTTTAAAAAAAAAAAAAATGCATCTAATTACTTCGACAACTCTAAACATCCTATAAAACTTTATCAATAAAAAAAAAAAAAAAAAAAAAAAAACTTTTTTCCTATCAATTTACAGATGAAATTTACTTACTTGACGGGAAAAAGTTTATTTTTTTTTTGTTTTTCTTTTTTTTTCGTGTAAAATATGAAGAGAAAGTTCATTAAAAAAATTTTATTTTACATTTTCCACCCTTATTTTGTATTTTTGAAATATTTTTGAATTTTTCTACCTCATCCTAATAACTAAACGAAAAATCTACTTTGCTCCACCCTTTTTTCAATTGTTACAATCGAGATGTTATTTTATATTTTACAGTTTTTTGTTTTTGTCTTTTTTTGTTTTTGTTTTTTTTTTTTTGTTTTACAATCATTAGTGCATTCCTAAGGCAATTTTTCACTATATTTTGCAATTATAGTAACATAAAAATAGTATTATTACTGTTATGACACTATAGTATTTTTCAAAGGAATACACTCACATTTCTTTAATTAAAGGCAGAATATATGAGAAAAATAATTTGCTTGTGTTTTGCATTTTTACAGATTCCATTTTTATTTATTACATTATGAACCTGCTTCGATGTATATATGAGCATATTTGCTTTTTTACAACCATATAATTTTTAGCTGCTTGACTTATATTAATAGGCTGCACTCTCTATCTATGGTGCATTTTAATAGCGTTTCGGGTCCAATTCACCCACATATCAATTTTACTCTGATTTTTCTCAACTTTTTTTTTAGCAAAATGTCTCTCATATTTTGAGTACATTCATCGTCACACGAATTCAGAGTGAAAAAAGACGTATTTCTATCATTTAGTCTATAAATATAATGTGGGGTCCCAATCTATTTTATTTTTGTAATTTATTTGTTTTTAGTTGTATAGTAAAAATGAATATAAGTAAAGCTGGACAAAGTACGGTAAATGCATATATATGATCGTAAGGCCGAATATATAATTAATAAATGGCTTCAAGAAAATTGGAAAATAGGGATAATTCCGATAATGAAAACAGTGATTTCATATACTGTCTGACCATAACACCGATTTCGAAATGTTTATGAACTTGGATGAGGAGGGGAAGAAAATGAAAAGAAGATTTAAAAGATACTGGACCTTTTTTTTATGGCAACGATAAACTTCAGCGGCCCAAAAAACAGCAGTCCACTCGCTACTTTTTGAAGTATTTTTAGTGCAAAAATCGAAGAAATCATATTGAAATGGACCAATGAAAAACTTGATCGTTTACGCTTAAAATACAAAACAGAAGAAAGACCTAATTTCCAATAATTAACATTACTGATTTAGATGTCCGTGTTCAAGTCAAATTACGAATGAGTTTTGTAGTTATTTTCCCCTCATGACGTACAAGATGTTTTTAGACTTGTTACGGCAGCTAAAATATTTTATATTTTTTTGTATATATAATTCCAATTATATCGGATGAACACCCTAACTGCTTTTACACAGAGATTTGGAATACACAGTCACATACAATAGCTTTTCTGTAGAATTTTTTTTTTGTGGTATATCTACTAGTTTAAGTGAGGAAAACTATATCTACCGTAGAGTACTTCGCCTTTATAATAGCATAGTTCCACTTTATTATTAGTATACCAAAACTCTCTACTGTTTATCATTTATTTTATCCCAATGATAAAGGGTATCGAACCAGGTCGAATAATCCAGAAAGCATTTTTTACCTTCGTCGCGAATCGAATCTGGGACCTTGCGGTTTAAAGGCAGGTGTTCTATCTATTGCGCCACCCAGCGTGTGAATTTATGGCATTATTAGCTCTTTATGATTCGATAATTTTTTTGGATCGAAAATAACGCAGAAAAGTAGATCCTGGTGGTGTCATCAATGAGATTTTAAATATGTTTAATTTTGAATTCGCAATTAAAAATATTCAATCGGTGCAAACGGAACCATATAGATGAAATGCTAATTGGGTTTAAAGGCCGCTGTAAATTTAAAATGTATATACCAAGTAAACATATTAACACATGTGGGTTAAAACTTAAAGTTTTGGCAGATGCTAGAATGCATTACATATTATATAGTTACTTATATACGGGTAAGAATATTGATGGATTATCAACTGAGGAAAAAAAATATTCAATAGCCGTATAAGCTTGTATACAATTTAGTCGTTAAATTTTTCACTAAAATCGCAACATTACGACTAATAACTGATACACATCATTGGAATTGTTAAATGTCATGAAGCAAAATGGACTTACTGAAGTTGTAGGTATTATATTTAATTTACAACATCAGTAATTCAATTTTACTTGTGGGTATTAAATATAATACCTACAACATCAGTAAGTTCATTTTGCTTCATGACATATAAGGCGTGTTTGTAGTAGTCGCGCCTGCGCAACAAAACAAATTTTTTGCTCGTAGTTGCATATCATCAAAAATTCTGCACAGATAAAAAGCAAGCGCTTCTGTTCATAGTAATCGGTGTCGCGTCAGCGTCGTTCAGATTGTGCAGATATTTTAGTGCGCATGCTTTAGAATGATTTTTAAACTGCATATCATTTAACATGTAATAAATAAGAATATCGTGAGAAAATATTTAAGTAAAAAATAAAAATTAATTATTTTCCTTAAAAAATATATTTATTATTAATAGATAGGTTAGTCTAAGTAAATTAAAAGTCATATAGGTGTAAACACATTAGTATAAGCTCTTAGTTATTAAAATTAGAAATAAGGAAAATTGTAAAATGAAATTAAAGCATAATAAAATAAAAAATAATAAAATAATAATTATTAAAATAAAATAAATGTGTTTATAACAATAATAATTATATATAAATATAATAAAATAAATATATTGAAAAAACTATATAATAATTTTAATATATTTTAATATATAAGTAATATATTATGTTAAAGAATAGAATAAATTATGTTACTTAGTATGCCATGAGTTTTGAATTATAAAAAAAAAATGTTCTATAAAAAAAATATTAATGTCATGTGAGAATGAATTAATATTCAAGAGTTACTAACGGATATTGGAAGAGGTAAGTGATCACGAGTTGATGTGAAACAGAAGAGTATTAATAAAAAAAAAAAGAATTATAAATTGTGTTTATTCTAATATATATATACTATATTAAAATATATTAAATTATTTAAAAAAAATATATTTAAAAATAATATTTATAAAATATATTTAAAAAAAAAATACATAAAATATATTAAATATATAATAATATAATTATAAATAATATAATATTACTATATAAATGAATTTTGCATGTGCTGCTTCTATGAGCAAGAATGACTGCTAAAGAATTTTCTGCGCGCTCGCGCAAGTTTTTTTATTCATAGTGTCAGAGAAAAAAATCTGCAAGACATCGACTCATGTTTTACTGCAACTACGAACACACCTATAAATACAATTAAACAAAATAAAAGGAAGAACCCAAAAGAATTCTTATCAAGCAGACATCGTCCAGTAAGTTCATCGTTATTTGGCTTTACAAAGGACATCACAACAGTAAGTCACGTACCAAAAAAAATAAATCGGTTATTCTTGTGTCATCCATGCATAATTTTCCAGATATTAAATATTTAAACAGGAAAACCGGAGATAATTATGCATTTTAATAATACCAAAGGTGAGGTGGATACTGTGAATCAAATGTGCACAATTTATTCATGCAATAAAAAAAACGCGACGGTGTGGCAATGGAATGCCAATGACAATGGCAATGTGTGGCAATGGCAATGTTTTACAGACTGTTAGATTATGAGTGCTCTTAATGTCTTTGTTATACAGCAAAGTTAACTTCGATTTTCTAGTATGGCTAAATTGAACTTCCTAAATGGATTGGCAAAAGGTCTTTGCGAATCATATATCTCCGAGAAAGGATGGTGAATAAATGTTGAACAGTCTTGCATTCAATGTTGGAATTTTACGCGTAAATTAACGTTTTTTTATGATTCTTTATATATTTGACGTAAAAAAGTGTAAAATATAAGTAAACAACTTTAAATGGCAGTAAATAACTGTAAACAACTGTAAACAACTGTAAACAACTGTATTACTATAAAATTACTGTAAAATTATTTGTTTTTGACTATCACAATGGACCTTACCGGTCTGTGTGTCGACTTACTGCCGGCAGCCACTACTACCTATTTGTTTTTGACAGTTCGACAAAAATTTTTAAAGTGTCTCGTTCTAATCTATTATAGAAAATTCTAAATGATTATAAAAAGAAAATGGGGCTCAACGATGGAGCTGATAACCCTTAATGTTATTATAACAATAAAAATGAATTATTAACTTATAAATCATAATCAATATTTGATCATTCTATTCATTAAAACTATCAAATATGTTCATTGTATTAAAGAATTAGTTTATTAGTTTATTAATATTTTTTATAGTACATATTAATAACTGCATTCATCAAATTAATAAACATTTTAATTAATTAACTATATTATTCGTATAAATCTTCAATTTTGATTCAGAATATTGATTTGGATTTGTCAATCATCAAACGCATTACATTTAAATGCTTATTAATAATATTTGATTTAAAAGAGGAACTGATTTAAAACAATACAATTAAAATTAACAAAACGTCAACTTCAAAAAAATATGTATATACTGATTTCGCAATACATATGATAAATTTTGCCTGAAAATGACAATGATTAATAAGATAATGTATTAGAGAGAAAGAGAAAGAGAAAGCTATACTAAACTACCAATCTATATTTATTATATCTATGCGCTGCCAGTCTATTATATCTGTGCACCATATCAAAAATGCTACAAAAATTTTGACAATTATAATTGATGTATATAGAATATAGATTGGAAGGTAGGTGGTATCTTAATAAATTGTAATAGTATGGTAGGCTCTTAGTAAATTGCGATTTTAATTATTTTTTGAGCACAATCACTTCATATTTGTAAGTTTTCAATTATTATTATACAAATGTTGCCACTAAATTATCTATTACGTTATTTACATACTTTTTTCCACACTTACAACAAAAAAACATCCTAGTATATTACTAAGTACTTTACATGTAAGCAACTATGTAAAAAACTAGACGTAATTTACCTTGCCAACACTGCTTGCAATCCATTCGTGCGTAAATATAAGGGTTAACAATAGTGCATTCAAGTTCGGATATTCGAATATTCGAATATCCGAATATTTTAGTAAATTTCATAGTATTCGTTATTCGAATACTATCCTCGAATATTCGAATATTTTTATTGGTTTTCTTTTCAAATTTTGCTCGATAAAACCCTATTTGATTTATTATCTAGCTTCTATCAGCTGGTTTAAAGAAAAAGAATTGGCAGCACGGATCTTTGCTTGTCATTTCATTATTAATTGACATTTCGTTTAAAATTAATATCGTTTATTTTGAATTTTGATGGATCATCTTTTATTTTTTTTTTTGAAGAAGCTTAGCTCATAAAGGTAATTAGAAAGTATTTAATTAGAAATTCAAATAAATACCGATGTTATTTTGTTATAGCCCACATAATGTATCGTAAAAAAAAGTCAGATGTTTGGAACTACTTTAAAAAACACGAAAATAATAAGGAAGCTGTATGCCTCAAATGTTCGAGAATTCTATGTTGCAAAGGATCAACCACCACTCCTTTAATCAACCATTTGAAAATACACGGCCTCTCAATTGTAACACCAAATGTGGAAGAAGTCCTGCCGAAAAAGTCTAAAAGCGATAATAACACAATTTTAGATTTTATTAAACCAACAAATACAAAATCTCTTGGTGCAATATTATCGCGATGTGCTGCTAAAGATGGAATGTCTGTTCATGCAATAAGAAAATCAGAAGCAGTTAAAGGTTATCTTGAATATAACAAATTCAAGATGCCAGCAAGTGAAGCTACAATATGGAAATACATTTATGAGTTTTATAATCAAATGAAAAAGGAAATGATAGTGAAAATTGAACTATACAAAAAGGAAAATGAAAAATTTTCAATAACTGTAAATGAATGGACCGATAATAGTGCTATTAGATATATAAATGTCAGTTTACGTGCATATCATAGTAGTAAAAAATCATTTGAAAATTTTGGCTTAGGTTTGATAGAAATTAAAGAAAAGGCTGCGGCTAGAAACACTGAAATATATATAAAACAGAAACTCAAAGATTTCAACATTGATATGGACGTAGATATTGTTGCATCAACTCATGATGGCGCAGCGGTTATGGTGAAATATGGCAATAATATATCTGCTATTTCTCAACTATGTCATAACCACGCGTTACATTTAGCAACTAGCTTTGTAAGCCGTCATAAATGACGGAAGCAAAATAAATCCTAGTTTCTTTTTTTCTTTCATTAGATTCTTTATTCCGAAATTACAGTACTTATGTTTATATCAGTTTTTATTTATTTTTATTTATGTTTATATTGGCCTAACACTAATCTTTTTTTTTTTATATAACAGAAAAAGAAGTACCATACCAACAAATTTGTATAAAATGTTTGTATTTTTGTATGGTATACTCGTACTCACTTCCATTTAGTTATAATTCGTTAGTTGGGTTCCATTTAGTATAAATTATACCGTATTAGCGTTATTGTGGCCTCTGGGAGAGCAAATTTAAAAATGGGATCTTATTTTCATATAAATTTTGTCTTTTGTATAATGTATAGGGATCTTATTTTGCTATATGAATAAACTGTTATTATGGTATTGTGTTATTTTTAAAAAATATTCATAATTTATATATTCAAAATTTTGTATCTAAATTGGTAAAATTTACAAAAATACAAAAACATTTTCATCAATAATTTTCAATTTAAAAAAAACAATGTTTTATTATCCGACGTAGAAGTAGAGTTAATTATCCTACTCTACTTCTGTCAAGTTCTATTGATTGAACAGTGAACCTGAACAGTGAAGTGAAAAGTGAACACTTAACACTGAAAATAAAATAATATTTTTGGAATGGAGCATATAGAACATACAGAATACAGATACAGCAAATAATAAAAAAAAACAAAAAAAACAAAAATAATTTTTTTTGAGTGAAGTGAATTACGCACACAATAATGCCAAAAATAAAAGGTAGAAGCAATAAAGTAGTATAATGTATAATATTATACAATACAAATATGCTGATACACATGTATATTATTGTGTATAATTTTAAGTAATAAGAATAACATTTGAGTGAATTATGTTTTTTTTTGTGTTAAATGCTGTTTGCCTTTTGGTTATTATACCATATTAAACTATTGATTAAAATTCTATTAGTCCTTATTATTATAAATCAAAAAAATTGTTTATTTTATTTATATTATTATTATTATTTATTATTTTTCCTTATTATTTGCGAAGAAGACTAACATTAAATTAAAAAAATATAGTTCATGCAATCAATTTTTACTGCAAAGGTTCAGCATGGTAGACAGGGGTTAAAAAAAAGCACCAAAGCAATTTGTATATATATGCATTTGTATACATATACAATTTGTATATGTGTTGGAGCGTTCCGTCGAACTTACAAACATCCAGATAAATGCAGAATATAATATATATAATAGTTGATTTGCTGTATAAAAAAAAACATTCAGAACAAACTTATAGTGGAGAATGTTTAGAAAATGACGATAATTTATCTCCCGAATCAATTGACAGTGATAGTGAATATAGTTATAGCTCATTTAATGATGAAAATGATGACACCAAGTCAGTTGATTATAGTGATTTTCGAATTGAAAATACCAATTTGAATTTACAAATTACAGAAGAAGATTGTTTAGTGGACTTGAATACAAAACTTTATATTGTTGTTAACAAAGTACGAAAAATAGTCAAAATGTTTCGAAAGTCTCCTAAAGCTAAAAATAACAAATTGCAAGAATATGTTTTGAAGCAAGAAAATAAAAAACAAGGTGGAATTCAATGGCTTCTATGATTAGACGATTTTTACGACTCAAGGATTGCATTAATCATATACACTAGTTGAATTAGGTATGCCAACTATGCCTGAGAGTGATGTATTAGTCTTAAGCAACTTGCTTAATGTATTGACATCGCTTGAAGTAGCAGTTCAAGAGCTCAGTAAAGATAATGTAACACTCGTAACAACTGAAGGCGTTTATAAATTTTTATTTAATTCTTTTACGGGAATTGATAATGATTTAAGTAATATCATTGATTAATAATACTATAAAGATAGACATTTTCATACAACAGAAAATGTTCAGCTCACTTTTTCCATTATATATATTATCTGGGATATAATCAATGTGTTGGTGCATTTTCTATATTCAATTTGAATTTTTAAATTTTTGAGCGTTTTATACGACTTAATTCTCTAAATAATTTGTATGTGTTTAGTTTCTCTATACTGTTCTTGAATATTATTGTTTTTAACTTTTTGTTTTATAATTGTTGATATTGTGCATGTATATTATTTGTAATAATAAATTATAAAATTATAATATAATTTTATAATGTTTAGGAAACGAAAATATTTTTTAATAATTTTCAAAAATAAAACAATTTCAAAAAATTCAAATAATAGTGAACATTCATCCACGTCATGATTTCTAATATATATTCATACATACATATACATATTTGTATAAATTTACAAATAGAATCAAATTTTTATTTTTAAAAGGCTTTCTTTTTGGTTTTTTCAATATGTGGATTATGTACGCATGGATCTTAAAATTATAACAGAATTTAAAAATATTTGAAAAACTCATCATTTAACTCATCCAGTTTTCAAAATCGGGTTTTATAAAAGAATTTCTGACAGATTTTATAAGATGCCATATCAAACTAAGCATAAATTTTATTTCCATTCCAATCATAAAAAAAGAGTCTACCTTATTGACACCAAGTAATTCATAAGTATTTCGATTTGTACTGCATTAGTCACAAGCAGGTGCAACAGTTTTAGAACCAATCTTTGTTAGCTCCTTAAGATATTTTAGTAGTAAATTGATAAAAAAATGAAAGGTTTTAAAGTTACTCTTTTCAAATTATTTTTGGATAAATTGTAACCCTATGCGTACTTATAATTTTCATGTAAACTTTGAGTCATAAAGAAATGTGCTTCTGTTGCTAGCTTTTGTTTTCTATCCCCATCTAAATCTTCCACACCATCTATACAATCCCTTTTTATACTGTAAGATGTTTCTTTTCCTTTATAAATTCATTTATATAAAAAATGATTTTGGTCACTGGTACATTTTATGAAATTATTAACTGTGATATAATTAAGAAAATTGTTTCGAAAGAGAAAAGTGCTCATCAAAAATATTGCCCAAAACTGGAAATACTCATATCAGTCCCAGTACTTTGCAAAAAATCTTAGCTGTTTTAGCTTTTCAATTATTTACATATGCAAATATGCAGCTACGAAAACAAAATAATTATAATTTTAATTTTTCCATATAATAATGAGTAATAAAGTAAACTTGCTGTTGTGAGTAATATGTACACTGCTGGTCTTTCTTTAAATTCTTCAAATATTTATACTAAAAATACGTACAAACAACTATTAAAAATTGTCCATATTTGTTCGTAGAGAAAATGTTAGATTATCTTAAAAAATTAAAAGTTCTAAAGAAATCCACCTGCACAATAAGATTTTTACAAATATATTAAGAATTTGATGAATTTCATTTACAACAACAATATATTTTCAAAGCTGGAGTAAATCATGACAAGCCTTTGGATATTGATATTTAATGCTCTTGTTATGAAAATAATGACAAAGTAGAAAATTCTGAATTTGAAAAATACTATTGTAAAATTGTGCGTTGCAAGCTTAAATTATCTTATAAATAAATTGTGTGCTTACTGCAACAAAAAAACATATTAAATATACTTTTCAATTTAATCTACCGTTAAGATTTTTTATAAATTTTACAAAAATTAATGATGAGTTTTTCAAATATTTTTAAATTCTGTTATAATTTTAAAATCCATGCGTACATACATATCCACATATTGAAAAAATCAAAAAGAAAGCCTTTTAAAAATAAAAATTTGATTCTATTTGTAAATTTATACATACGTATATGTATGTATGAATATATATTAGAAATCATTACGTGGATGAATGTTCACTATTATTTGAATTTTTTGAAATTGTTTTATTTTTGAAAATTATTCAATTAAAACAAGAAAAATATTTTCGTTTCCTAAACATTATAAAATTATATTATAATTTTATAATTTATTATTACAAATAATATACATGCACAATATCAACAATTATAAAAATCCTTTTATTACAATGTACATTGAGAGAAAAATAAAAAAACAAATTTCTAAAAGACTACTCGTCAAAAATGCTATCCAATTTGAAATTCTTGTACCTATCAATTAAAAAAAAATTCAAATTACCTATACAAATTCAAATAACAAAAAGTTAAAAACAATAATATTCAAGAACAGTATAGAGAAACTAAACACATACAAATTATTTAGAGAATAAAGTCGTATAAAACGCTCAAAAATTTAAAAATTCAAATTGAATATAGAAAATGCACCAACACATTGATTATATCCCAGAAAATATATATAATGAAGAAAACTTGGAAAAAGTGAGCTGAACATTTTCTGTTGTATGAAAATGTCTATCTTTATAGTATTATTAATCAATGGTAATATATTACTTATCGAAATAAAAAAAACAATGGACCAAAGAAGAGATAAATTGTTAACCACATTACTTATATATCTTGAAACTGGAACTATACCGCGATCAACAGAACATTTTACCTATGCATCCAAAAGTTCCGCTAAAGATTTAGCAGAAAATATTATGCAAAGAATTTATCCAGCAGATCTCAATAATAATAACGATACTGACAATGGTGATGATGATGATGATGATGTACTGCTATCTACTGAAGGCAATGCAAACACAAATGATGATAATGGACTTCAAAACCAGCTCCATGAAGCAATCTGCTCCATTACAACGATTTCAACAAATGCTTATGGTTTTTCTGAATCCACAACTGGTAAGAAAAAACTTACTAAAGACTTTAACTTTTTACATGCGTTTAAAAAACGAACAGATAATTTAAATATTTTGTACAACGCCCTTATAACAATTAGTCCAACTTCAACAGCTACCGAGAGAGTTTTCTCTACGGCTGGGATTATAAAATCAAAGCTAAGAAGTAGTTTGAAGTCAAAGCATTTAAATGCAATATTATTTTTATAATTTATATTTAAAAAAGAGGATCTCAATTCTCAACTCAAATAAAATAATGAATTGGTAATAATTAATTTTGCGTTTTACTATGTTCTTCTTTTATTTCTTTGGTATTAGTTATGCTTTTATTGACTTTATTGGTTCTACACAGTCTACTATGTATTTTGCTATTACATGAAAATACAATAATTCGAATAATATCCGAATATTCGAATATTTCAACAAAAAACTATTCGATATTCGGATAGTAAAAAAACTCGAATAATTGATTGCACTAGTTAACAACTATTAAAAAGGTTCACATAAGTTCCTGCCATACCATTTTAAGACCTTCAGTTATAGGTTTTTAAATTTACACTTGTTCACTTTTTTATTCATTTGCTCTTCTGAATAATGCAATTTTTTCCAAATGATGTAAAAACAACTGGAATTTTCAACTTTTTAGTATTTAAAATCTATGACATCAAAAATTCGTTTTGATTTATAATAACTTTGGATAAAGGGTATGTGTTTGAAAAATGTAATTACAAAATATTTTTTTTTTACGCTATATCATCTGGCCATAAAGTTGATAGTACTGTTAGTTAGTGCCAACTTTTATGATATTTTCAATGTTTTATTGGATATTTAAGTAAACGTTTAACGTTTTAAAACGTTTACCGTTACGTTTAACGTTTTTTAACGTTTTAAACGTTTTAATCAATTGACTTGAAGTGTATTTTATTTTAAAGCACTTACATTAAACATACTTACACAGGCATAACATAAAACTGAATGATAGTAAACTTTTTCCCAAACCCAATCATTTATAATATCTCGTATAGTTCACATTTACATTCTATAAACTATTTCGCACAATCCTATATATTTATTAACATACAATTAGGAAACAAAATTTTCCCATATGCCTTTTAAAAAAGAAAATTTTTTTTGTTTTCTTTTTCTTGTTTTTGTAAAATATCAATTCGAGGAAAACAACATAATGTAATTTCATTATCTCAGCCGGAGGAGTTGTTGATCAAATTTTCATATTAATTAGAAAAAGTTAGAAAATTAATTTTATTTTTTTTTTTTCTATTTTCTTTTTAAATTTTCTCTCTTTTTAGTTAAAATTATTTTCAAATAAAAATGAAATAAAAAACAAAACAATAAAAAAATAATGATGACATCGAAAATAAAGAGTTAGAAAAGTTTTATTTTTGGAAAATATTATGTTAAGTTAATTTAATAGATGATTAATTTATGATTATGTCATATTTCATTATTATTTTTAAAGAGATGTTAATTTGATAGTATGTGATAAATAAAAAAATTATGAAAATGTTTTAATTAAAAATTTCTATGTATTAAATAAATTTATAGCCTTAAAATTTTGCAATTTAGATTTACTTGTGAAATAAGGTGGAACTAATTTATTGTATGCATTCAATAACAAATTATGTAATTGTAAAAAAAAAAATATATTTTTTTGTTAAATTAGCGGGTCTGTCATAATAATTTAATTTTTTTTTCTGTTCCATTTAAAGTTATTTTGCAGATTATGTCATTGGGATACATTATGGTGAGACATTAAACTTTTTTAGAGTTAGCTATAAACATAATAATAATGACGTTAGTTTTTGTATATAATATGAATATTGATCCAACATAAACATAATTACTGGGAAAATAGTTAGTTTTAGCAATGGTGTTAAAAATTACATTAAGGTTTTCATCTTATAAGCTAGGAACGTCATGAACAACTAGATCGTTTGAATATAGTGTTTCTAGCTCGAAAATGCGATAATTATTTTCACATTGTGTTGTAGAAGTATTAAACAAGCCTTTGAATTCAGCAGCAATTTCATTTTGTTCCATACCATAAATTTTTTGTTGTTAGTGGTATGGTAGTGGTATATGCGCTTATAGGCAAAAGAATTAGGATGATAAAGATAAAAATGTTTATTATATGTACTTTAACATTATTGTTTAAATATTATATGAGCGCGTGTGTACAAACACACAGATGTATATTATATATTAGATATTAGAAAACTTTAATAAAGGAAATTTCATAAATTTAAGGCCGTCTAATATAAATTTCATCAGTTTTTTTCCTGCTTCTTTTGAGAGCATAATACTTCAACAAAGCTCTTCCATCTGACTCTGTTCTGCGCTAGGTATTTATTTTCACTCCTCGTTCTATTGTTATTTATTTATAAATTGAACTGCTTCATGTTTCCCAACCTATTGGCCAACTGATAGAAATAAAACTCCTGATCTGCTTGATTTTTATATAACAAAAAAAATTTCACCCAATTATATTAAGCTAGAAGATAACCTTGATTTGGACTCAGATCACTCTGCAGTCTATATGTATGAAAAGGAAGAAACAGTCGAAACCTCTGCTAACGAACAAGACAACTGACTGGGCTAGCTTTAAACAAGAAATAGAAAACAAAATAAACATAAAAACAAAACTAAGATCCAAATGTGATGTAGATTCTGAAGTAGAAAATTTTATTAAAATTATTCAAAATGCTGGATGGAATAATACAAAAAATTGTGAATATAAATCGGTAGGATTCAACTACCCTAGAGAAATATTAAATATGATAAAAATAAAAAGAATAGCTAGACGCAGATGGCAACAATCGCGTGATCCGGCAGACAAAACTCTGCTAAATAGGTTAATTCAGAATCTTAAAAGAAAAATTAAAGATCTTAAAAATGAAAATTTTGAAAATATACAAAAAAATTTATCAGCTAAAAGAGAAAATAACTACTCGTTGTGGAAAGCAACAAAGAATACAAAAAACTCGATCTCTCAAATCCCGCCAATCAGAATGAAAAGCGGTGAATGGGCGAGAGATAATAAAAATAAAGCTGAAACATTCGCAGATCATCTTGAAGAAATTTTTTGCCCAGACGAGACAGATTCGGATGATCTCAGTGAAGAAAATATCACCATTTTCAGAGAGTGAAATAGTTGAACAAATTAAAAAACATAGAGATAAAAAAGCTCCAGGTTTTGATCTAATTACATCGGAAGTCCTGAAAAAACCTCCGAAAAAAGCTATAACAATGCTAACACGCATTATAAACGCTGCTATAAGAATAAGGTATGTGCCAAATATGTGGAAAATAGCAGAGATAATTATGATACCAAAGCCAGGTAAGCCCATAACAGAGGTTAAATCCTACAGACCAATATCATTACTACCAATAGTATCAAAATTATTTGAAAAACTATTATTGATTCGAATGAGACCGATCATAGAAAATAGTAATCTGATTCCAAATTATCAATTTGGCTTTAGATCTAAGCACTCGACAATCGATCAAATTCATAGAATAACAGACATAATAGAAAAAGCTTTAGAGGAAAAGAAAGTATGTTCTACCATATTTCTAGATGTAACCCAAGCTTTTGATAAAGTATGGCATCGAGGCTTAATAAATAAACTAAACAATATGTTACCTAAACAATACGTAGATATACTCTCATCATATCTAGAAAACAGACTATTCAGAATAAAACAAGACGAAAAGTATTCTACTATTAGAGATATTAAAACGGGTGTGCCTCAAGGTAGTATTCTGGGTCCCATACTGTATTTGCTCTACACCAATGATTTACCAGAAATGGAAAATATAACTGTAGCTACATTCGCTGACGATACTGCGTTGATGACAGTAGGATCAAATATTGACGAGGCTACAATTAAATTGCAAAGAGCAAGCGACAAGCTATACCTCTGGACAAAGAAATGGAAAATTAAACTCAATGAGTTAAAATCAGTACATGTAAATTTTACAAATAAAAAATTAGAAAATCAACCACCATTGGTAAATCTGAATGGGGTCAATATACCCCAAGAAAACAATGCTAAATACCTAGGACTAACATTAGATGTCAAACTTAGATGGAAAGAGCACGTTAAAAAAAAAAAATTTGAGCTTGAAAATAAATATAGAGAAATGTACTGGCTCTTAGATCGTAATTCTAAATTACCTATACATAACAAGATTTTGTTATATAATCAGATAATCAAACCGATATGGTTGTACGGCATACAAATATGGGGATGTGCCAAACAAACACATGTACTTTGTATACAAAAATTCCAAAATAAAGTCTTGCGCAACATGGTAAATGCCCCCTGGTATGTTCGCAACAGTGATTTGCACAGAGATCTAAAAATTCCTTGCATAGAAAATGAAATAAAAAGATATGCAACAAAGCATATAGCTCGTCTGGAGGGTCATGTTAACGATGAGGCCACTCAATTGCTAGATAATCAAAATGATGTCAGAAGGCTTAAAAGAACTAAGCCACTAGATTTAATACGATAGAATTTCGTAAACTTTTTCTTTAAGAAAATCAAAATAGCAATAAATTAATGGTTAGTCCGTTGGACTAGTATTAATGGGAGGGGTGTGGTTTAGTCAGTAAAAATCTGGCACACAATGGAAGCTACGGGGCTCATTGTGTCTATGAAGATTCCCACCAATCCACGCAAAAAAAAAAAAAAAAAAATGCAGGTTCCAATCCAATGCCTGCTATATTGTTCGTAGGTCTTCTAAGGGTGGATAGGCCACACCCTTTCTCTGTTTCATCTTATATCCATTTTCTCTGCTTTATTTGTGATCTTATATATTTTTGTTTGGCTACTTCGCAAAGTTCATTGTTTCTAATTGTTCGGGGCTAGAATATTTTACATATTATGCGCAGGCATTTGCTAGTGAAAACCTGAATTTTCCAAAAAAAATCGCCATCTAATTCAAAATTATGAACTTCTTTTCCAATTTAATCGTATTTTTTTTTAATTTATCTAAAACGTAAGTCTATTTTTTTTTTTTATTTCCCTATAAAATTGTATAATTTGTCTCTAATGGAAGTATTCAGTATTTCGTATGTCGGTTTTTATATATAAGCTAAAAATCCAATTGTTAGCCATTCATGATGATCTAGATATATCAAATTTGAAAGAATATATTTTTATAAATGAGATTTGCTGTTATAAAGTTTCAATGTTACAGGTGCCATTAGTTCTATTGTTAAATATTGTCCCAGTTCTAGTCTAGATGCTATCTCTAATGATCTATCAATGATTTTGAAGACAATTTCAGCAATTCTTTTGATTGAATATAAATTCCAGTTCTGGATGACCTTTCTTTTATAGCTTTATTTACATTTCAGCATGTTATAATTATTTGTATTATCGCATCAGTGGGACATTTGTCGGATTATTTGAAACATCAAAATTGTAATATATTCATATGATGGATTCATTTATTTCCTATTTTGTTTTTACATTTATTTATTTATTTACATTAGCAGACTTGTATATTAATATACAGACCAGCCTTATTTATTACAGCTGGTTTACAATATAAAACTAAACATTATGGTCTACATAATAAAAAAAACGACTGTAATGTATTCATATTATTCTTAAACTTAGTTTATATTTAATCATAAATGTAAAATATAAGAGTTATTAACTGAGAAATTCGTAATTATTTGTAATAATTTTCTATACTATATTTACGCTGTAATGTACAAAATTAATCGGAATATGCATTTTTCAAATTCGTCAGTTCAGTACATATTCGAATTTATATATTTATATATAATAATACTGTACTATACTATACTTTCATCTAAAGAGTTGTTCGCCCCGATCTAAATTGTTTTAAAGTTGTAATTAATTGCTTGGAGTATTTTATGAATAAAATTATGGTTTAGTAATGCCTAAATTTAATCTGGGTTACAGAAGGTTAAAAAAAATTGGATTAGAAAAATAGAAAATTATAAAACCAGAAATATCCATTACAGCTCTGAAAATATGCTAGCTGGAATAATTATTGAATTGCTATACTAAACTAACTATAATTAATCTCTTTTTGCTAAATCCTCTACAACTTCGTCATACACGATCACACAATTTCATATCCTTCTTATCGTTTCGCAGGTAAATATCTAAATTTAAATAACTTCAAAAATCTCATCTATTTTGATTAATAAAATAAAATTGTTACAATATTCAACAGTCAGTTTTAATTTTTATTACATAAACACAGGTATCGATTTTTTCAAATACTCTAAGATGTAACATCTTAGGTGCCTATTACACATCATTCTTTTCATCAATCTTTTCGTTCTTATATTGGCAATATATTGATGAAAAGAATGATGACCGATGACACATCAAACATGCACTCATCAATCTTTTTATCCAAATTTTGATATTTTGCAAGGACATACTGTGGAAGTGTTCAGAATTTATTGTTAATTTGAAACATAATATGAATATTGAAAATATAATTTCTGGACGAGTTTTTGACTTCAGTTTAAATTGAATTTTTAAAGTAAATATTGTGTATAAAAAAGAACAAATTATTTTTTTGCACATTTGAATAATATATCAATAATTGTTTTTTTACAATAATTGTTATAATTATTAAAATTAATATAAAAATTATTCTTTTTAGAATTACATCACATATTAATATTATAACCTTATCTGAACATTCCCCAAAAAGCCATTTTTTTAATTCCGTTGACAGCATGATTGATGGGAATAGAACCACCATCAATCATTTCTTATCAATCAGCGGTCAATCAACGGTCAATGATTGACACAATATATTGACCAATGATTGACCATTGATTGATGTGTAATAGGGCCCTTAATGGATTTGAAGATTGAGTGAACCATGTATAATTAAATATTTTCAATTAATTTAATTACAAGGAAATTTTTTTATGTGGAACATATTTATATATAACATTATTTTTGTTCAACAATTCAAGATTTGAGACCAAAAAGAAAGCTAGGTAATAAGCTGGAGAAATTAGTTTGGGTGAAGATGATTTGTCGAAAATAGTAATGATCAATTAAGTACAAAACACCCATCAGGAAGACTACTGAAACGATGGTATGAATGCTTGGTATGAGCTTTACAGGATTGAATCGAAATAAAATTAGAGTAATTTGAAATAAATATCAGACTACATTGCTTAGTTCAGAAAGAGAAGAAGAAAAAAAAGAATTTAAAATTAAAATAATCTTATATATTATTACGCTTAAACGTCTGTTAAACTTTTCACAAAGCTTTTACAACACAAAACTTTTTTCAACTAGATTAGGCAACTTTATTAGAACTATTACGAATTACGATAGTGTGCAAAATTTAATTTAAAGACATAAACCACAAAACAATAAAACCAAAAACAAATTGAAATTAACCTAAAAACAATTCACAATAGCATTGATTATATCTGATTACATGACTTAATTTTAAAAAAAAAATAAAGTAGCAAAGACAAAAACCGAATTATCAGAAAATAATTATTATATCGAATTATAAAAATAGCTTTGTTAAAATATTACGATATTACGATATTACAGCAAACAAAATTACCGGTAAAACAAATAGTAAATTTAGAAAATATATTCACCCAGACCATGTTCACAAATTCCAATAATTGAAATTTATTTATTTTATTAACAAATAATTCAAAAGTATAAATTCAAATGCGCATTAGCATTGAATAAATATAATATTGTACATGGAGAATCATAAACCGAAATTTACGATCTTCTTAGAACAAGAAAAACAAAATATGTTGTGACATTATTATCAAGTTCCAATTCAATACACAGCAAATTTAGTACACATAAAAATTTAAAAAAATTTAAAAAGAAAAATCTCCCTACATCAGAGACCCCAGCGGGATAACAATATAACAATAAAAAATGAACAATAAGAGAAAAAGCATAATTTTTACTCCTAAGCTTTACTACTAACTATAATAGTCATAAGGCGTCATATGATGTCATATGATACTTCATTAAATGGCCTATATGATTCGATATGATTTAACAAAGTCGTAACCAATCAGGTTATGATTAATGATCAGGTTATGGTTTACTATAATGGTCATACCTAATCATATCAAAACGTCAAAACCAAAATTTAAAAGAAGTGAAATAAAAATATAAATTCTATAAATAAATGTTTTGTTTTTTTATTTTGAGTTTTGAAATAGTTAGGGCTATTATTATAATTTAAAAAAAGCACAAAAAACGTATCTATGGCTATTTTAATGTGTTTTTAATGTGGGTGTAGTATGTATTTAGTTTAAACGCATTTAATTTCATATCTATACTGCCAGCGACATCTCTGTTCGCCACATTTTGTTGAAATGTACGTCTCTATTAATAGTATTTGTTAGGGAGCGTTTAGACATCAGATTTTGTTTCATAAAAGTTTTGTTTTACTTTTTTTTATTACATTTACAAATTTTATTGCAATTATATAAAATTTTATTTCTTTTAATTACTTATCTCAAACATAGTTGCAAAGTGTACTATATTCTTCACGCAAAATCCACTTTCTTAACTTGCAAAATATGAAGATACGAATATGCGTGACGAGTACTAATAATAAATACTTATATAAACAAATATAAATATTCAGTGTAATTTTAGAACATTTATAAAATATAAATATTTAAATAGTAAATCAATTGTTCTAAGTATTTGTATTGATAAATAATAATAATATGTAATACACAGTTTTTAATGTATATCTTTCAATATATTGGCATAACACAATTAGAAGTTTATAAATATCTTTTCTAGCAATATTCACTTTTTCAACTAGCGAAATACGAAAATGTGTGTCGAGCACTATTATTTAAAAAAAAAAAATTAAGGATATTCTATAACAAAGTCGGATGTCAAAATTTAATGAACATCATTTATACGTTATAAACACAATTCAAAAACGTATAAACGCTGCCTTATATAAAAGTTTTTCTTCAAAACTATTAGCGGTCAAAATTTTCAATTTGATTTTATGAAAAACAAATAAAATTATTACTTATTATATTATACATACTAAGTATATTATAAATATTGTAATTTTATTCATTTTTTTATTCATTTTATTATTTATATTTAAATAACAATAATAATTACAATTATAATAATTTATGATACCGTACGTATTATAATACCTACCTGTTGTGAAAATAAAATTTTAATACATACAGTGAAAAGTGCTTTCAAAATAAAACAAAAAAAAAAATAAATCTGAAGGGATTTATAAGGCCTGCGGATTTATCTACAGGTCCACTGTTTAATAAATAAATAAATACCTAAATAAGAAATATAAGAAAAAATAGTTATAGATAGATCACACAATATTGTAAATTACTAGCTATTCCCGGCGTAACATTCGCCGGTCTAGCATTAGCATTATAAATGAAACAATTACAACAACTGGTAATTTTATATATTGTGTAGTCAGTAGTGCATTATGTGTAGGATATTTTTAATATCAGTGCTATAAAATTGAATTAATAACACTTTATATGTACATACATATTTATGAAAATTTGTATAGAAAAATTATTTTTATATGTATATATTTGAAACGTGTATATATAGTATATATAGATAGATGTATATATGATTAACAAAATTAATTTTTACAATTATTTTTAAGCAGATATTATGTCCTTTATTATATCAAAATTGTCTTGAAAGTGATTTGAAACGAAACGAAAGATCAACGAATATGGTAAACGATAAATGGTTTTCGTTGTCCTCTTTTTACAATCAAATTTATTTTTTTACATATTTAGTTAATTTTTATATGTATTTTATTAATTAGTTATGGTTTTATTAATGGTTGGTAATGGGACCATTATCATTTGATGAAAGGTGAATAAAATAAATGAAATAAAATTATGAAATGGCAAATATCTTTTTTACTAAGTAGATAACATAATTTGGGGAATCTGAGGGAGATTTTGTATCGGCGTAGGATCCAATGACAATGATAGCTGGAATTGCTAGATTTCCAAAAATAGATATCTTTAATGGCGCATCTTGTCCATTAAGGACGAAAAGAACATTTGAAAGTATCTTTGTTGTTTCGATGTTTTATATAAAAACCGTTATATCTGTTGATCTATTAGATATATATATATATATTCAGTTATATATTCTAAAAAGATAACTGTCTGGACCATATTTTAACACTTATTTGATGATGATTGGTGCTGCTGTTTTGAAGCAATTTTAGTTCAAAGTAGAAAATTTTGAAAAAAAAAACAATCTTTTTTTTTTTTTTGAAAAACCAAATACCTTAAGATTTTATCACAAAACCTTCTAGACTGTTTATAGACTGTTGGAAACGTATATTTTTTTAAAAACTCATACATACATACTTTATGTCTACGTCGAATAGTTTAGCAGATATCATATATTATAATATACAAGTAAATTACACCACAAAAATATTAAAATTTTAGCAAGTTTAAAAAATTTTTGCCAAAAATAAAAATATGCAAAAGGTTGGTGTATACTTAAAACATTTAAAATAGTTACACGTTCCACAAACCAAAAATAAAAATCATAAACATTGAAAATTAAATACCAACAAACCAAAAATAATAAAATAGAAGTAATAATTAATATACAATTGGATATTTTACGGCATTCAATCATGTGGTTGTTAAATATTTAAAAATGAATTGTTAACGATCTGTGGTACATATTTAATACAAAAATGAAAATAAATTTGCTCACTAAAGAAGTAAAAAAAATATGGGATAAATAAAATACAATCACATCAACATGATCACATTGTTTATTTTTATAATTTCAAGACTGAACGATTACCATTCTAACTCCTTCAAGAGATTGGTATTTACAATTATATCTACAAGATGGCATAATCAATAACATTGTCTACTTCTCATAATTTTTTTTTTCTAATTTTTAGTACAGCAGTTAATTTAAATGTGCAAAACTACATCTAATATTGTAAAGTGAAACTTTGCCATCATAATAGCAAAATTCCATTTTATTTTAAATGACAACGAATATGTATTCCAATTTAATTTCAAAGAATAATTGACAAACTTTGTATGTACATACATTCATAACATAAGTGGAATTCGAACTAGAAATTGTCCTTTTGCTATTACATAACATAGTGGATAATATAACCACTACACTATCTTAGTCTGTCTAAATTAATAATGGCTGTCTTTAATGACGAATATTTTTTGATTATGTAAAGAACCAAATCTGATGAATTAATTTTTTAAATACGCTTTAGAATATATTCTACAATAAAATCCTAAAACCCACTTTAATATCTTATGCGAAAACACTAAATTATCGATCTACTATGTATCGAGAGTAATGGGATTTTATTATGTTAAGTTATATTGAAATTAGTATTAATTTCGTCATAAAATATTAGGTATTATACTTTAATTTCATTATATATATATATATATATATATATATATATATTCGATAATCAAGTGATTCAGAAAACAACAACAAATATACAAAAAGAAATTTTTTGTTTTTATATAAAATTGTGTTTGAAAGAAAAACTTCTGTGTGCAATTGCACAGGGGATTCACTAGTAATGGTTTATTAAAAAAATTTGGTTTTTTTTTATCTTTTTTCTGTATGCTTTACGAAATAACAATCTTCCGAAGTAAATGTTACACCAGCTTATTACATTACTTTCTAAAAGGCGCAACATTATTTTTTTTATATAAAAATATCTACTGGAACATGCAAACCAACCCTGGAACATGCAAACCAACAAGCATGTTACCAAAATGTCGTTTTTGTACTTAAAATACTAAATGTACTATTATATATATATATTATTCTGCATTTATCTGGATGTTTGTAAGTTCGACGGAATACTCCAACACATATACAAATTACCATATGTATACAAATTGCTTTGGTACTCTTTTTTAACCCATGTCTATCATGCTGAACCTTTGCAGGAAAAAATACCATAGCATGAAATATATTTTGTTACTTTCATGTTAATCTTCTTCGCAAATAATAAGGAAAAATAAAAAAATAATAATAATAATATAAATAAAACAAACAATTTTTTGATTTATAATAAGAAGGACTAATGAAGGAGAAATTTTATCAATAGCTTAATATGGTATAATAACCAAAAGGCAAACAGCATTTAACACAAAAAAAACATAATGCACTTAAAGGTTATTCTTATTACTTAAAATTACACACAATATATGCATATGTGTCTACATATTTTTTTTTTTTATTTTTTGTTGTTGTTATGATAATGATCAAACTATGATAGTTTTGCCATACCGTATGCATAGCCTGTATAGTATTATAGGTATACTAGGGGCCCCTGTTGAGTAATTATATTTCAAGTTGAAGTCAAATTTAAAGTTTTTAAAAAAACAGTAATTTACGTACTGACATAGACTTCGCACGATATAGCAGAAAACTCGTGTTTAATAAAAAGTTTTGTGGTTATTAAGTTTTATTTAGGACACATATAAATACATGTCCCTCATATACTGCTTCGTTTCCGATATATTCCCTATAGTAAGTGGCATTTAGTGGATAAAATTACTAAAAATAAAAAAGTTTTGTCATTAAAGAGGTATGTATATATATACCTAGATAATACATAATTTTAATAAAAACTATATTATTACTACAAATAACTAAAATTTAGAAACAGTTACTTAAAAAGATAAAAATGAAGAATTCAAGTGTTTTGTTTTTTTGTTGTTTTTATATTTTTTATTTTAGATGAATTTGTTTTTTTGTTTTTTTTTTGCATATGTACATAGATTCATTTGCAAGTATATAATGTAAATTATAAAAACTGAATTGTTTGCTTTTGTTTATTACTTTCATAATATCTCACTTATGCATAATGTATTTGCTGAATAATAAAATCATATGAGTACAAAATGTTCAACTGTGTGCGCATTTTTGTTTTATATATAATCTTATATATTATGTATATTAGAAGTTCATTAAGGAGTAGGAGAATCGAAATAAAATGAAAAGGTGTCTACTGCGCAGGACCTTAAATGCTTGTCAATTATAATTATAGATATATGTATATACTCCAGCCAGAAATGTGATGCAATGATGAGTTAAAATTGTTATTTATTTTTATTTTTTTTTTAAATATATATATATATATATATATATATATATCAGTGACGGGGCGTGGAATTTTCAACTGGGGAAGCACAATAAAAGGAAACATTACTTTGCTTTGGCTTTCCTTTTCTATTGAAATTTTTGCTAAATTCGACAGTTAAAACTGTTCACATTTATTTCTCAAAGTAGTTTTAATTCTGTTTAGTCAGAAAACGATCGTTCAACTGAAATAGTTGTTATAGAGAAGTGTTATTATCAATTAACAAAGCTTAGACTATTCATTAAAAGAGTTGTGTAATTCTGTTTCAATTAAAAATAATAATATTTCGCAAATACTGTTTTTGTTATTAAAATTTTAATCTGAAGATATAACTTTAATTTAAGTTCTGATTTTAAGAAAGCAATGTAAAAAAAGTGTAAATATGAATTTTCCATATTAATGTTGGAAAATACAACGTATACGAATTATAAAATTTTATTGAAAAATGCTGATTGCACGTTTTATTGTTGTTATTAGTAGATCAAACATTGGTTTACCATCCTTAACAATTAATAATTTTTCCTCAAAACTTCCAGCAGAAAATTATTTGTTATTTCAATAACACAATTACAATGTTCTATTATAATTATTTGTAAATAATAAAAAACAAAATGTTTTAAATTTGTTAACAAATTAATTGTTTCAAAACTGCATAAAACAAAATTATGGCTGAAAATAAACAATGTAGCATTCAGTAACAAAAAACTACAGAATTACTAAACACAAATCAGTACTACTCTCTAAAAGAAACCCAAAACTACATACATTATTTATATAAATATTAATTCTCATTTAAGTCAACAACCACAATAATGCATAAAATTAATTCATTCCCTTCTATTTTTTTTATTTGGAATTTCGTTTTCTGTCATGCGATATTTTGTTGTTGTTTCCCTAGATAATCTATTTTCTATCAGATATTTTCTAATTATATCAGGTAGATTTGGAATGAATATCAGCAACTCAATCAATTTTTTTTCCTTTTGATTTTTTTTTATTGTCGCTTCTCTTATTATTTTGTTCCTGTTGCTAAATAGAGACAGTGTGTGTTGAGTGTATGTATATTGTAAATGAGAAGAATGATATTTAATTTGTCATTACATTTTTATGCTATGTATAATTATTATTATAGCTATATTGGTTGGTAAGAGAAGAATGATTTTTAATAGGCATTATTTTCAAATACTTTAAATTTGTGGTTGTTGAATATCTCTTGTTGTCTTGTATGATTGAAAGAATAATAGAAAATAATTATGTTTATATAGGCATTATTTTCTAAACATACATAATGCAGTTAATATCTGTGCATATAATTTTTGCTTGAAATTTTTTTTTCGTTCGATTTAAATTTTTGTAGTTAAGTAATTTTAATATTAAATTAAATATAAATTTTATATTAAGTTGTAAAAAGTAATAAATAATAATTTATTTGGGGAAGCACTCATTCAACTCAATATATGGACGCTTCGTGCCTGATATATATATATATATATATATATATCGATATGATACATAAATTTATGATCGTATATAATATTTAGTATAATATGGGGTTAGGTTTTAGTTCTGCTGATTTACACATAAAAACAATAACAACCCATACATTTTTAAAGAAATTAAATGAAAAATATTATTTTTTATTTCTCATCTTTGTAAATTTATAATTTTTAGGTATATTTGTTTTCTTCAAGTGTGTAGAAATGTATGTTGTAGAGACTTAGAGAATGATGAATTTTTTTTAATGTAGTAGCTAGGTATATATAGGTATCGATTAAACCATATTGATTGTTGTTCTTCTTTTTAATGTATGTTATGAATAATAATTATGTATGAATTTTAACATGAACAGTTCGATAATGAATTTTTTGAAATGAAGTGAAATTTTAAATAACCGATCAATGGTTCACAAGTTATGAACAGTTTTGTAAATACTTATTTGCAGTAAATTTTTTTATATTAATTTTTTCTCCAACACGCGTTTTCATTTTATTCATCAAAATAAACATTATGTGTACCTACAATGTTATTGTTTTTTTATATTTACAATTTTATTTATTTTTGTTTTTAAAATTGTTTTCGTTCAAAATTGTGACTCATTATAAAATATTATTTATTCGCTTTAAACTTTGACGCTAAGCTTACGCAACGAATGTTATTGAATGTTAACAGGATTAACTTAATTCTGAATTATACGACAAATTTTTAATGTTGGCAAAAAGGATGTCACTAAAATGATCGAGTAAATGACGCTTAGGGAATAGAAAATTTTGCACCTTACTACAACTATTCTGTTTATATTGTAATTAAAAGAGTTATAATACAAAAATAAAGGTACGATAAATTAGTAAGCAAATACGTATTTTTCTTAAATTTGAAATTAAAACTCTAATAAAGGAAAGAAATGCTAGAATTTATTTTGCTTCCGTCATTTATGGCGGGTTACCAAGCTAGTTAAATACATATATCTTAAAAGTCTGCAATATCAATTATTTTCGAGATACAGTGATTTGGTCACAAGTTTGTGTTACATTTACTTTGAAGATTGTTACTTCGTAAAAGGCACATGCCTAGTTTTGTATAGATAAAGGATAAAAAAAAATATTTTTTTTTAATAAATGCTTATATCTTCTAAACTATTCGACGTAGATATAAGGTAGGTATGAATGAGTTATAGAAAAAAAGAGACCTTTCCTTATCTTCAAAAATCTTGAGGTATTTGGTTTTTGAAGAAGACAAAAAATAAAGATTGTTTTTTTATTCCAAAATTTTCTACTTTGAACTACAATATCTTCATAGTGGCAGCATCAATCGTCATCAAATAAATGTTAAAATATGCTCCAGACCGTTATCTTTCTACAATATATATCTGAATATATATATATATATATTGAATATATATCTAATTGATCAACAGATGTACTGGTTTTTATATAAAAACATCAAAACAACAAGGATACTTTCAAATGTCCTTTTCGTCCTTAAGGGATAAGATGCGCCATCAAAAGATAAATATTTTTGGAAAGCTAGCAAATCCAGCTTTCCTTGGGATATGGTCATTAGGTCTTACGTCGAGAAGATGGACGATGTTGTATTCCTCAGAAGATCCCATAATTTTTTTAATTAATATTATGTAAGTTGTAAAGCTATAAAATAATAAGCTATTTTCATTTCATTCCTTTCACAAATTAAACAAAAAATAGAATATTTATTTCAGTCGTATGACCCTATTTTGTTTAGTTAATATTAAAAGGACCTGAAATACTCTGAAAAGTACTTCTTTTAACGTTCGTGATTATTTTAAGCCTCAAATATTCAACAATTCCATCATTAACAATATTCAAGCAAGATTTATATACTTTATGCCAGCTGTAAAGGTTCAAACTTTTGTACTCTATTTTCTAGACAACTAATTTTGCTTCGATAAAAATATATTTTAAAAATTATATTTTTACATAAATTATTTTATTTTAAATTCTTTTTGTTATATTTGTTGTTCATTATCAAAAATACGCATTTCGCATCATTTCGCAGATATAATTATAATTATTCATTATTTCTGGATATTTAATTAGTGTTGCGCGTCGATGTAGTATTTGATATTATTAATACGTTAAAGTGAGAAAATTACTTATACTTAATTCGAATATAATGTACGGATATAAAATTTCTGAAAAAACAAAAAAAAAAAAATAAATATTAAAATACTTAATTAAAATAGTAAAAATAAAATGCAAAAAAATCTTTTGTTTATTTCAATTAATTAATTATATAAAATAATAAATAATTCAATATGTGATAATCAGGCACTATGCTCCATTTAAATGCTTGATTAAGATTAACCCAAAAATTTTGTTGAATTTAAAAAAAAATTAAATTCTGTACGGTATTCCAAATGAGAAAATTAAGTATTTTTGCTTAATAATTTTGAAATTAAATATTCGAAAAAAAAAATATTATTTCAATTAAAAAATAAAAAAACAAAAATTAAAGTAAAAACTTAACTCACTCAATTAATGAATATTAATTGGAATTTTTAAAGTAATTTTATTTATTTTTTAAATATTTAAAAAGAAAAAAGAAATCGATAAATAAATTTCAGTTAATTTCACGTTATTTCAGGATTTTCTCAATAAAAATAAAATTTATATATTTTTGATTAAAAGAGCAAAATGAAGTTATTAAAAATATTTCTTTTTAAAATTGAAAAAAAAAAAAACTTAATAATAATTAATAAATATTTGATTAAATTGCAAAATCGAAAGAACGAAAGCAAAAAATATTTATTTTTGTTAAATTATTAATGAGTTGCGTTTATGTATTTTTAGGAAGTTGTTGGATTGATGGCCAGTGGTTAGAAAATGCCAGTATTTGTAAATTTGATAAAACTTAAGGGATAGACTGAATGAATCTGTGGATTTATCCATTCAACGGTTACTTCAGTAATGAAGTCTATTTTAGATTTAACCTCTCTACACAAATTTATGATAAATAGAGAAGTTAAAGGTATTCTGAGGTCGAATGTAGTACTTTTTAATAAAAAAAAAAAATCAACAAAATAGCTTTCAGCTTCTGTTCGATGTACCGGGGAAGAACGAAGTGAAGTACTGTACCGGCTTTAATGCACTAAAAAGTCCCATCCTTTTATTAAAATTAAAACTAGTCGTTAAGACTAACCATTAATACAACTTTGGCTCTTTGTTGACTTTGTTGACAACTTGGTTGAGAACAATTTTTAACCTAACAAAGTTTTGATTGTCAGCTAATCGTAAAACTTCGACATTGACATGTTGAGAAATACGACTTTTATGACGTACAACCAATTTTTTGATTTCGACTTTTACGAAAATGATCGTGAGATCTCTATGAATATAAATCATTGTAAACGATCCAGGGGGCATTGTTTTGCAATACTTTGTTTTGGAACGTGTGGGTAGTGTGAATATGTAGTTGTTTAGCACAATCCTATATTTGAATACCGTATACTCAAATTGGCTTTAATATCTGATTGTAGATCAAAACTTTGTTATACATCGAAAGCATAGATGTCCACCCCAATTAGACAATACAACTGTTTGTATTTCTGATCTAGTTCTAGTTTTTTTTCGCAACATGTTCTTTCCATCTAAGCTTGGCGTTAAGCGTCATAAGCAACGTTCCCTCTAATTTTTAAAATTGATGTGTGTGCTAACTGCAATGTGGGCAAGTATATTAAATTAAAAAAAAATTGGGCAAAATTTAAAAAAAAAAATTTTTTTTATCATTTTTTGTAATATGTAAATAATAAAATAAATTTACACGTTGCATTATATTACATTCAAGCAAGTATTACTAATTTAATAAAAAGTTATAAATAGAAAACAAAAACAATATATACCTATATTATATTCAAAAGGTAAAATAACTATTATAAATAAAAAACTATAAAATCAAAATTTAATGTTTTTCACGTCTGTCCTTATTAAAAACCCAATGTTCATAAATACTGTCTAAATTAATATTGCCTCCTGATGTGATAAACGTTTTTATTCGCATCAAGTTATCTAAATTATTAGTCTTTAATCTGTTTCGTGATTTTGATTTTATAGCATTCATCAAGCTAAAACCACCTTCACAATCTGCACTGAATGCCTGAAATGTAGCACAGATATCTAGAAGCACTGTCAATTCTTTAAATTGTGAATCTGCATTAGCCAGCTTAACTAAATCAAAAAAATTAGCTACGGAATTACTTTTCATCTTTTCAATTATTAAAAACTTAAAATCGTTATATTGTTTTGAAATTGCTGTTCCAATTTGTTCGTCATATCCGGGAATTATATTTTTATATTTTTTAACCAGCTTTTCTATACAATCTTGACCAAAGTTAAAATCTTTTGAATTTATTATAGCATTATGATCAAATGTATGCCAATCCATTACGTCTTCTTCTGGAAACCTATTCTTTAAATGTATACATAACAATTCGATAAATCGTAAAATTGCTGAAGTATCGATACCAGGATTTTTACCAATTAGATCTTTTATATCATTATTCCAATGAACTATTTCGCCTAGATATTGGTTTTCGATTTTGTTGATCCTTGCTTTAGCAAATTGCATTGCATCCATTATTGTCAACAAACTCCTCTGAAATATTTTACAAAGAGATGACAACTCTTCAAGAACGTCATTTAAAACCATTAATGAAAGGCGATATTTTGGATCCTTAAGAAGTTTTAGGCAATATTTGCATATTGGATCATTACATTTCTCCACTTCCTCAGTGCAGTATTCTATCAATAGATCGTAATTACGAATAAATGTTCTTACTGCAAAATGTCTTCATTTAATGGACAAAATGCTAATACATCTTATTCAGTTACGCTTGCCAATTCTTCAAAGCCTGCTTTCTTTACGGTTGATCTACTGTCTTTAATAATGTTTCAATATCACACATTATTGGTATGTACTTTTTTCCAAGCATCATCAATTCCTAAATCTTCTTTGTGTGCTACACAATGCTGCTGCGATAAATGAGGGATTCTGTTCCGTAACAATGCAGCCACCCCTTAATTCTTACCAAGCATTACAGAAGCACCGTCTGATGTAAACATTACCATATTATGCATATTGATATTATTTTTTATATAAAATTCATAAATAGCTTCAAATATGAAGGAACTAGTACATCCAGTCAATTTTAAAATTCCTGCAAATACGGTTTTATGGTTATAAGAAATTTTTGGCCGGTATTTTATGTATAAAATTAAAGCTTTGTGTGTAGATATATCAGTACTTTTCATCAACAATTAAACAATGAAATAACGCGTCTCTTAGTTTAAGATTTTAAGATTTAAAATTCATTTATTTTCTTAAATATAAAATTTTTTACAAACTACATTAAATTAAAATTGAATATTATCAAAACATAAAGCTCTTAAATCTAATAAACTAATATAATAAATTCAATAAAATTAATAAAAGTAAAAAAAACTATAGTTTATTAGAATAGTTAATAGGAACAAAAATAATAATATAAAATTCAATAAGAAATAATTTAGTAAAAATAACAAAACTTTATATATGTAAGAAAATAAGTAGGATCATTCGAATATATTCCAAAGAATACGTGTTGAATGAAACAAACATAAATGAAAAAAGAAATATAAATATAAATGTTTTTGTTTTAGCGGGGTACTAAAATCATAAGTAATTACAAATTAAGATTAGACAAAATAATTAAAAACAAAAAAAAATAGAATTAAAAATAAAATTATAGAATTAAAAGTAAAATTAAAAATAGTGTAAACAATGTATCAAAAAATGTAAAGAAAAAAGGAATAACAAATAAAAAATGTATGAAAAGCTTAATATTGAAGTAAAAAAATTTAAAAGTATACTATAAGTTCAAGCAAAATTAAAGAATATAATATAATTGAAGTATGAAGAGAAAACCACATTTTATTATAATACATACACAAAACAGTTATTTAATACAAGTTTCCACCATTAAATAGTGATTCAATTTGAGAGTGATCGAACTGAAATAACCAGATTTTCAACTGTCTAAGAAATGAGTAGAAATTACGTTCACTTCTAATGTGAATTGGTAGTCTATTAAAAATTCGTGGTGCCATATTAACAAAGCAATGCGTAAATTGTATTGTTCTGGCCATTGGAACAGCAACATAATTCAAATAATTAATACGTAGGTTGTAAGTTGGCGTTAACCTTTGATCGAGGTAACCAGATCTAATGAAAAAAATTTTCATAGTTTTGTAGATATAGAGATGTCTGAGTGGTAAAATACAGACTCTTTTGAAAAGTGGGAAACTAGATGATAGACGATTAACATTAAGCATGGTTCTTAAGTAATGTTTTTGTGCTAGGAGAAGTGGACGAATTCTGTTATTGTAAGAACCACCCTAGCAAGCTAGACCATAATTCAACTTGGAATTGAAAAAGGCGTAGTAAAATATATTTAAAATTTCCAACGTACTACATTTTCTCAAATGGTAGCCGTAACGAACAATTTTATTTAAATATTTTTTTAAATTATGAGTATGTTCAGACCAATTTAATTTATTATCCAATATAATTCCTAGGTATTTGAAAGAGCTAATATTTTCAATATAAAAACAACCATTATCGCAGAGGACAGAATCAAAGTATGACATGTTTGAGGTTGGAGAAACAAATAAAGGAAAACGTTTACAAACCGGCGAGTGATAAGATAAATCGCTAATTTCATTACTATTACAAGAAGTTTTGAAAAACATTAACTTAGTCTTAGGGCTTATAGTTAAATGATGAACAAAAAACCAGTTCCTAATAAGCTGCAAATCGTAGTTAATTTTAATTACAACATCCATCAAATTAGAGCCACTATAAGAAAAAGCAGTGTCATCTGCAAAAGCAGTCGACAGCCCATTATAATTTTGATTTAAGAGAGAGTTAATATAAATAAGAAATAATATCGGCCCAACACTGAACCTTGGGGAACACCTTTGTTAATGAAAATCATTTCACTAACTTTAGATTCAACTCTGACTTTTTGCTTTCTATCTCTTAGATACGACTCGAACCATTTGAGAATAAAGCCTCGGAAACCAGCATTATACATTTTCTTCAATAGTAAGTTGTGAGATACTGTATCAAATGCTTTTGCAATATCAATGAAAAGAGCAGCACAACTACTATTCTTATTCAGACTGTTATAAATTTCATTAGTAAATTTTAGCAAAGCATCTTCTATGCTCCTATTCTTCAAAAAGCCAAATTGACTAGTACTAAAAAAATTGGTTTTAAATAAAAAATTAACTAATCTAAATTTAACAGCCTTTTCGAAAATTTTTGAAAAAGGTGATAGAAGTGAAATGGGACGGTAATTGTTGAGTTCAAACGGACTACCTTTCTTAAAAAGAGGAATTACTTCTGCTAGTTTTAGGTCCTCAGGAAAAACTCCTTTAAAGATACTGAAATTAAAAATATAAGACAAAACATCTACAATCTGAAAAACTATTTCTTTTAAAACATTATTTGAAAGTAAACCACAAAACTTAGAATTAGAATTTTTTAAACTTAAAATTATTTTATAGATTTCAGAAGATGTAAATGGGTTGAAATAAAAACTATGAGATTGAAAAGGATCATTAGTGATATTAGGAGATAGAAGAGAGGAATCACAATCATAGAAACTACTTGATGAATAATTATTAGAAATATTACAAAAAAAGCTATTAAATGAATCGGCAAGTTGTGATGGATCATTAACTAGTCAAGTTCCTCAAGAAACTGTTTTTGTATTACAAAATTAATGCATTGAACAAATTCGAATGCATAATTCTTGCTTCGCCAACTTTTGGGAATAGATATATATTTTTCCATATGCTCATGAATTTCCTGTACTGATGACATCGAAGTGTTAATTTTTATTGCAAGAATAACGTTGTCTATCAAAATTTTGGTATCGTTTTTATTAGATTTTTTACGTTCTATCAAATCTGCACGTATCTGTCGTTCTTCTGTTGAGGAAGTTAACATTTCAACAATTCCACCTTTTTTGCAATTACGTTATTTTATTACCGAATCTAAATGTACTTTTTGGCTTAAATGCCTGTTTAAGTAGTACAACTTCCAATTCGTCCAGTTTTTGCCATTTTTAAACTCACTTTCAGCTTTTGCTTCGGTACATATTTTGCAAAGAACATCATTGGTTTCAATTTGATAATTAAAAATATCACCTAATTTAATTTTTTCTTTTATAGTTGACGATGAGACGCATGTTTCAACAATTTCATTTAACCATTCTTTTTTGAATTTTGAAGATGTCTTGATTGTGGATTTTAAGCTTTCATCGAATTTTCGTTTTGACATACTAAAGATTGCGCATGTTAACCCAATTCCCAAAAAAGGCGACAAAAGCGATCCCTCCAACTACAGGCCTATAGCTATAATATCGATCCTCTCCAAAGTGATGGAGATCTTAATAAACAAAAAGCTGACCAAATATCTTGACAGCCAAGGTATTGTCCACGATAGGCAATATGGATTTAGATCCCACCGGTCCACCGGTGATTTAATGACATACCTTAACGAGAAGCTAAATATTTGCTTGCACAATTCGGGTGAAGCAAATATTGTGGCTCTAGATATTTCTAAAGCTTTCGATAGAGTATGGCATATCGCATTATTAGCAAAATGTCAAGCAGTAGGCCTGGGTCTCTCTTCTCTCAAATGGATTGAAAGTTTCCTCTCGAATCGTACGATTCAAGTCTTAGTTGACGGATTTAAATCCGATCAATTCCAAATAAACGCTGGTGTTCCCCAAGGATCAGTTCTCTCACCTACCCTATTCCTTATATTTATAAATGATTTGCTCCAAACCACTTTCAATCCAATCCACAGCTTTGCAGACGACAGCACCCTAGTAGCCTCCTACGATTTTCATAAAAAATCTGAAGCTACATCCACCGCTGTGTCAACCAAAAGAGACATCATGGCTAGTTCCCTCAGCCACGATTTGGTCGCAATAGCTAATTGGGGCATAAAAAACAGGGTCGAGTTTAACTCTTCTAAAACTCAGAGCTGTACAATCTCCCGAAAAATTTCCATTTTTGATCCTACTCTTTTGTTTCAGGAAGATAAACTTCAGCGGTTTGAAAGCTTAAGCATATTAGGTATGCACCTTAATCGAAAAATGATCTGGAATGATCATATATTTGATGTTGCAAAAAACGCAGCCAAATGTTTGGGTTTTCTTAGCCGCTGCAAGGCTTACTTCTCCCCCTGTGACCTCTTGAAAATCTATAAAGCTTTCATACGACCCAAAAAGGAGTACAATTCTCACATATGGGCTGGCGCTTCTAGTATTGCGTTAAAACATTTGGATAAAGTCCAAAAATGGGCTATTCGTCTAATCAACGACCCAAATGTGACAGCCCATCTTGCTCCTCTTGGACATCGTCGTATAGTCGGAGCTCTCTCACTTTTTTATAGATATCTCGTAGGCATCGGCACATGCTCAGTGGAAATTAAATCTATATTACCTCCACTTAAGCGTTTCCCTCGCGAAACACGAAGGGCAGCATGTGCTCATCCCTACACCATCGAAATCCCTAGATGGCAAAAGACAAGTTATGGAAATTCGTTTATAACTTCAACATCCCGAATGTGGAACCAAATTCCATCTTATGTGTTCCCAAAACATGACAAATTTTATATTTATGACCTAAACAAATTCAAGACGAACATTAACACCTTCGTTCGTAATTGTCCTTCTTCCCTTTTACCATCCTCCTTTCCAAATTTTCCTTTCCCTCCCTAGCCAAACGTACCAATCGGTATAAAAGGTTCCCACCTAGTGTTTTGGCTATGCATAAAAAAAAAAAAAAAAAAAAAAAAAAAAAAATGTATAAAAAATAAAGGAATTGCATTTTAAAATAATTTTTGAAATAAATATCACAGCCTTCTCAACATTAAAATAAATAATCAAAATCATAGTGCAAAATTTAATTTACTGTAGATTACTTACTTATTTATTATTTTTCTATCATATCGTGGTGTTATCTGTTAGTTAATTTTAAATTTCACATTCACATTTATTGAATTCAAAAAAGTGAACATTGACATTTAATTTCAATGTTGCCAATTGAGACATACTAAAACAAATAACCCAGCAAACAAATAACCCAGAATTTAGTGTGGAAATCTATACGAAATTTTCAACTGGGTGCGTTTACGCAATGGAAATGGTGACAAATAAAAAAAAATTATGTTTGCAATAATTTCTGGTGGGCGGATAGAAATGCTGAGTGGGCAAATGTCAATTTTTAACTGGGCGGCCGCCCGTTTGCCCAGCTTAGAAGGAAAGTTGGTCATAAGATATTTTGCAATATTTCAATATGGTATGACAAAATTACTTATTCTTACTCAATTTTTTTGTTCGTAAAGTGAACGTGGATTTTGCTTTATTCAATTTAATTCTCCACCTTTTGCACCAAATGAAGATTTTGTTATTGGCTTGTTGCAACTTATTTGTAGCTTCATTTATATTTTTACTGACTCTTAATATAACCGTATCATCTGCAAAAGTATAGCTACCGCCGCATCCTTTTTCTCTGGATTCTGGAATATCACTAATGGGGCCTATAGTGTACTCCTTTGTGGTACTCCTGCGTATATATTGAGTAGAGCAGAGTAATAGTCTCCTTGAAATTAATTTGAAATTTTGATTTGTATGATCACGTTATTAAATTCTTGCATTACTTTTAAATATCTGGTTATGTAAATTCTACGAGTGAGTTCTACGAGCGAATACTGGTATTATGAATATTATTTGGTTTCATTAGAATAGATTAAAATTGATGATGGTAATGCAAAAATAAAAGAAAAATATTTTTGTTTTTCTATTTTGTTCCTACTTACATCTACCCAATTCCAACTTCAGTTAAAACTTTATCCATCTCGTAACTTTCAGATTGGACATGGAATATAATTCGATAGATAATAATTGTGAATTATCATTCAGAGCTTCTAATCGTGATTTGTAGAATAAAATAGTTTGAAAACGTGTCTGTTTGATATACTGGACAATAAACGATCCTGTAATCTAATCTCATTAACAATATTAGATAGCAATACGATTCTTATATGCAAACGTGACAGAAGGCTTGTGTTTCACTCAAATGATTTTTGCAGAGACTTCAAAATAAAAAAGAGAATGAAGCCTATAGCTTCTTTGTACTTGCCACGTATCAATTCACAAAACAAAACTCTGTCTAGCAACCTAATTTTTAGACTTACTTGGTCATCTTTCAAGTAACAAAATTAAGTACCTTTATGGTTGTAAGAAGTACAAACTGGTTTTGACAAGTAAGATTCGCGCGAATAAGACATATTGAGTATCACAGTGAACCTGCTTGATTTAAATGTACCGTCGACTTAGACAGCCAGTCGTATCTACATAACGACGAATTAGCTGTTCACAAATGAAATTTTCATTGAAAGGTTAAATTTAACAAAATATATCAGATTTCAACTCTATTGCTAAATACGTAGATTTTGAAATTTCTCTAATAACTGGACCAAATCCAAGATACGAATATTATCATATATAGTTACAGCCAAGTAGATATTGGGATACTATAGTCCTGTTATACCAAGTCTCTTTAGCTAAATTTACATTAACACTTAAAGGTCATAAAACAGACATAGAGGTAGGGCCAGATGTGGCCCAATATTAATGTCAACGTGATGATATTGGTAGCACCATGTGAAGACATGTAAACTGGAATTGAAATAAAATAAAGTTTTATATTGTTTTGCAATACTTTGTTTTGGAACGTTTAGGTAGTTTGAATATGCAGTTGTTTAGCACAACCCCATATTTATACGATAGATATATAGTCCTATAAGACTGTAAGTTATATTCGGAAATTGATAAAAGGAGACTTAGGCTTCTACTTATGAACTATACGTATTTTTCTACCTTCTTTTTATACCTATTATGTATTTCTATACCTCATAACAAGCAAATATTATGAAAATATATATTTTAATTTCCTTTACTTTTTACAAATTTACTCTCTGCAGTTTTTCCAATATTGAAAAAGAAATATTTCCAATAAAAAACGTGTATCCGGTTATTTTTTTTTTTTTTTAAATATAATTTAGTGTTGATGACCAACAATAAATTCTAAAAACAAAAAAACATCATCATAACTATTTTATTTATTTAATTGTCATCAATGTTTTGTTGTGTGTTAACATTTTTTATGTTGTCCTTTTTGTTTTGTTTTTAATAACACTTAAACTGTTTTTTGTTTGTTTTTTTTTTTATGTTTTAATTTTAATTTTAATCCAGGGTGTGTGTTCAATTTTTATAACAGTTATTCACACTTATTTATTGTTATTTGTTTAATTGTACATTTTATTTTAATAATTTTTTTTTTTTTTTATTATCACAATTTATTTTTATTAAATTTCAATTTTGTGCTATTTTAATTATTGGTGTCAAATTTGTGGTGTCAAACACAAATATTCGATTTAGATTTGAAATTGAAATTAATTTGTATGAGATCTTCTGAAAAGTAAATTGTATTAATGGTGTTCAACTATATGTATTTAATTTTTGTTGGAAAGCTGAATGCTATGTGATTTGTCATTATAATTTTATTTATACTTTATAAAGTTTCTTTTTTTTATAATTTCGAACATATGTACCCAAAATGGAATTCGAACACATAACTGTTTTAATTAGTAGTCACACCGTTTTACCAAAATAACTGTATCGGGCTATTCAATCGATTTTAAACTTAATAATTTACTATATTGAAACATTTATCTGACAAAATCGGGTGGACGACAGAGAAGTGCAATTTAACGATGGCTAGTATACGGATTCAAATCACCTGGGAGACGAAATTCGTCTATTCTAGTCTAATCAACTACTTTATTAAAATAATAATGATTGAAAAACTGAAGCACAGTCTCAGAATAGCGGTACAGCTAAGTCTCTATGTCTCAGAATAGCAACAACAAATTTGACTATATTAATGGAAAATAATAACATGAATTAGATCGAGAAATATGCTTCGAACATTATTTTCGGTTCTTGGAACACAAAATCAAAGTACGATATATGTACCTATAGTTAATTAATTTGGTATTATAAAGTTACGGTGACGATGGCATATTATAATCATTCTTAATCATAAGTCATAAAATTATAATTTGGTTGCATTTTACGCTGAAGTTACTGCAGGAAATAATAATAAAACAAAATACATAAAATAAATAATATTAATAAAATAAATAAAATAAATAAAAAATGAAACAAATAAAATAAATAAAATAAATAAAATAAATAAAATAAATAAAATAAATAAAATAAATAAAATAATAAATAAAATAAATAAAACAAATAAAATAAATAAAATAATAAATAAAATAAATAAAATAAATAAAATAAATAAAATAAATAAAATAAATAAAATAAATAAAATAAATAAAATAAATAAAATAAATAAAATAAAAAAAAATAAATAAAATAAATAAAATAAATAAAATAAATAAAATAAATAACATAAATAGCATAAATAAAATCAATAAAATCAATAAAATAAATAAAATAAATAAAATAAATAAAATAATTAAAATAAATAAAATAAATAAAATAAATCAAATAAATCAAATAAATCAAATAAATCAAAAAAATAAAATAAATAAAATAAATCAAATAAATCAAATAAATCAAATAATTAAAATAAATAAAATAAATCAAATAAATCAAATAAATCAAAAAAATAAAATAAATAAAATAAATCAAATAAATCAAATAAATCAAATAAATAAAATAAATAAAATAACTAAAATAACTAAAATAAATAAAATAAATAAAATAAATAAAATAAATAACATAAATAACATAAATAAAATCAATTAAATAAATAAAATAAATAAAATAAATAAAATAATTAAAATAAATAAAATAAATCAAATAAATCAAATAAATCAAATAAATCAAATAAATCAAATAAATCAAATAAATCAAATAAATTAAGTAAATAAAATAAATCAAATAAATCAAATAAATCAAATAAATAAAATAAATAATAACTAAAATAAATAAAATAAATAAAATAAATAACATACATAAAATAAAATAAATAAATAAAATAAATAAAATAAATATAATAAATAAAATAAATAAAATAAATAAAATAAATAAAATAAATAAAATAAATAAAATAAATAAAATAAATAAAATAAATAAAATAAATAAAATAAAAAAAAATAAATAAAATAAATAAAATAAATAAAATAAATAAAATAAATAAAATAACTAAAATAAATAAAATAAATAAAATAAATAAAATAAATAAAATAAATAAAATAAATAAAATAAAAGCAAAAATAAAAAGCACAGTAAGTAAATCAAAATGTTAAAGAAATGTTCTAAAAATAGTTATATTAAAACTAAGTACAGCCACTGAAATAAAATATATAATCAAAAATAGAATAAAAAATATTAGGATTGCCCACAGCAATTTTTCTAAATATATTATTTCTTGTTTTATTCTGTTATTTTTTTTTTTGTTATTATTACAAAAAATGATTTATATTGTCTATAAAATTGCATTAAAAACTATAATAAGAAAAAAACAACAACTAAACAAAATAAAATACTAAAAACGAAAATAACATGTTATAATTTACAATTGTTAAAAATTTAATTTAGAAATAAAAAATTTAAAAAGCAAAAAAAAAAAATAATTTAAAACTAATTGAAAATAAGGAAAATTGTGAAAAACGTGATTCACCAAAAAAATATATTTTATAAAATTTTTGTTTTTCTTTTTACTTTTATAAATTATTTTTTATATTTTATGTACAACTAATAAAATTAACCGGATTATGAGTGCTTGAAAATATGAGTGTTAAAAAAATTTTTATAAATTAATTTTTTTTTTTAATCTAAAATACTAATTTAATATTTTTTGAACTAGTAAAATAATTGATAAAGTTAGTCTTCTACTTTAATGAATTTAATCACATTTTAATATTATTAAAAGTTGTTACTGTGCTGTATGTATAGTACAAAATAAAAATATATGGTCTTTTGAATTCGTTATTTTTTTTTTTAAATTTATTTATTTTGGTGTTTTTTTTTCCTAAAAAATTGTTTTATTTTTTTTTTTTTAATATAGAAAATTGAGAGATGTCTACTTTGTAACCTACATGTTATAAACAAAATAAAATAGCTAAGGTTAAGATTGAACTGGTCTTTGTTGGCTAATAAGATGCACTGCAGGGTTTTTTTATTCTTAAAATTTCCTACATCTATACCTAAAGTGGAATTTGAACACATGACTATTTTAATTAGTATAATGAGATCTGTAGCGGTCTATCCAATTGATTTTTTACTTTATATTTTTCTATATTGAAATATTTAAATATAGTCAAATCGTGTGGATGACAGTAAAATGCAATTTAACGATGGCCAGTGTACAGATTCAAAAGAAAGAAAATATACACCAATGTATATTAAAACTCATATGTACACAGGGCTTAAATCCAACCCACTGGTACGGTCACATGACGAATTGGTTCTGATATAACAAATAATACCTACAAATAATAGAGGGCCTTGTAAACTAAATATGACATATTTACTTATATGGTTGAAGCAAACACATTTCTACAGCATTTGACAACAAATACTCTGACAATGAATAGAAATTGTCAATGAAAAGACCTTAATCAATTTTTTCTACAAATAAATATAACAAGAGGACTTTTAATTTTTTCAAAATATTCATAAAATATACAATAAGTTAAGCAATATTCCTGACTAATTTTTTCCACAAAAAAACGAACAGATACCTAATTATCTTATAGTTTTGTTAGTCCATTATTTTTATATCTGTAACTATTAAAAATTAAAAAAATAAATCTCCAAACTCATATCAGTTATTTTAACATGAAAAGTATGAAGAGTATGAAAAGAATCAAAGAATAATTGCAATTACTTGAAGAAATCCATAGTCTGATAAGAAAAAAATATCTATTAGATTTAGAAGGCAGATTCCATAACAAATTTTTATTTAACTTTTAACTATAATTAATAATAAACCATAACTAGTTCAGTATTTGTAAATAATTGTCGTAAAAGTTATCGACGTACAAATAACGTAAATCTTGATTTATAATCACATATTGAAGCCTGTCTGGGTATGTAGCATCCAATCGGATCTAGATAAAATAAAAAAATTATTAAAGCAATTTTGATTGATTTCTTATAACTCACAGATGCCTTTTGAACATCTTAAAATAAGTTATCAAATCAATCAAAGTAAAAACTACGAGTTAAATATAGGAACTGGCGTACTACCACTATATAAACCTACCGATGACTTCCAGAGGTGTTTTGTTGAACAATACAACTTATTTAATAATAATTATTATTATAAGTAAGTGATTGCATAATTTTACCAAATAAAAAATACACTGCATAGTATAAGATTCGGGTATCTATATCAACAAATCAATATTGAATGAAGTTAGAAAAGATTTTTTTAGTAATGCACTAATGCAGGTTTAAGCCAACAATTAAATATTATTAAAAGTATTTTTAATTCATCTAAAAATGGTTCAGGGTAATAAAAATATTAATAGCTGACTAGTTTTATTTGCAAATTTTAGATTTTTAGTATTTAGGTTTTTAGTATGATTTCACAGTATGCTGAATATTGGGGGATTCAGCTTAATTGAACCGTACTTATCATTCGATGTTATACTCTCGTATTTCGAAACAAAACAAAATAACTAGTTTGGACGGAAAATAACTTTAGATATAGTTTACACATAAATATTTCTGGTTTCACATGTAATCTACTTTTTACTGTTATATAATACGTGTGTATATGTGTATATATTAAAATTTATTATTAACTTATTATTATTAATTGACCACAATTTCAATTATGGCCAATTATAAACACTATCATCACAGGCTTTGGATTTATATATTAAAATTATATATGTATGTATAATATATATATATATAAATTAATTTACTAGTTTGTTGTCAGGTTATGTATAGATTAAATTCACCTTATTACCCAATTCTATATAGATTAGTTTAATTACAATCCCAATTCAAACTCCGAAGAAGTAAGATGTGTTTGATACAATAATGTCTACATATTAAAGAAGCTGATTTGATTGCATTAAAGTTTAATATTGTAATTTTTCGGAAGTTGGTTTTAAGATTTACATGTATTTTGTAAATTTCAAATTGTTACAACAATTAATTTAATTTTTCCCAAATTTTATTCACTCACTACAACTACAAGCAGTTTTAGGATTTTTTCGAACATAAACAAAAAAAACAAAAAATTAATAATAATAATTTTGATAATAATAATAACCTATAATAATAATAATAATATACTAATAATAATTATAATAATAATAATAATAATAATAATAATTATAATAATAATAATAATAATTTTTTTTTTTTTTTTTTTCGTAGGTCGGTGGTGAAAACCTTTTATAGGTATCTTGAAGGGTCCGCACTTCAAGGGTATGTGAGACTCCCATGATCTTGTTCGGTCTACTCACCAAATACACCACCTCCTTTTCCCACGGTGAAACCAACCCGGAACCGCTTTCGCATTACTTCAAGTTGGGCCGTGCTTGTTCCTTTTTTTTAATTTTCTTTTATGATTCTTCTTCTAGGTCCTCTAAATATCTGAGCTGTTTCTTCCTGCGTAGTATTAATTCTATGTATTTAGTTATTTAGCATTCCATTTTTCTTGGTTTTCAAGCATTACAGAAATTATATTTTCTGATGTTAATTCTCCTACTGCTACTATTAAAGATTCTCTTTCTGTTTCTGCTAAATAACATTCGAAAAAAGTGTGATGCGCTGTGTCATGTGTTGCGCTGCAGTGACTGCATCCTGGATTGTTTACTTTGCCCATCTTGTAGAGGTAGGATCGAAAATATCT
Source organism: Argyra leucocephala (assembly GCA_963942445.1). Classification (NCBI taxonomy): domain Eukaryota; kingdom Metazoa; phylum Arthropoda; class Insecta; order Diptera; family Dolichopodidae; genus Argyra; species Argyra leucocephala. The sequence continues at coordinate 110,138,414 of OZ012681.1, forward strand.
GTGGCCTGATAGGAACTGAGTGATGTAAAAATTTACTTCTCCATGGTGTCGGTTAAACCAGACTTCTACTTGTGGGATTAATCTAGCCGTCCATCGCCCGTGCTGATCATTACTCCAGTGTTCTTGCCATCTTGTCATCGTGTACCTTCTTTCCTCTGCTACAATGACATCTCGGCTCGTTGCTTGATCCCTTACATATATATTTCTTCGTTCTTGCGCTAGCAAATCAATCGGAATCACGCCCGCAATTACCATGACCGCCGAATGCGAAACTGTTCGATAGGAGCACGCGACTCGGAGCACCGCTGCTATGCGTTTTTTACAATACCTCTTGTCCATCGAATGTGCCCAGATTTCAGCTTCGTATAGAAGGATTGATTCTGCGGTTTTGATAATGATTCGTCTTTTTTCTGGTTTGGGTCCTCCAATGTTTGCCATAAGTTTGCTTACCTTGATTGTAGCTTCTGCTGCTTTATCTGCTACTTTTTGGATTTGTTGCCAAAATGTTAGCCTTGTATCAACAGTAACTCGTAAGTAATTTGCTGATTCTTTGGTCATTATTGTTTCTGGACCTACTTGCATTGGAATTATAGTTGGTATTCTTTTCTTAGTTAACATAACGATTTCTGTTTTTGCCGTTGCTAATTCTAATTTATGTTCCCTTATCCAACTATACACTCTTCTCATAACTTAATTCAGCCTAATCTGTGATTCTGCTATATCCCGTGCCGTTATAATAGCTGCTATATCATCAGCATAACCTACTAGCTGTATATTTTCAGGCATTTCCATACATAATAGACTGTTGTACAGAACATTCCATAGTTCTAGTCCTAGTATTGATCCTTGTGCTACTCCTGCTGTAAGATCCTTTATCCTCTTTCCATCTACCGTGTTGTATATATCAATCTTCGCTCGCTTAAGTAATCTATTAGAACTTTCAGAAGGTACGTAGGTATAGTAAACTTATTTTGTAATGCGTCTATGATGTCAGTCCATCTTGCCGAATTAAAGGCATTTTTGACATCCAAGTGACAACAAGTAGAACTATTTTCCTCGAGTGATGTGTTTCCATTCGTGTGGCTATCGCAGTTTCTGTTACCACCTTGATAGCGTCAACGGTCGACCTTCCCTTTCTGAACCCGAACTGTGTGTTCGCTAATCGACCAGCTGTATTAATTGCTGCTTGCAGTCTTGTTTTTATTAACCTTTCGAAGAGTTTTCCGGCCGTATCTAACATACATAGTGGCCTGTATGACGATGCTGCTCCTCTTACTCCTTTACCTTTGTCAATTAAAACCAGTCTTGCTTCTTTCCACCTTTTGCTGAAAAGTATAATAATAACAATAATAATAATAATAATAATAATAATAACAATAATAATAATAATAATAATAATAATAATAATGATAATAATGACAATAATAATAATAATAATATACAAATAATAATAATGCTAATAACAATAATAATAATAATAATAATCCTTTGTTTCCATCACTCTTAAAACTAATTAAGTGCAAAATATTTTCATCTATACCATTTCGAAATTTCCCTATTAATTATTATTAATAATCTTACTTAAATTTTAAATGAAAAAAAATCATTCACAATCAATTAAAGATAGTTAATAAATTAATACTACTAAACTAACTGCTTGCTAAAGCTCATAGTTTTTAGTCAAAGTAAACACAACAAAAAAAAAAAACAAAAAAAAAAGCTAACAGTTTAATACAGATTTTTCATTGAATTTTTGTCTATATTTTATTTTTTTTGTTTGTTTGTTTGTACTAAGAAATAAAGATAATAAAATATTTTTAAGCTCTTAAAAAAGATATCAGAAAATATACAACAATCATAGATTTTCGAAGAGTGTAAACTTTTCAAATCCTTGGATTTTTGTTTTTGGTTTTTGTTTTCGTTTTTAATTCTTTTTCTTTTTATTGAATGTTTCATTGCTATTTTTTTATTCTTGTGTTATTTTGTTGTTGTTGTTGTTGTTGTTGTTGATTTTGATAGTATAAGGATAAAGTTAGCCACAGAAGGGAAAAAAGTTTTTAATATGTCCTAATTTTACTATTGGAAGTGGAAATGAACACTGGGTAGTATTGTGTAGTATAATGTATAAAAATTTTGTATAATATTTAAATATCCTTAAATACATATGTATGTGGTGTTTTATTTTATGTTATGCACAGTATTATATTTTACATTATATTATTTATGTAAATATATACATAGAATGTAAAATGTATAAATATATATATATATATATACTTCAGATAATGTAAAACTATATATTTTTATTGAAACATTTTGTTTTAGTGTGTGTGTGTTTGTGTATTATAAAAGTTTTATAAACCAAAATAACTTCTTCGACTGTCGAAAATCTCTCTTTAGAATTTTCAAGTTTTATTTTTATTTTATTATTATTTTTGTTTTTCCTTTTATATATATATTTTTTTTTTTGTTATTATAATAAAAATTTATTTCAATATTCAACAACGAAGTATTTAGTTATAATGCAATGGGAATAAAAAAATTTATTTATCAAGGCTAAATATGAATATATGAGGGAAAATAATAGGGTATTTTTTTGTTGTTGTTTTAAATTTTATTTCCGGTATGATTTTACATTATGTGCTGTTTTTTGAGAATGTTTGTAGAATTTAACATCACACAAAACATGTAGAGGTAATCTTTTCTAAGCCAAACTAGCCCGACAGTTTTATTTTTATTTATTTATTTCAAATCTCAAAGTATAGCTAGCTTTAAGTTCGTATTATTGTTTTTTGTTGTTGTTATTTTTTTATAATTAGTTTATGACTTAATAGAGTGTTCAAAATTTAATAAATCATCCTGATGCTAATTAACTAGAAAATATACTATCCTAAATATCACTTTCTTCAACTTTACCTTCTTACTCAGAAACAATACCAAATGGTTATTGTTTCCAACTGAGAGCTGACAATCCAAGTATCTGTGATTTCTCAAATTCAAATAAATCATCTGAGCAAAGTAGTGAAAACAGCGAATTCACAAACCAAACAGAGCTTTACTTAAAATTCAAAACTTTAAAAGGAAAAACATCTACTGGCATCGATAATATTCCCAATATTGTTCTAAACAATTTAAGCAGGTTTATAATATCAAAATATGTAGGACTTTCTAATATTGCAATTAATAATTCGTATTTTCTTTATATTTGGAAAACATCGAAAACTATATTGCTAAAAAAACCTACCAAAAATCCCACTAATCCTAGCAACTATCGACCGATAAGTATGCTGCCAAATATAAGCAAAATATTTGAAATCCTCATTAATGAGAATATCTAATATTTTTCAAGTTTAAGACAAATGATCCCTGAAAACCAATTAGGGTTTAGACATAGACATGGCATGGTAAATGCCATAACCAAACTGACCTCCGATATATGCTGGTTTATTAATAAAATTTATTGTGTTGGAGTCTGTTTAATTGATCTAGAAAAGGCATTCAACTTCGTTTGGTTGGACGGTTTGATTTATAAGCTAATAAAATTCAATTCCCCAATACAATAACAAATTTGTAGTCTATATCGGATAAAATAAGTCTGAAAAAACATTTGTAATAGAAAATGGTCTCCAACAAGGTATTGTAAACGCATCTATTCTTTTCTCTATTTATATAGCAAACATTTTACAATTATTAGATGGTGTTAACGGAAATAATTATGCACTGGTATTCGCAGATTATATATTACTCTGCGAACGACACTGTGGACAGCATACAATACAAAGTCCAGAAAATGTTCAACATTGTATTAGATTATTGTAAAGTATGGATATTAAAACTGAACTTTAACAAATGCGAAACAATTCTGTTGCGTAATACTGTGGATAAAACTAGTTCAGACATTAGGAAAAATTGGAAACAATTTATAGTATGAAATCGTCTATTTCAACACTCGAGAACAAAAAAGTCATAAAATATCTTGGGGGTTCATTTACATATCTGGTAATGTAAAACGTACAATAGATAATGGTAATAAATTTTATGGCAGCAAGAAACCTCTTCTACAATAAAAGTATTAGTAAAAGAGTTAAAATGGTGTCCTACCAAACATTCATAAGGCCAACGCTTGTTTATGCTATACCTATCTGGTATAATATTAGAGCGAGCTTAATGGAAAAAATACGGAAGTTCGAAAGAAAGTACATTAGGGTTTGCATTAATAAATATATAGAAAGCCTGAGTCTGAATACAAACATTTTTATTCTAATAAAAATTTGTATAAAGCAGAAAAAATCATAAGAATCGATAATTTTATTATAAAATTAATTCGAAACCATTATGATAGAATATTAAAAACTCCTGAAAGTGGTTTAATATCACATATTTTTTTCTTTTTTTTTCCTCTTACTCCGCGTGGTAGTATAGGGCTTCAATAGTGAACCTCCATTCCTCTCTGTTGAGTACTAATTCCTTAATATCGTCCCAGGTATAATTGTTGATTGTTAATTCTTGATCGATTGTGCGTCTCCATATGTTGTATGGTTTGCCGGGTCTCCTTTGACCTTGTGGATTCCACTCTAGAGCTCTTCTTGCTATATCACTTTCTGATTTCCTTAGTGTATGACCAATCCATTTCCATTTTTTCCTATTTATCTGTCTGTTGATAGGTTCTTCTCCAGTTATCATCCATAAATCCTCTTTGCTAATTCTTGCTGGCCAGAATATTCTGCATATAATTCTCAAGCACTTGTTGATGAATACTTGTAGCTTCTGTTTGATTCTGACCGAAGTGAGCCATGTTTCACTGCCATATATTAATGTTGACTTAACACATGCTCTGAATATTGTTAGCTTTGTGGTTCTCGATATTTGGTTGCTCCGCCATATCTTCATTAGGCTCCCAAATGTTCTTCTTGCCTTATTTATACGGTTGTTGACATCTTCTGTTGTACCTCCTCTTGATGTTATGATGCTCCCCAGGTAGTTGAAATCTTCTACGTATTCTATCTGTTGCCCACTCACTGGTTTTTGCTTACTATCACTCTTGTTTGTCCTCATTGCCTTGGTTTTATCGATATTTAATTCCAGTCCCGATTTCTTTGCTTCTTCCTGTAATCTGTTGACTTTGTTCTGTAGGTCCCTTTGATTCCTTGATATGAGGCATACATCATCTGCGTAATCTAAGTCTTCTAAGTTGCCGAAGAGATCCCATTCTATTCCGTTTATTCCAGTGCAAACTTTTCTTAGAATGTCGTCTAGTATTGTGTTGAAGAGAAGTGGAGATAGTGGACATCCTTGTCTAACTCCTATATTGGTGTAGAATGGATCACTGATGTTACCTCTGTGCTGAACTGTTGTCTCTGCATCTTTATACATCGCTTTGATGATGTTGATGATTTTTTCAGGAACTCCCTTCTTTGTAAGTGTTCTCCATATTGCGCTTCTCTTGACTGTGTCGAATGCTTTCTTAAAATCTATGAATAGTAGATATAGTGGGGCATTCCATTCTGCTGATTGTTCAACTATGACCCGTAAAGTATTTGCCTGGTCAACACATCTTCGGTTTGGTCTGAAACCTGCCTGCTCTTTCCGTAGTATTGGTTCTAGTACTTCTTCTAATCTTTTCTTTATAATAATTGCTATTATCTTATGAATAGTATTTAGAACCGTGATTCCTCTCCAGTTGCTGCAATTTGGCAAGTCTCCTTTCTTAGGTATCTTAACAATCATTCCTTTCTTCCATGATGGTGGTATATTCTCCTCTATCCATGCTTTCCTGATGTGGGGTTCAATTGTTTTTGCGAATAAGTCAGGGTCCAGTTTGTCTATTTCTGCTGGAATTCCATCTTCACCTGTTGCTTTGTTGTGCTTCAGGATATTGATTGTAGCTTTGATTTCTTCTATATTTGGAGCTTGAGTAGATATTGGCAGTCCCTCAGTTGGGTAGATATTTGCATTGTCTCTGTTTCTTATGTCTGCTTCATTATTTGTACTTTCTTCGTTGCTCAGTTCTTGGAAACGTTCTCTCCATCTTTTTAATTGATCCTCTGAGTTTGTGATGAGCGCACCATTTTTATCTTTAATTGGTTTGTTTTGTTGTTCCGACTGGTTCGTTAAGTTCTTGATTATGCGATGCAATTCTCTCAGGTTATGTTGGTATGCTGCTTTTTCTGCTTCTCCGGCTAAATTTTGTAGAAATTTCCTTTTATCTCTTCTTGCTGCTCTTTTTACTGTTTTCGCTATTTCTTCATATTCTTTTCTTCATGCCATCCTGTTGTTTATCATTTTCTTCATTTCACCTCTTCTTTTAATCAAGGCCCATGTGTTATCGGTTATCCAGATTTTTCTTTGTGGTTGTGAAATTCCAAGATTTTGTTCGCTTGTTTGGTATTGTAAATTTCCAGAATCTCTTCCCAAGTGTGTTCTCTATTATTTCTAATATTTTCTCGTAACGCCGTAACTATGTAAGCTCTATATCACATATATTATACCAAAATGAGGAGTACATCAAAAAGGCTATTCTCACGGATTTCATAGCTCCTGAGCATTTCATCTTTTTAGACAAAAATGGTTACATTCAAAATCAAAATCATGTCCCTATACTATTTCATTATAGTAGACGGGCCCTACATATAAACAAATTGAATACGATCCAGGCAATGTGGATAGGGATAATATGAAATACGACATGTCTATACCCGATTTAGCCAAACTCTAAGAAATAATCATTGGTGGTCAACCTTAATCATTGGTAGTTTTAAGAATAGGTATAAGTTAGGTTCGAATGTTTTTATTATAATAAACAGATTAACATTGTTTTTTGTCATATTTTTACAATGAATGAACATAAAAGATTAGATACATACCAATTTAAGTATGATTGCATTTAAAAATTACACCTATATTATAAGAATATTAATTTAACATAAAAAAAAACTCTTTTTAAATGTTGAAAATTTTAAAATCAGAAGAACCTGTTTTGTTAACTTTTTTTGTAGGTTAAAGATAAACTAAGATTGTACATATTATCAAAATAAAAAAAAAAAAATGGAAATTATTTCAATGTAATTTTCCAGGCCGACTTAACTGAGTACAATACGAACTTGAATACTTAAATTGGTTTACAAATGAAACAAGAACAAATGACCATTGGAGTTGCCGTATATTGAGTATGTTCTAAGGTACAAGATCTTATACAAGTTTAGATAATAATTATTTCACAGTGTTTCAAGCTATAATATATATGCAGCTCAAATATAGATCCTGCAAACATCGAAAAATGTACATAATTTTTGTATTGAAATAAGATCAAACTTCTACTACATAATACTATTACATGTTCAAACACTTATTCTCAAATATAAGAATATTTTTATTGATTTTTTTTTTTATTAATAATTTTTGTTAACCATTGATTTACATTTTAATTTATTTCAAAATTTTTACAATTTGTTTTTTAATATTAATTTTTTGATATTTATATTTGTTAATTTTAAAATTTGTTTAAGTTCATATAAAATATATAATACATGTAACTCGCTTGAATTAAGCCTGTAAATAAATAAATAAATAAATAAACACTGTTTGTAAATGTAAAATTTTTTGTTATGTTAATAAATTTCTTTCTTTTTCTATTTTATTCTTCAAATACATAACACGCATTTTTATTCAACTCTGTTATACTCTCTAATAGTCACTGTACTATTAGTGCACAAGTAGCTACTTTAACTTTATATCGAACTTTGCTTTTGTATATCGTATGTGCCCCTCCTAGTAATAGTGTGCAATTAAATAGGCTCTGAAGCAAACTTCGTAGAGCTACTACTTCTCTGTAATGTACCATTATCTATAACTAATTAAATTATTTTTGACTAATCAAAACCATGGATGTACGAATATATAGGTTTAAGTATTGATTTTTTACCACAGCATCTTGTTTTCCAAATATAGTTCTGATATTTTACCCACTTACCGATATAAGCTTCTCAACTTCAAAATATATGCTTTTTCCATAATTGATTCCTATCAAGATGAATCCCCAGATATAATTGACAAAATACTCCTGTGGTATGACTGTATTGTTAAAAATTACTGGAGGGCAATTACCATTGCAACTGAGTGTAAATGTTTTCATTGACTTTTATTTTCCAACGTTGAAGTCAGTTTAGGAGATTTGAGGTACGTAATGGATCGATGTATGAAGCCATAATTGCTGTATCATAAACAAATATTACTACTGTTCACGCTACTGATCTGGTGTCGTTGGGATATCTGCCGTATAGATGAAGTTGAGTGCGGGTCCGAAAACATCGAAAAGATTGAACATCGAAGGGTTTTGTGTGAAAATCTTGTTGTATGACATAAAAAGTGCGATTATTTGTATCGTAGAAATCGTAGGGCAGATTTTTTCAGCTAACATAATAAGGTCAAATTCCCAAATATTAAATACTTAGTCCGAATTTAGAATATTAGGGGAGATAGGGGCTACAATTAACACTTTTTTAAAAATGAGTTATAGTTTATAATAAAAATATAATTTTAATAAACTTTTTTTTTTTTAAATAACAGTATAATCAAATAGCTTTTACTTTTTGAAAGATTTTTATTTTAATTGTTAATAGGTTTGTAATAAGAATGTTTTTAGAGAAAAAAGTGCCTAGTTACTTTTTGCCCCGTGTTTGGGGCTAATATTAACTGCTCAGTGGTAGCTAATAACTTCTGGGGTATTTATTACCATTAATAATTATTCCGTTTCTTTTTAAATAAAAACTATTGCGTTGAGCTGTTTTTTGTAAATTTTAAATTTTTTAAGATCATCTTATTTTATGTATTTTATTTTGTTTAATTTAATATGCTTAATAGAAAAAATAAAGTAAAAAATAGACGTTATAAAAAAATAACGAAAATAAAAACAATTCAATATTAAAATAGAAATAAAACTTAACGTTATTTCATATTTCAGAGAACATAAAAATAAATTAAATTAAATGATATTTCAGTCTTTTTAATCAAATATAAACAAAAGGTTAATATAACACATCGTTTTTTTCTAGTAACACAAAAGCCCCAGCACAGTGTGCTTAATTTTTAAAAATTATGTCTAAATTAGACAGAAAAATCGTCATCCGAATCCCAATTGATGCATTTAAGTAAAAGTGTGTCACCCTTTACGCATTTGACGTGTGCCCAATTACGATATAACATACATTGAACCCACTCTTCGCCAGAAGTAGATTTTCCATAAGCTTTACCACATACAATGCAAAAATATTCTGCTTGATCACTATCATCACTTTCACTTAAAATTTTTCTTTTAATATTTTGTATTTGTTTAGCTTTTTTCTTTTTTTTTATTCTTTCTCTTCCTTTGTTTTTGTTTTTCTTTTCATTTGAGTTTGATTCAATTTTTTTCTTGGGCCAATGCAATCTGGCGGACCATTACGAATGAAAATTTATGAATATCTAACACGGGGACAAATAAACATGGGAGGAACTGAATTTCCAACCGCGATAATCGCGACAGTTAAAGTTACAAGTATTCCTCTTTCGGCTGATGTTACGGGTCCAATTTGTTTTTTTCCACGTTGAGCTAAAATTTTCTTAGGTCTTTGAGCTGTAGTTATACCAGTTTCGTTTACATTCCATATGTTTAATGCAGCAAACTGATATTTATTTAAAACTAGTTTTTAGTTTTCAAAAAACGGTTCAACATTAGTTTTATTAAATGGACGTAGCTCTGCTTAACAAAGTAGCTTCAGGTGTTCTAATCGATAATCTGGGGTTTCTTTCTATTTATAGATAAATTTGATAAGCCAATCAGGTCCAGACATATTGTTTATTAATTTTTCTTCTTGTTGTGCAGAAAACCAACACAAATGGCAGTGTCCTCTTATTTTTCATCATAAGTTTATACAAAGTGACATGACATGTGAGTAATCGAAATTTTTTTGCCTCTTTACGTAAACCAACTTTATTTCCAAAACTTCCTGAGCTGCTAGCTCGAAAATTTCTGGTCCCTCTGTTTATTTTTCTTTTATAACTTCTCATTCTAAAAAAATACAATAATGAAAACTTAATTTTTCTCAAAAACATAAAATGGGGTAAGTAGTAACATTGTTAAAATTTGCCCCGCCAATATGTTAACACTTACCCCATTACCTCTTTATAATTATTTCTTTAACTTTACGGAAAAATTTGTGGATATTATTTAAAATTAGTAAAAAACATAAAAATTAACTAATAATAGAGCAAATAAATGAAGTTTCAATGTAAGACCAACTGTAAACTTACTTACAAATCAAAAATTTCATCACCCAAAAAAATTATGTTTTTGATCAAAAAATCAGACCGTACACCTAGCCTTTTCGCACAACGTTCAATGACAAACCGAATAATGTCCTTCAAAAGAGATCTTAATAAAGAGAGAAATTAATAAAAAACTCAACATCTGAGATGGGTCGTATATGCGTGAGTTGAGTGTTAATTCTTACCCCTGCTAATTTAAGCCCCTATCGCCCCTACATAATTACAATTTAAAACTATGAAATAAGTGTCTGCATCTGGTTTCAACTGAATTTAGTGTTGTTTGCAGAAGCTATCTACTACATGCGTTAGCTTCTGCAGACAACACTAATTGGAAATAAGTTTGACTTTTTATTTTTTGCTTCATAAATATGGAATACAGAATATAAAAAGGACATTCATAGGCGGTATTTCAAATGACAGAAAACCAAGTAAATCAGATTCTATAGAAGAGCTTAGATTATATAAGAACTGATTATAAATTTTGACAACTAATATTAATTGAAATTAATGAAACACATCTAGAGTAGTTTTTAATTTTTATTATTAAAAATGAAATAAAAATTGGAAGTTCTAGATGATAATGTTTCATTAAAAGTTTTATTATCAGACGACTAATCTATAACATATTATATTAAAAATTTTGCACCTAATAAAGTCTATATCACAATTTTGTAAAATATCATAATTTAATTTGGCATTACAAACGGTAATTTAAATTAAAATATTCTACAGAATTATAAATTGATCGAAATAGAAATAGTTTAATGCCACAACCACTAACAAAATGGTTAGTAATTCCTTTTTACAATTTGATTGTATCAAAATTACAAAAAACTGTAAGTGGTGCATTTTTTTTTTTGTATTTTGTTTGGAAAATTTTAACTTAAGTAAAAACGACGGCATACCAAAACAGAATTCATTGTACAAGGATTTCAATTCAATTCAATTGAAATATACAGAAAGAGAGTTGAATCGAAAAAAAAAATAAAATTATATTTATTTTTGTTATTGTTTCTTTTTTTTTTTTTTTTTTGAAATTTTGTTTATATGTTAGTAGTTTCGAGGCCAAAACTTAATAAAGATTTTTGTGAAAAATTAAAAAAAAAAAACAACAAAGTTTTTAAATGAATATTTTAAATTTACTTGTGTATATATATATTAAGTAGAATAATCAACACTAATTTCTCATTATATTGGCACTAATGGGTTCCGAGAATGCGTATTTTTAGAAAATAAAATCTCTTTAAAATTAAAAATTATTTTCTTACTTTGATAATAAATATTTAAGAGATTAACAATAATAAGCTTTTAAACAAAACTAATTTTTCATTAACTCCAAGTACACTGATAAGCTTACCTTAGTAACTCCAAATACGCATCACTATCGAATTTTAACAAATTGAACATTCCCAATAATTTTTATATGAATATTTTAGAAATTTTAAGCTTTATATGGATTTCTAAATATCGCATACAAAATCGTATCCAACTTTTTATCCGAATGTCTGGAGCCCTATTGTGACGTTGCCATTGACAGTAATCAATGCGGCTTTTGCCCTAGAAAATCAACTAGGCGACCAGATGTTTGCACTTAGGAAAATTCTGGAGAAGATAAATTAGATGACCCACACGACCTATTTATCAACTTTAGGTCTGCATACGATAGCATATCTATACCGCAGCGAATTAAGAATTTCGTGTACCAACCAAGCTTATCCGATTGTCAAAAACTACACTTGAAAACTCAAAGTGTGTTGTGATGATTGGTAAAAACATTTCTGGCTTCTTTCAGACATGTACCGGCATGCCGACGACATTGACATCATTGCCACATCACAACGGGTGGTCGTCCAGGCCTGTACTCAGATTGAAAAAAAAGCGAAGCGAATGGGTCTCAAAGTGAATGAGGAGAATACAAAATATATGTTGGTCTCTCAACATCATATTGGTCAAAACATCACTGTCGGCACATGTAATTTCGAGGTAGTTTACCTACCTTGGAATGGCGAAAATAACTCTTGCAAGTCACTGCTGTTTCAGTTTGTCAAAACATTTCGGGTTAAAGCTCCTTTCCCGAAGCACCAAAGTACAAATCTAAAAAACGCTTATGTTCCCGCTTCTGGTTTACAGATCAGAATCATGAACACAAGTGAGTATGCATTTAGTGTCTTCGAAAAGAAAATTTTTCCCCGGGTATATTGTCTAGAAAATGGCGCTGGGGTCTGGAGGAGAAGATATAATGTCGAACTCTATAAACTATGAGGTAGACGTAGTTACGAAAATTAAAGTCACGATACTACGGCGGCTCGGACATATAGAGCGGATGAACAAAAATGCTCCAGCCAAGGAAATTCGCGAATCCACACAAGAAAATCCTCGAATGAAGATAGTCATCATTTCTAATAACGTGTGCTATCAGCTAATCTTCAGAAACTTATTCACCTGAACTAATCTAAAAAATTTAGATATATTCTATTTTTTGCTAAAGCTACGCCTATATTTAAATAAATTTGACCCTAACACTAGGAAATATTTTCTTTAGATAATATTATTATAGGTTTGGGTAGAGGAGATAGGATTAAAAAGAAAATATGATGGTGGAGAAGAATTGGTAAGCTGGTGATATTCAAATTAGAAAATAGATAGAAGTACGTTTCACATTTTAGAGTTTCCCATAATGAATGAGTTTTCAAAACAAACTTTGTGGAAATTGATAGATCCACTATGAAAAAATGAGCATTAAATGCGTTGTGGAGGCATTATGGATTGTTGCTTAAAATAAAATGTTTTATACTTATATAAGAAATGTATATCTAAGACCTTAGAGCCGTTATAGATATTATATATTTGCTAGACAGGTGGAAACACTATGGAGATGCTTAGTTTCACAATGTTCCAATTTGAAATATGTTAAAACGTTTCTAAGTGCGCTAAGATTATATTAAGGTGTATATCATTTTAGCTTAGAAATTTGATACATAGAGCGCTGATACAATACTTTTCACCTAAATGGAATATAAATTTGAAAAAATTAAGATTGGATGAGGATCGTTTTTCAAAACAAGTTTCTATTAAAATTAAAACGAGCTTCAATCAAAATTTGCTGATCAAAATTGGTTTTATATTTTAAAGTTATTTATTTACTAGCATAAGGTATTTCTCAGATCGGAACGATTTTTGTGCGAAAGCGGCACTTTTTTTCGCACAATTTAATTACATGGCGACTTATAAGTATGAACACACCAACCGCGATATCCGAACGTTTTTTCAGTGTTTTTTTTTGCCGCTGATTTTCATATAAATTTTTTCCGTACAAAAATCGCTGTAAGCAGCATTTTTCTCTCGATTTACTCTACAAATGTAAAAAGTAAATGGTTATTTATAATATTTAGAAAATTATTGACATGATTTTATGTCTTATGATTTAAAAAAATTTCTAAAAAGTGAAACATTAGTAAACAATAAAATTATTATAAAAAATATTACTAATCTAGTAAAGTTTGGGTGAAGTTTGAGAAAGTATGCACATTAATACTCAAAACACTAACAACAGTGTAAAGTAAATTTGTATCATCTTTCATCATAATGCATTCATAGGATGTTCTCACTACATAGACCTACTTCCTTAATACATTAAAAAAAATGATTTATTCTCCCAATTTTTATTCTTTCAGTAATAATGAACTGTTTTTTCATTATTATTGTTATAAAAGGCTTCAGACAAAAACAAAATTAGAACATATAAGATATATCATTGTTTGTATAATAAATAGCAGATAAACTTTCAGAATCTTTTACCTATCGGGTTGCGAGCTATTAAAAAAAAGGCTTCAGACAAAAACAAAATCTGAACATATAAGATATATCAGTGTTTGTATAATAAATAGCAGTAAACTTTCAGAATCTTTTACCTATCAGGTTGTGAGCTATTAAAAAAAAGGCTTCAGACAAAAACAAAATCTGAACATATAAGATATAATTGTTTGTATAATAAATAGCAGATAAACTTTCCAGAATCTTTTACCTATCGGGTTGCGAGCTATTAAAAAAAAGGCTTCAGACAAAAACAAAATCTGAACATATAAGATATATCAGTGTTTGTATAATAAATAGCAGTAAACTTTCAGAATCTTTTACCTATCGGGTTGCGAGCTATTAAAAAAAAGGCTTCAGACAAAAACAAAATCTGAACATATAAGATATATCAGTGTTTGTATAATAAATAGCAGTAAACTTTCAGAATCTTTTACCTATCAGGTTGTGAGCTATTAAAAAAAAGGCTTCAGACAAAAACAAAATCTGAACATATAAGATATATCATTGTTTGTATAATAAATAGCAGATAAACTTTCAGAATCTTTTACCTATCGGGTTGCGAGCTATTAAAAAAAAGGCTTCAGACAAAAACAAAATCTGAACATATAAGATATATCAGTGTTTGTATAATAAATAGCAGTAAACTTTCAGAATCTTTTACCTATCAGGTTGTGAGCTATTAAAAAAAGGCTTCAGACAAAAACAAAATCTGAACATATAAGATATATCATTGTTTGTATAATAAATAGCAGATAAACTTTCAGAATCTTTTACCTATCGGGTTGCGAGCTATTAAAAAAAAGGCTTCAGACAAAAACAAAATCTGAACATATAAGATATATCAGTGTTTGTATAATAAATAGCAGTAAACTTTCAGAATCTTTTACCTATCAGGTTGTGAGCTATTAAAAAAAGGCTTCAGACAAAAACAAAATCTGAACATATAAGATATATCAGTGTTTGTATAATAAATAGCAGATAAACTTTCAGAATCTTTTACCTATCGGGTTGCGAGCTATTAAAAAAAAGGCTTCAGACAAAAACAAAATCTGAACATATAAGATATATCAGTGTTTGTATAATAAATAGCAGATAAACTTTCAGAATCTTTTACCTATCGGGTTGCGAGCTATTAAAAAAAAAAAAGGCTTCAGACAAAAACAAAATCTGAACATATAAGATATAATTGTTTGTATAATAAATAGCAGATAAACTTTCAGAATCTTTTACCTATCGGGTTGCGAGCTATTAAAAAAAAGGCTTCAGACAAAAACAAAATCTGAACATATAAGATATATCAGTGTTTGTATAATAAATAGCAGTAAACTTTCAGAATCTTTTACCTATCGGGTTGCGAGCTATTAAAAAAAAGGCTTCAGACAAAAACAAAATCTGAACATATAAGATATATCAGTGTTTGTATAATAAATAGCAGTAAACTTTCAGAATCTTTTACCTATCAGGTTGTGAGCTATTAAAAAAAAGGCTTCAGACAAAAACAAAATCTGAACATATAAGATATATCATTGTTTGTATAATAAATAGCAGATAAACTTTCAGAATCTTTTACCTATCGGGTTGCGAGCTATTAAAAAAAAGGCTTCAGACAAAAACAAAATCTGAACATATAAGATATATCAGTGTTTGTATAATAAATAGCAGTAAACTTTCAGAATCTTTTACCTATCAGGTTGTGAGCTATTAAAAAAAGGCTTCAGACAAAAACAAAATCTGAACATATAAGATATATCATTGTTTGTATAATAAATAGCAGATAAACTTTCAGAATCTTTTACCTATCGGGTTGCGAGCTATTAAAAAAAAGGCTTCAGACAAAAACAAAATCTGAACATATAAGATATATCATTGTTTGTATAATAAATAGCAGATAAACTTTCAGAATCTTTTACCTATCGGGTTGTGAGCTATTAAAAAAAAAGGTTTCAGACAAAAACAAAATTAGAACATATAAGATATATCATTGTTTGTATAATAAATAGCAGATAAACTTTCAGAATCTTTTACCTATCGGGTTGCGAGCTATTAAAAAAAAGGCTTCAGACAAAAACAAAATCTGAACATATAAGATATATCATTGTTTGTATAATAAATAGCAGATAAACTTTCAGAATCTTTTACCTATCGGGTTGCGAGCTATTAAAAAAAAGGCTTCAGACAAAAACAAAATCTGAACATATAAGATATATCAGTGTTTGTATAATAAATAGCAGTAAACTTTCAGAATCTTTTACCTATCAGGTTGTGAGCTATTAAAAAAAAGGCTTCAGACAAAAACAAAATCTGAACATATAAGATATATCATTATTTGTATAATAAATAGCAAATAAACTTTCAGAATCTTTTACCTATATCTTTTACCTATCGGGTTGTGAGCTATTAAAAAAAAAAAAAAGGCTTCAGACAAAAACAAAATTGTAACATATAAGATATATCATTATTTGTATAATAAATAGCAGATAAACTTTCAGAATCTTTTACCTATCGGGTTGTGAGCTATTAAAAAAAAAAAAAAAAGGCTTCAGACAAAAACAAAATTGTAACATATAAGATATATCATTGTTTGTATAATAAATAGCAGATAAACTTTCAGAATCTTTTACCTATCGGGTTGTGAGCTATTAAAAAAAAGGCTTCAGACAAAAACAAAATTAGAACATTCAAAGCTGGGATCTTTCAATTGAAAGGTAAGCACTCTGATGAAGTAGGATCATCGAACGTATTTTTAATTGAAATTCCTTTCTATTTTTGACTGATTTTTCGTTTTAGTTTGACTTTCCCTATGTTATACTTTTACACATCTTGAATAAACAGAAGCTCAAAATCTAAATCAAGAATTTCAAAACTGGATACAGGATCAAAATATTTGTCAAATAAATAACTGCAACCTATAAAAACAATACTTTTATAAAATATCATTTCATCATTTCCATATAACTAGGTATTACTGTATTTAAAATTTGAAATATTTTCGAAAAATTCTCTCATAAATAGATTTTAAATAATTTTGATCAGATCAACTAATATGAAATGAAGCATTATTTACTTTACAAATATTATGTACTTATGTATTAATTACCACTAAAATAAAATTCAAGTTTATATAAATAAATTTTTTATATATATAGTTTTCTTGAATTTGAATTTTTTGAATAAATAAATAAAATTGATTTGAAATATTTAAATTTTAAAAGTTAATTAACTTTAGAGTTTGAAAAACTATCCGAAATTCAAATATTAACTTTCAAAAAAGTTGATATTTATTTATTAGCATTTTATATAAACAAAAAAAAAACAAAAAAAAAAAAACAAATTGTAAAATACTAGCTATATTGTATAAATTTTTTTTATTTATGTTTTTGTGTATGCGTTTATTTAATTGATTTAAATAATATTTGAATAATAGGTATGTATGTATGTATGCCTTCTAATAATATTATTAGCAAAGTGTAGTAGAAAAATTTTATTTGAAATATTATATCCCGTTATATTTTTTCAAAAGTATATACTCAGTCGTAATATACATACTCATAATATAATTTCTTAAAACTATTTTTTACTATAATACTATATGTATATAATAATAATATGTACAGTGCAATTTAAGTTTAAGTTTCTATCTGTAACGTATTCTTTAATAATATTTCAGAATCTTTGATGTTGACAAGACTTTATTAATAATTTCGTGTAAAATTTTAATTAAATTAAAGTTATATAATATATTTAAGTATAGATACTTATAATTATTGTGCAATCTGAAAATTTACATGGATTTAAGTTAAATCTTCTTAAAAACTTAGTGTTTTGAATGAAGTTATTTTAAACAAAGTATGAATAAAATATTAAGAAAGTTTCTAATGAAGTTAAATGAAAATTTAATTAGAGAAATTTTTTTTTTTTGGTATTGTTTTTGAAATAAATCCGATTATATTTTATATTAAAATCTAGATAGTTTTTTAGAATTACAGAATTATAAAATAAATTTTTTTAATATTCACTTAGTGTTGGATACAGAATATTTTAGATGGGTTATCAGGATATTGTAATGGTTAGACCTCAAAGCGCAATGCTAACATAATCATTAGCTTATTAAATGTATTTTGGCAGAAATATTTTTACGGGAATGAGATTTGAAATTCCTAGATTTGTACTATTGATATTTTTTTGTATGAAGGTTATTACTTTTTCTAATACTATTTATATAAATTGCTTCCAAAAAGCCTACATGAATTGGTTTACACAACACACAATAATAAATTAGAGTAGAATACGCATTCTCTTATATATATACAATTTCCATTTTACCAATGCATTGTATACTCTAATTGTATGTGTAAGTATTGTACACACACTGAAAACAAAATTGTTCGTAATATCAATGAACAGCGATTATTAACATATTTTTTGTTGGCTCAATTAATAATTCGCTAATATTACGAAAATATAGCATCTCTTATTTTTTTTCTTAATAAACTAACTGTTTATTGATTCAACGAATTAGGATTTATTGACACAAATATGCAGTTTTTAATACAATAATTGAACAACTAATTCATTAATAGTACGAACACTTTCATTAAAATTAGATTAAGTGTAAAATTAGAAAGTGTTCGTTGTTTTAACAAATTCGTTTGTTAAAATCAATAATTTCTTCTTTGATTAGCAAAGCGTTCATTAATATGTATGTATACCAAATATAAAATGTTTCGTTATTACAACGAACCTATCTTAAAATGCGGAATTTTTTCTTTATTTCAACGTACTAGTTTATTAAAACTAATAATTTTTTTGTTTACTTAAAGACGCGACGACGCATGTTATTTTTAATTTATGTACTAGTTTTTTAAAATAATTTTTCAGTGTAAACAAGAATTTATAATTATTATAATGTCTTATAAATTTGCGTAATTTTAAACTTATTTTTTTTTTAAAGGTTTAATTAAATATAAGAAAGCAAAATTACAAAGAATTATATAAAAATAAATACAAAAAAACTTACAATAATTAGATGGTTCTATCATACCCAAAAATAAAATATAACAAATTAAAATTAAAAATCAAATGTGCAAAAAAGAGAATAGTTAGTGACATTTTTTATTTAAAAAGTAGTGTTAAATGCCACATAAAAAAAACATTATTTAGAATAATTAAGAAGTAAATTTGTTGTGAGAATATAAACGAAAAACCAAAATAAATATAACAAGTAAAGAAAATAATAATTAAATAAAATAAAAAAAATATACAATTTATGTGGATTCCAAGTCATATCGGCATCCATGATAACGAGATAGTTGACAGTCTAGCAAAAAGCTCTGTAAACCAACCATACGATAACCATCACCTTTTATATTATAAAGATCTTAAAATATAATACATAAGAAAATATATCAAAGTGTAAAACAAGAATGGATAGAAACGGACGATAGAAACAAACTAAAAAATATCAAGCCAAATACGAGACCTTGGAAAAATCTCAATTTATTTAACAGAAGAGAGTCGACCGTGATTACTAGAATAAGAATAGGACACACTAATTTAACACACGAATTTATATTTGATAATACAACACCACCAAATTGTGCTTGTGGAGCAAACCTTACTATTAGGCATCTGTTCGAAAATTGTATTAGATATTCAAGAGATAGAGATAGATATTTAAAAAGTAATAGTCTAGATATTTTAAAGAGTGATGATGAAACCAATTATAGAAAAATAATAAATTTCCTAAAAGCTATTGAACTATACAAAACAAATTAAAACAAAAGATTAAATAAAATCAATAAAATATGTTAAATGAAAAATATTAAATGTTAAAAAAAAAAACGGAATAAAATAGAAAATATTTAGTTATAATAACTTCATATAATTAATATATGTATAAGAAAAATTTAACTATTGAATTATATTATATAGAAACAAAAACAAAAAAAAAAAAAAATTAAAAATGTATTATATGAATAATAGAATATGTAATTAGAAAATAATAAACAAAAAAAAAATAAAAAAAATAAAAAAAAATTATGTAAAGACCTGGCCTGAAAAAACCTATATTGTGTTCAAAGGCCACTTAAATAAAGTTATAAAAAAAAAAAATTAAATAATATGTTATAAATTACTTAAGCATACAATTTAACAAATTAATAAACATAATCACTTCATATTTTAAATTAATGAAAGTTTAAAACTAAGACTAAGAGATACAAAAGAAAATAAGTTATCAACAAAAATTTATGATAAAATAAAAATTGTTTAAAAAGATAAAATCCAAATTATTAAAATAAAAATACATAGAAGTAAAAAAACATTTGTATTTTTTATTTAAAGAAGTTATAAGTGGCGGAGAGCGGGAAGTAAGAGGAGAGTTTAGAAAGCGGAACCGACAAAATACCGATAAAATGAAATGAAATTTTCAATGGAATATTTTATTATTTCAACAAACATGTTTATTAAAACAAAAATTTATTTTAATAAGCACATTTAATAATTGTTCATTGTATTAACGATGAGGTTATTAAATTAATGAATAGCACAAATATTAATAAATTTTTAATTGTCTAAACGAATTTTTTTATTGTATTTACGTACCTTTTTGGTTCAGTGCATATCCCATTTGGGTCTTTGGGTGTAGAATAGATACTCATTTTATTTTATTGAATGTTGTGTGGAATGTGGATCAAAATATTTTTTTGCTTGCATTTTGATCAAATAATTTCAATTGGTCATTAGCCCAGATGGTTAAAGCGTCATGTTAATATCGGAAATTTTGTGTGCTGTTGAGTCAAAAAAAAATTAAAAATTTTTTTTTTTTTTTTGTTATTATATTATAAAAGTTGTAATATTAATTTTTAAAAACAAGAAAAAATATTTTTTTTAAAAAAAAAAAGTGATTTTTAATTATTATTCTCTTCTCAATTATTTCAACAAAACACGAAATCGTTTAGTTAGAATAAATCCAAGCATACAAGGATTTATTCTAACTAAACGATTTCGTGTTTTGTTGTGTATTATATATGTTATATACCTTATTTTAAGTATGTATGTATGAAATAAAATTAGTTAGTCCGGATTATACAACATAGTTTAAAAACAATTTTTGTTTCCTGTTGTCAACTAAATTCGGATTTTAATAATAGGAAGCGAGGGTTTGGGGACGGCAGCCATCGACAATAAAAAAAAATATAATAATTTTCAAATTTTGTTTTTTACTGCTATTTACATCTTTTTGCCGTCAGCAACATCAGGATTTCAATAATACAGAATAGTGGTAGGCAGGCCCCTACAAACACAAACAAAAATGTATTAATTATTAAATTTTGCAGTTAATAACAATAAAACTAAACTTCCCCCAAATCTAAACTGTATCACTGTGTAATCATTGTTTTCGTTTTCATTGTCATCTGAACTTTTGTCTGAATTTTGATTTTCTGAATATAGTAAACCAAATAATTGTTTGTTGTTTAAAGCAATTTTAGTTGTTTTAAGCAGTTTTAAGATATTTGAAGGTTTATGTAATTTTTTTTATGTTTAAGTTTTAATTAAATTTCCGAATTGTATTTTTTAAAATGTTGCCGTTTTTAAATTATTCAAGTGATCGCGTTACAGAATACCAAAAACTTTTAGTGACATCTTTGACTATCACAAGGGTGAATATGGCTTATCACATTAAAGAGGTGGCAGCACGTATTTTTTGTAACAAAATTTTAATTTGAAAATAAAGCTGCCAGCCCAAAATGCCACTAAACCTAACCTTCTTCAAACTGTATTTGCACAAAATAGTGTTCTACTCTAGATCGTTCATTACAGCATTCTAGAATGGTTTATTGAACAAACCTAATAGTTGAAAGTATTAATGTAGCAGAAATACATAACATATGTATATTTATAATATATGTACATTTTTGTTAAATGAAAAAAAATATTAAAAATCAATGATTTTTGTGTTGAAAGTTTGTTATAATTATTTATTATAACTTTAAGTTGTAGTGAATAATAATAAACAAAAAATTTTTTAAATTAGAAAGTAGTACATATTTTGCATGAATTCTTACAAAAATTCTGACTGTAGAATATTAAATTAACGACAATGGTTTTGGTCCTATACGGTTTTCAGTTGAATTGTTGTCTTTTTATTCAAACGTTTTCTCCCGAATAGGTTCCAGGCATCGAAATTTTAACCCTCCTAAATTATTTATAAAAACTTTTGTAAACAAATCAAATAGGTCTGAGTAGTCTTATCACAGCAGGTGTTTTGTCGGCAACATGATGCAGAAAGCGCGAATGTGCCGCAGGTCTCTAGTTGTTAATAAATTAAAAAATTATTGATTGTATATTAAAGAATAATATAAAATTTTTACTTTTCTTAATTTTCATATTTGACTGATTAGCAATTTATTTATTTATTTAATTAGAGTCAGTAAATCTACATATTAGTAAACTTTCATATATAGAAGTAAAATTTCGGTATGTAGGACTATCCTATTTTTTTACCTTTTTTTTCGACCAATAGCAAAGAGTACTGGACGTGTTCAAAAAATCATAAAGCGTTTTGTAAAGGGAATCGAATCTGGGATTTTCAATTTTCTGTGTATATTTATGTGTCAGTATGTGTACATGTTTGTTTATTGATCAGTAGTAAAATTTATTATTTGAAAAATATCGTTTGTTTTCATTCAAATGCTCTGATAATTTTTCACTTAGATCAGAAGTAATGGTTTTTATTTTTTTGGTATTCTGAACAGCATTATTGTGGCAAATTTTTACATTCACACCAACATCAACTTGTTACTGTTAGGAAATAACATTTTTCGATAGTTTTCTTCTTATAATATGCAAGGAAAGTGCAGAGTTCTTTCATTATATTTCTTGTCTTTACAAATTCTGCAAAAAACAGTATTAAAATTGAAGTATTCGTATCTGACCAACTTTAGTTTACATATCTCGTATTAATAAATTAAATTAAAATGTAAAATTATAATAATACAAATAAAGCACTAATACTAACTAACTACATCTACTACTACTACTACTATACTATTACTACTGCTATACTACTACTATTACTAATACTACTGCTAATACGATCAACAAAGCTAGTATAGTTTTCTACATATGCAGTAGAACGTTCGGTAAGAAGTGGGGACTCAAACCAAGTATGTTGCTATGTATGTACACAACAACTGCTGCCAAACAGAACCGATTATATCATTCCTGAAACTGAACTTCAATAAAAAATCTAAGGTAGGTTTTCCTGCTTTTCCAGCTGATTGGAAGCGTGGTTTGAAGAAAAGGAAAAATTATATAGTACATTTCAATGATGGATCGCAAATGAACTGCTGTTCAATTTAATTTAAAATAATTAAAGTTTTATGGTCTCCATAAATATGCTAGTGTTTTTCAAGTAAAGGTACTTGGCTTGACTCATACAACTAAAACAAAAGTCACTATCTTCACAAAAAATCAAAGCTTTAGTTTCGGATACTACCTGCCCTGAACTGGTGGAACAATGTCGCAATGAAATTGAAAGCGGTTCTGAACACTTTCTTGTTTTTACTTTGGGTTCTTGGCCACAATAACATAGATGGGAATGAGAGAGCAGATAAACTTACTAGTGAAGGTTACAATTTTGACATGTTTATTGAGGAGGACATTGCCTCTCTAATGGGAGTTGTGAAATAGCGCATGCATTTATACTTTCTGGCCAGAGGAAATGAAAGGTGACATAGACTAAATACCTGTGTGATCTCGTGGAAAACATGGTCCTCGTATAACATCAACTAAAGAACTCTAAAGTAGGTCCCGTACTGATATATCAGGAGTATAGTAGGCATCAGTACGGGTTATTGACCAATATGAAGCCAGACTGTCAAGCTTTGCATTGTCGCAGCAGCAAAAATGAAAATGAGACAGAAACTCTTTTGCACTTCGTTGTTACACGTTCGTAGTTTCCCATCATTATCTACAGTCAGCATTTGGACATTAGGTAAAGCTTTCCGCAACAATAAAAAGGTTTTATTGCAGAAAGCAAAATCGGAAATCTGATCGACCTTCTCAATCGCATAGGGTGGCTCTAGTACTGAGTTCCTGGGAGGGAGTAAAAATGATAGAATAATCCCCAAACAACAAATAGGTCACTAGAGTCGTGGTGTCAAAAAAGCACAATTAATTGCTAATTGGTGTTCCAGAAACAACTGGAATGACTAGTTATACTTGCCTACATAACTACTGCTACTATCTACTACTACTATTACTACTACTACTAATAATACTACTACTATTCTACCACAATTTTTGGAGACTCTTTCTTTGTTTTTTTGAATTATTTTCATTTTTATGACGACTTTTTTTATTTTTCCCCCATTTTCAGAAATTATGCTTGTATAAGACTGTTTTCATATTAAAAAGGTTTAAACTCAGTATTGAGCAATTTATATATTTTTGATTTTAGGGGACCTTTTCCAACAGTCTGTTTAACCTGTTGAAATTTTTTCCCACTCCAAACATTTTTTTGTCTTTTTTCATTAAAATTCGATTTATTTTGATTGACGTTTATTCCTTTGATATTCATAAATTGTGGTTATCTTTTATCCAATTTATTATTGAATCAAATCAACAAAGTATTTGTTAATCTAGTTTTTGATTACTGAATATTGTGATACAATATTTCACAACAATATGTGTACAAAAATTGTTATGTAATTTAACAAACATATCTCCTATATTTATTCAATAAGTCGTCCTACAATATTCAAACAATCCAACAACTATACACAATCAAATCAATAAAATATTACCTAATTAAGCTATAATTTCAAAACAACTTCCTATATTAATTTATTCAGTTGACATTAAATTAATTATAATCAAAAAATAATGAAATTGTATAAAAATGTCCTTAAATAATATTACGAACATGATTTTTTCCAATAAAAAAACAATTTAAATCTCTTCCTTAACTATTAAGGTTTATTTAATAATAATTGACAAATTCAATAAATGTCCCGATTTTCCAATACAATAATTTTTGATTTGAGGAGGCTAAGCAACAAACAACAACAACAAAAAAATACCAAAAATTAATCCAAAAAAAAAAAAAAAATAAAGAAAAAACAACAACATAATAAAATCTTAACCTCTACAAATTTTCTTTATCTTTATTAAATATAAAATAGAAATAATGTCATTTAATGTTACAATTCAATTAAATTCATTATCCTTTAAAAATATTTATATAATATTAACGTACATATATATAGATATATATTTTTAATATATTTATAATATATAGAAAAAATGTATCATAGGAATAGCGAGGGGCATGAAAATATTTTTCTCAAATTCTTTTAACCAAAAACAAAATTAACAGAAATTCTTAAAATAAAATTGAATTATTGAATGGGATATACTTTACTTACCTAGGTAGGTGCTACTCTAAGATCAGAATTTGAATAAAATTATTAATGTATTAATTTTAAAATTTTGCATTGATTGAAAATTGTACTTTTATTTCAATACATCTATTTTGCGTCTTTTATAAAGTAGACCTATATACAAATGATGTGTGTCTGTTTTGATAGACCAATTAATATAATTGTGGTGGTTAGCATCCATCAAAGACAAGATTTACATATCACCACCTATGCTAATATCGATTTGATTAGTTCAAATCTTTTTGATTTCAGTTGATGGTTAATTTATTTCGTATTTACTTGCATAACTGGCGTTACATAACAGGTAGAGCATGGACTTGATCTATGATGATTAGGGTAGATAAGTAAGATTCTAGATGCTATTAGTGTAAGAACTATATATTAATTTTTACCAATGTTTGTAATATACACAGAATGGTTCATCTATTCGATACAAGTACTCTACTAACAGCATGTTCTTTATTTGACATTTTAACGGTCATACTAATACTATACTAGCTGACGATAAGATATTATACAAAATTTAATGTACTTGCTCGCATCAGCATTTATAAATATTTAGTTTTTTTTATATAGAATTAAAAAAGGTATTGAATAAATAATTAAAAAATAACTGAATAAGATTCAAGAGTTTACTCCTAAATTCGTGAATAAAAATATATATAAAATGACTTTATAAATTATGCTTCTTTATTTCTTCATTTTTGAGGCAATTTAATATTTTTTTTTTAGGGAGCGTCTCATATGCCTATATTTCATTTTCCAGTAGTATCATTTGCCTACTTTTTTGCAATTTGCCTGTTTTTTTTATTTGCCTGTTTTTTCATTTGCCTGGTTATGATAAATATTCATAATAAAAATTTCATGTAGCAAGCCTTTATCAATCAACGGATACCAGAACTACATCTTCTAGGTGGTGTCTGGTGGAAAGCCTGGCTAAATCCAAGAAATTGAGTCGCCTGCAGCAAAAATAGGTACGGATCCCGTTTCACAAAGCCCTCGATTTTTTTTTTTGTTTCTTAAACTTATCGTTAGTACAATGGCGATAGTTAGTACGATGAAGAAGTCCATCCGTCCGGAAGTCTGGGCCGAACACCTTGAAATTTTTTTTTTTTGCATCAGTACAACAGCCCTTAAATGTGATGAAGACAATAGGTCTCGGGTCCGGGGTCGAAACTTAATATCACATGCTTAAATTGTATTTTTCTGAAAAAGGTTCTTAATAAGTATTATAAAAAAATTAAAATTATTTTGAATAGATTTGACGATCCGGAAGTCGGGACCGACGACCTTGAAATTTTTTTTTTTTCTTTTGATTTTTGGCAACAGTACAACAGCCCTTAAAGGTGATGAAGCCCACCAATGCGACCAAATGTGACCAAATGACCAAAGCCTACCAATGCGACAAATGTGATCAGTTTATTCAATTCTTTTAATTAATGAAAAAATTTTTTCAATTCTGTGTTCCATCGGTCCAGTCAACCAATTAATATTACATCAGCAGGTTACTATATTGGCATACACTCAGAAAGAAGCCTAAGCTGGAGTAAACATATTGCCAGTAAAATGAAACAGCTTGATATTAAATTTAGACTTATATGTACTGGGTAATAGGAAAGAACAACCAGTAAGCTGTCAGTAACAAATAAGATATTAATTTATAAAATTATATGGAATCAAACTTTGGGGCTCCGCAGCGAAAACTAATATCAAGATCATACAACAATTCCAAAATGAGGTGTTAAGGTCACTCG
Source organism: Argyra leucocephala (assembly GCA_963942445.1). Taxonomy (NCBI): domain Eukaryota; kingdom Metazoa; phylum Arthropoda; class Insecta; order Diptera; family Dolichopodidae; genus Argyra; species Argyra leucocephala. The sequence continues at coordinate 110,165,730 of OZ012681.1, forward strand.
TAAATGACCCTTGGTTTGTCCCAAATAAAATTATCGAACACGACTTAAATATTGATTCCGTCATCAGTGTAATATAGCTGAACATAGCACCAGTTACAGACTTAAATTGCAAGTTCATCCAAATAACTTAGTTCGCAATCTGATGACAACTGGTGGTCGTGGTAGAATACTAAAACGAAGAACTCCCTGTGATTTATAAGACAAAAAACTAATTATTGTAAATTGATCAAAAGACAGGTCATCGATGGAAAACTATGCTACAAGTCAATCAATAAGTAAGTTAAATCATAAATATTTGCTTATTATACTTAATACAGATTGTAAATAAATTTTGCATCTACCTAGGAATAAAAAAAAGTAGGTTGCTATGACATCTTACTTACACTATATTTTTCAATTAGAAAAATGTATTTCACTTTTATCAGTTTTAAATGTTTTGATTAAACTAAGGTCTTAAAACATTTCTTTATTACTTCCCTGAACAATGGGAGCTGTCCAGCATACAATTGAAGAATATCGTGAGTGCTATCACACAATTAGGTATCCTTAATGACTCAGACACTGGTTATTATAGTAACTAATAAACACGAGTTATCACAATAAACCCATTTGTGTTTGCAGTGATATAGGGGACAGATTCCAGCCCGAAATTTTAAATCTAATCTAATCTAAGGCATTTAATGAAATTTTGTTCATAATTTTCATTGCTACTGCATATTATCTAAAATTGGGGGTTTTGGTTATTGTACATTAATTAGTTTTTTTATACTTAATTTATAATCTTACATATTATGGTGGATCAATCTGGTAGTACAAATTAAAAATTATAAAACGAACAGTAAAAACAGGGAAATGAACGAAAACTTGTATCGGAGGGATTGCTATTAACAACTCTTTAAGAGGCTTGTGACCTTTAAATTATATCTGTAACTAGGGACCCCTGTTGAGTAATTATATTTCAAGTTGAAGTCAAATTTAAAGTTTTTAAAAAAACAGTAATTTACGTACTGACATAGACTTCGCACGATATAGCAGAAACCACTCGTGTTTAATAAAAAGTTTTGTGGTTAGTAAGTTTTATTTAGGACACATATAAATACATGTCCCTCATATACTGCTTCGTTTCCGATATATTCCCTATAGTAAGTGGCATTTAGTGGATAAAATTATTAAAAATAAAAAATGTTGTCATTAAAGAGGTATGTATACATATACCTACATAATACATAACTTTAATAAAAACTATATTATTACTACAAATAACTAAAATTTAGAAACAGTTACTTAAAATTATAAAAATGAAGAATTCAAGTGATTTGTTTTTTTGTTGTTTTTTTTGGCATATGTACATAGATTCATTTGCAAGTATATAATGTAAATTATAATAACTGATTTGTTTGATTTTGTTTATTATTTTCATAAGATCACACTTATGCATAATGTATTTGATGAATAATAAAATCGTATGAGTACAAAATTTTCGACTGTGTACGCATTTTTGTTTTATATATACATCTTATATATTATATATATTAGAAGTTCATTAAGGAGTAGGAGAATCGAAATAAAATAAAAAGGGGTCTACTGCGCAGGACCTTAAGTGCTTGTCAATTATAATTATAGATATCAGATATGTATTTAGGTTTATACTACTATTTTTAAACATACAAAGACAATTATCGTAAACATACCAAAAAAGGCAAATAAAAATACAAATTAAAATTATAGTGACCCGTATATTTCATGTTTTGATATTAACAAATTGCATTTATTAATATAATATTAATAATTTATTTTTTCCTTTTTGTAAATGACTTAAATTTTACTTTTTTTAAATAAATTTAATTTCTATTTTTTTTTTAGTTTAATTTTACTTTAAAACTAGCTTAATTTTACTTTAAAAATAATTTCATTTAATCGAATAATAAATAAATCAAATGAATAAATAATAAATTCGAAAGGTATAACAAACTTGATGCTAATTATTTTATCTTACTTTAAAAACAAAAACATTTTTTTTACACGATTTAAAAAACAAAAAAAGTAAAAATTGAAACTAAAGTAGGAAATCTTAAAATTTATTTTTAGTTACCAAAAAAAAACAAAAATAAACCCTAACAAAATAATTTTACTTTAAAAATACAAAAAAAATAAAAATAAAATGGAATTCGATACCAAAATGCCTTTAAAAAATTCCAGTCATGCCACGTGGATTCACATGTAGATATATTTTTTATATATTTTTCTTTTTTATACTGATGATTTTATTTTAGATACATAAATTTGTATCATTCTGTAAAAAAGATATTAAAAAACACTATTGAATGTGCGAATGTATGTGTGTGTATTGTGTGTCCATTACACATAGTAAAAATAATATGTCTATACTTGAGAAAAATATTTTTAGTTTAAAATGCCCTGAAGTACGAGTATATATATAGATAATAACTCTTTCAAGTTCAATTTAAATTCTATTAGAGGGTATTATAAATTTCATAATACTTATTATTGTAATATTCGCCTTTATTATGAACATCGTAGTCGGCCGATAAACGATAATATTTCGTAAAAATATTTGCTTTGTATTAGAAATATCGTAAATTTTTAAATTTTATCGTAATCGAAAAAAGCTTTTTTTTAATATTAGTAGTCGTTGAATCCGTATTATGAAAATGATAAATTATCAGTTTTTTATAATTTTTTAATCGAATTCAATTTTGTTGACGATAAAAAAATAATTTAGAAAATATCTATAAGTAAATTTTAGAAGAATTTTTTTTATAAATTTAAGTGCTTATTACAAATATACCTATATAAGCACAGGAATAAAGTAGTAAGCAATAAAAGAAAGGTAAATTGCTCAAAGACAATTGTGAAGCTATTTAAAAACATACTTGAAAATTAGCATAATTATATTTTGGGATCCTTTATCGCCGATCCCTACTTAAGTGAATCAAACGAAAAGCGAAACAAAAACCGTGCTACCATTTGAAAACTTTTTTTTCTTTGTAATTTATTTATGTTTGTGTGTGTTACTCACACATCGTTTTCTATTTTCGTTGAGAAGTGCCAAGTTCAAGAAATTGAGCAGCCTCGAGCAAAAATAGTTTCGGGTCCCGTCTCACAAAGCCCTCGCAAACAAAATTTTGTTTTTTTTTAACTTGTTTTAAGTAAAATGGCTCTTAAGTACAATGCAAACAAGAGGTTCGGTGTCCCAAGTGTCGGGACCGAAGACCTTGAATTTTTTTTTTTTTACCGGTACAATGGCCCTTAAATGTGATGAAGACAATAGGTCGGGGAGCCAAGGAGTTGTGGTCGAAACTCTATATCACGTGTTTAAATTGTAATTGTTTAAAAAAAGGTTATTAATAACTATTATAAAAAATTTTTTAAAAATTTTGGGATTGGTCCGACAGTCCAGAAGTACTTATATTGACGTAATGAACATTATTGACATTATCGTTTTTGGACAATTTTTTTGTTCAAGGTTTTCGGACCCGATTTCTGGACTGTCGGACCAATCCAAAAAAATTTAAAAATTTTTTTATAATAATTATTAATAACCTTGTTTAAGACAAGTACAATTTAAACACGTGATATAGAGGTTCGGCCCCAACTCCTTGCCTCCCCGACCTATAGTCTTCATCACATTTAAGGTAGTCTTCATCAGTACAATAGTCTTCATCATATTGTACTGATGAAAAAAAAAAAAAAATTCAAGGTTTTTGGTCCCGACACTTAGGACGCCGGAACTCTTGTTTGCAGTTTCGGGTGAATCTAAAAAAAAATATATCAAAATTGCAATGATTTTTTTTTAATTTACATTTTATTTTCTGATTCTAAAGAATTAGAAGAATCTCTGATGGGCCTCCGTATAATTCCTTCATTTTGTTCATAATCTTCATCTTCATCATCCAAATAAAACAAATGCTTCTACATTATGTTTATATAGAAAATTTTTTAAATTAAAAACAAACAATATTTAAAACAAAAAAGCTATATAGCTTTTATTTCTATCGTACATACTAATTTTATCGAATACCGTTTCGTAATATGAAAATAAACGATATCCGATAAATATTTTTAGTCGTTTATCGGCCAACTACGATGTTCATAATAAGGGCGATTGAATTGTGTGTTGGAAAATTTGCATTTTTTTTCTATATAAGATGGGGTTTTTGGCACGTTGGATACAATGTTTGAAAACGAATTTGCAAAACCAAAATGGTTATCCATATACAAAGTACTAGCTGTTTAATATATTTTGCAAGGTTTTTGCATTTTAATGAATATCACATCTAGGAAATATTAACAACGCAAAATACTATTAGATATTGTTGATATCATACATAATATAACATTCCGGTTAACTACTGATTTATTGTGGCTTTCACAAAGCCTTAGAGTGTATATTAAAGTACAGAAACCCCAGTTTTATTTAATTTACAAATTACAGTATTAATGCTTTTAACCTATTAGAGCCCACTGTACCAATTTTGACACGGTTTTTTTAAGGACTCTTCTGACATCTCTAATAAATATATTTTGAATTTAACGTCCGTTCATTATATTTCTACATGTGTTATGAACAAAATATATTCAGGGAATTCCCCAATTTTTTTTTTTTTTTAACTGTTTTACTTTTTGTTTTGATAAATTTTCAGTTTTTAGTTGTTTTGAGTTAGTCAGCAAGAAATGCTTATGAATTAAATAATTAACCAATTATTTTCCACAAAAACGGTTTATTTATCAAAGTGATATTAAAAATAATTAAGAACAACAATTTAAAGTAAAGTAATGTTTCATTTAGTAAGTATTCTATTTATTTTTTGTTTGGTGTAGGAATTTTGGCACAATGGGCTCATGTACAAAAAATTATATTTCTGCATATATTTTCAAAAAATTTTTTAACTGTCACCTATATTATTCTATATATTATATATTTTCTTAACAATTAAACAGACCCAAATATCTTTCAAATTTCAGTACTTAAATATTTGATGTTTTTTTTTGTCCATTGAAATAGAATAATATTATTATGGCCGAAGAACGTTTTACAAGTAAAAATAACTTTAGAGGGCTACAAGAATTTGTGGACTATTTTTTTCATGATGATTTGGAACAATTGGATTATGCCATTATACCACCGGAGCCACATATTTTAACAGATGAAGAGGATTTTGATTATGATGATCTGAATAAGTTTGATTTACCACAAGATATTCCAGGAGCTTAAGAAATATTTAATCAAAGTGGAACTTCTGATAGTAGTGAATATGAAACTTAGCTACAAAAAAGACTAGGATGCATAAATCTACCAAACGAGATACACCACATTACCAATATTGATTGAAATCTTTTCCTACCTACACAAAATTTATTTGTAATGCTGGTAATTGTTCAGCAGATGAAGAAACAGTCAAAAATAGCATTTTCAATTTGAAACCACATGAAATTTTTAGAGCGACTGGCATTGTACGCGAAAATCGTACTAAGAAATGCCCAATGATATCCAGTAAAGATTCAAAAAAAAATGGAAAGGGGATCATTAGATTACCGATTTGAAAAAAATGATGAAATCTTCTATGTGTGATGGAACGACAACAAACCATGTACAATGGTAACAAATTTGACACAATTGAACTAATGGGCAATATTAAACGCTGATCACGTGAACAAAAAAAAAAGATTAAAATTCCACATCCGTTATTGCTCAAAAATTATAACCAAGGAATGGTTGGAGTTGATTTGTTTGATCAATCACTGTCTAACTATAGAATTACTATTGGTGGCAAAAAATGGTGGTGTACTCTTTTTACCTACATGATTGATTTGGCTGTAGTAAATGCATGGAAGTTTCATCAGTTTTCTTGTTCTGAAAAGTTGGATCTTCTCAACTTTAGAAGAAATATATAACGAGGTATTATTTATTAAAATATAGGAATTACAATTTTCAAAATCCTAGGTTGTGGTACATTACAAGGATTGATTTCTGATCAAATTGGACATTATCCAGAAAAATTACAAACACGTAGGAGATGTGATGTTTGCCATAGAAGAGGAGAGGCATCTGGAAGTGCGATAAATGCAACAAAACACTTTGTATCGAACAGAATTGTTTCAAAAGTTTTCATGCTGAAGACCCAATGTGCCAATTTGCGAACACCCCTTTAAAATACAAATGAATTATTTTTTGTACCAAAATATTGTGTTTTGTTGTTTTTTAATTAATAAACCTCCATATTTTTATATCTAAACTAATTTTAATGCGATAGGTTTCACATGGGCTCTAATGGCTTAATACTGTTACTGTTAAATGCTTAATATAGTTCTACTACTTTTTAAAACTTTTATAATCACTTCATAGTAAAATATATAATAAAAATGTTTGCTACATTTTGGAATACCATTTTGACAATATAAACACATTTTAACACGTCATACATTTTGATGTTTAAATTATAATTTTCTGTTTTTCGTAATGTAAATCGATAATAATCTGCCTTTTTGTTTATCTGTCGTTACATAAAAATTAATATTGGCAGATCTTCATGGGTCAGCACATAATAATTGTCGACGGAAAAATACATTTTATTATCATATTTTTCTACAATTTGGCAATAAACTTATTTTTCCGCCGAAAATAAAATATGCTAAACTATAATTTAATTAATTTTGTTTAATTTATCTATGACATGTATACACGTAATATAGTTTAAATTTTTCTCGCTACACATTTCTGCTCTACACATTCACATTACGTATTTTAAATATTTTGGAATAGTCTACAAAGTCAAGCTTTTGATATACATTTTGGAAGATGGTATATTGTAAATTTTACGGTTTCACTGTATTTTTGAAGTCACGGTATATGACAAATATTAATAATAATTACTGTTATGGCACTATATTATCCCAATATAATTAAAAAATGTATTTCATCAAGTAGAATCAATCTAAAATAGTGGATGAAAAAAAATTCTAAAAATTCACTGCTATATAAAAATGTTCATAAAAATTTCTTATATTTTGTCTGTTTAACATGTGGTTTTACAGCTCTTCTCCTATTGCTGCCACTCCGAGTATTAGCTAGAAATATTTCAATAGGTTACAATTTTGAATAACGAATATTGGCTTGATATATGCTTTGATATGTTAGGCTTTGATATGCTTAATCAAATAAATGTGTTTAAGGATATCAAAACTTAACAAGAATATGTTTCATCGAATTTATACTTTCGAAAAGGACAAGTTCTATAATGAATAAATTATTTAATACTCAGCTTTCTGACTTTCCAAAACTTTGTAAAAGCCATAATTGACTGTTTAGAGTTAATCAATCAAGTCATCAAATTATTTTCCAATTTATAAAATTAATGTAAATATTTACTTACTAAATTTTATTAGACGGCCCCATAACGTTGAACAAGTTTGTATAGCTTTATTTAACATATATATATATATAGTTTCAGACATTTATATCCTGAATTGGTTTTTTCTAATTGGTAACACCAAATAATTAATATTTCTTTATTCATGTAATCCTTTCATCAGAGGTTTGTATATACTTTTCCTGTCAGACATTCTTTCATATCCGAATTGAGCACATTAATTATTAGTGTTAGTATAAAATATTTACTTAACTGTAATATGAATATCCTATTATGTTATATTATACTGCCAGGACAATAATAAAAATATAAAATAATTTTTATAATTTCGAATTTAAATTTGATTTCTATCTAGATATCATAGATTAGATAAATATAAATGAATGAGGTGCATGATTTAAAACATGCACTTTTTTTTTATGTGTTTGTCATCAAAAATGTTTACCTAATTTATTCAATGTAAAAAATGTTTAGAAAATTTTATTATTTTAGAAATAATGAAATAAATTAAAATAATTCTAAATTGGCATCCATGTCCTGAGCTGAATTCGGCATTAAAATTTTCTGATTATTGGTCAGATGACATATACATTGCACCATATACGGGAGGAGTGTATTTCGTAGTGTATTGCCACTGTATTGTAGTGTTCGTTGAACCAAATATCAATCGTCAGGCTATACTAAACCGATTGTGGTACTACAATATAATGGTCGTGGTACTACACTATAACGTTCGTAACATAAAATAATTTATTTTATACACTATTTCTGTATTGCAGCTACAGAAATCCAATAGAGACCCAACAAGTATACTTCCGTATACTTTTCAAATATTTATCCTAGATTTCAAACGGTCAATTTTATTTATTTTCGCAACCTTATACTAGATATAGGTACCTACAGATAGAAATACATATTATACCATTATATTATATATAGATAAATGTAATTTAAAAGGCCTTTGCCCTTCTTTTAAATATCTGTTTAGGGAACAGACAAACAATTTAGCTTTTAATGGATTTGTTTTCATTTTATGGTTTTCGTTTAAAGATTCTATTTTTGTTTTTTTTTTTTGCTTTTTTTGCTTTTTTTTTTTATTATAGAAATATAAATATCAATTTCGATTTTAATTTTCTTTTTAAATATACAGAAAAAAAAAATAATAATAAGAAAAGAACTTCAACTCTCTTCCAAGTAAAAAATAAACCATAATAAATTAAAATATATGGATGTTAGTGTAAACAAAAGTCAACAAGAAGAGTGTGCACTGCCGGAAAAAAAACCATACCAAAATACAAGATTCTGAATTCTTAAGGATACCTTTTTCAAGTATATGTATCTTTAATATATATATATATATATATACGTTTAACCAAGTCAAGTGATTGCATTAGCGTATATATATTTATGTATATACTATATATATATACAAGTATATATATATATAATATATATATTATATTAGAGTATATAGAAATATAAGTATAACACCTATAGGGATGAGATGATAGTAGTTTTGATATTCTATAGAAAAAAGGGGTGCAAAATTGAAGAAAATTTTTGCAATCAAAACCCATTAAAACAAGGATCTCAATATTAAGGATACTCTAATTTTAGTTGCTTTTTGTTTATACCATTTTTCTTTTTTAAAAACTTAAGACAGAACCAAGAATATTAATAAAAACAAAATAAAAAAACAAATTTATAAAACGAACATTCAATTTTTTAAAGGATAATAAAAGGAGAGATCACATAAAATTTTTTGGCAATATTTTTTATGGTTAAAACGATAAAATTTTTCTGCTGATTTTGTTTTTTTTTTTTTTCTCTCTATTGATTGTTGGGATCGCCTTTTGTGAAAGCAAAGTAGCAGGAGTAAACACAATATTATATCGAAAGAAAATATTTCTAAATTGCATATACAGATATAGGTATATAATAATATATAAGTATGTATATACAAAATATTATAATCAATTGATTGTTAAGATTTACTTGTAAATTAAGGTATGGTACATAGGTATTTTTTTTTAATAATAACAAAAAAATACAAAATAAAAAATAAACATTTTTTATTACTATATAAATTAATAGGGTATTATTAAGAGTATAATTTTGAATATTTTGTTTTTCACACACACATAGTATGTATTACTTATGTATCTTTAAAAATGATGATTGGTTTGGTATTCATTCAAATTGTCGAAATATAAAATGAGATGTTAATTATTCAAATGTGTATTTAATTGTAATATATAAGTATATATTATATGTATATATAATGTGATATATGTATGCTATGTATTTATAAAAAAAAACCTACATAATATATATTTTAAAATAATTGAAAAAATATTAATGAATAAAGTATATTTAGAACCGAGACCTGAGATGAATAATTTCAAGTCAATTAAAATAATATTTGTATTAAGCATGATAAAAAAATTAATGAAGTTGGCTCTAAAAAAAAAAATTTAGCGTAAAGAGTACAGTTATTGACACCCTTGAGAAAAATAAGTTCCGTAAGCTATAATTTTATTAAATAGAATGTTTTGCTAATTTAATTATGTTTAAATATTCATTATTCTAATTTAAATTTTTATATTTATTAACAATAAAGTCTATAAAGTTATAAATAATTATAGAATTTTAACATTTTCTAAAATGTGTCCAAAAAGTACAATTGTTGAGACCCACGCATAATTGTTGACACGGTCTAAAAAGTACAGTAGTTGTTGACACCCTGCTATAATGATAAATGTTAGCTCTTAACGAATAATTTTAATTTTTTCATAACGTTATTTAATTCAATTAATATGTTTTAAAATAAATAAAACAAAACTAATTCAATATCATATAATTTTTAACAAATTAAAAAAGTACAAACAAATATTTTTGAGGTATTTTAATATTTTATAAAATAATGGAAATAATAACAATTCAATATTAGATATATAAATAAACCGTTCATGTAAGGTAGCGTTTACACATCAATATTCTTCAATATTTATTGACGATTTTAGATTGAAGAGAGAGACATTTATGTTTACATATCAGTTTTTAAACAATCAAACAATTTGTCAGTTTTTTCTTATATATTCATTAAAACTAATATAAAAATAAAAATCTCTAATCAAATCTTCTAACAAAGCACATAATATTGTAAATTGTTTAAATTTAAATGTTGGTATGCGTTTATAGTTATCCTGTCCGATGTAAATTATTGTTTTTTTAACTTTTTTTTTTATATCCATCAAGCATTGGAAACCGTAATGTTAAGATTCGCAAAAAATTCTACTCTACCTGGATTAGATGGCCTACTTCAGTTTTATTCATTAACTAATTTTTTCAGTCATGATATCTATAGAGTTTTTATAGTATAGATCAGACCTGTGCAAACTGTGGCCCAATAAAGAAATTTTGCGGCCCATATAATGAGATTTTTTTAAAAAAATTTTCATATTTTTTTTTATAATTTTTAAATATATATTTTTTATATATATTGTTAATACCATGATATTATTGGAACCAACTGTAGGTTTTTTCGAATGACCCTTACGAAAATATTTGCTATATAGCAACCTTAGACAAAATATTTTTCACTTAGCAATGCTAGACAAAATATTTCCATAGGTTTATTTCATAAAAGAATTATTTTTATTTGTGCAGTTTTTCTAGTCATCGTCAGTAAAAATTTATTTTAACTAAAATATTTAAATGTTAAAAATGATAAAAAAATATTTAAATACATCAAAAAAGTGATACCACTATTAAAAATGTCTTTACTGAAGGGGAAAAGGAAAATATAGGAGGAAAATCGAGCATTCAATGAATCTTGGACTAAGGATTATTTCTTCGTAAGCTGTAAAAATAAACCTACGTTTTTAATTTGCTCTGTAAATGTTATTGTAATGAAATCATATAATATTAAACGGCACTATGTTCAAAAACATGCAGAAAAATATGAAAACTTAACGGGTGAGCTAAGACAACATAAAATTAATCAAATGAAAAATTCTTTGTTTGGTCAATAACAAATATTTACAAAAGTGTCTGCTAAAGAGGAAGCTGTTACTAGGGCAAGCTATGTTATCAGCAATCTCTTAGCGTAAGCGTTTTAAATCTTTTTCTGATGAAAGTCTTATAAAAGAATGCATTGAAACAGCAGCTGATATAATTTGTCCTGAAAACAAATATCTTTGGACAGTAATATTAGTTTATCGCGGTAAACTGTAGGAAGGCGTATTGATGAGATGGCAGAAAATGTCGAATTCAGCGTAAAAAATCGTGGAAGCTCATTTCAATATTTTTTGATTTGCCTTGACGAATCTACCGATATTTCTGATCGAGCACACAACTCGCTATTTTTGTACGTAGTGTAGACGCACATTTAAGTATAACTGAAGAACTCTTGGACTTGGTCACTTTGAAAGGAAATACAACAGCTGCGGATATTTTTTCAGCATTAGAGGAAAGTTTAAATAAGTATGAACTCACGCTTTCGAAACTTAGTGGTATTACAAGCGATGAGACCCCATCCATGAGAGGTCATCGTTCTGGCTTAGTTAACCTTCTTTTGGATATAAATTAGAAACTGAATTTCAATTTTTTTTATTTGTGTGCCACTGTGTTTTACATATTGAAAATTTGTCTGCTAAACAAATTAAAGTGAAAACATAATGAATATTGTTCTTTCTACAGTTAATTTTATAAGATCTCGGGCTCTTAATCATCGCCAATTTAAATAATTTTTATTGGATCTTGCAGCAGAGTATGGTGATTTAATTTATTTTAGTGAAGTGCGCTGTTTAAGCATACAAGGTAAAAATTTAATAATATTTGCCTTTATTACAAATATAAAATCATTCGTAGCGAAACTTGCACTTTGTGGTAATCAATTGGAGCAAAATAATGCTTTTAATTGCCCAAATCTGCAACGTAGTTCAATACTTGAACTTAAAATATACGCACGAGTAATTAACGATTTAAAAATTGAATTTGACGGCAGATTTACCGAATTCCTTGCCAAAGAAAAGTACATACGTATTTTTACTTCTCTATTCACAATAAATAACGAAAATGTTCCAAGTGAATTGCAAATGGAAATTAGAGACTTGCAATCCAACTCTGATCTAAAAGATATCTTTCAAGACAGTGATGTTATTGATTTTTATAAAAAAATACGTGATTATAGACAAATTTCCAATTATGATAAAATTTGCATGCCGAAACATCATACCTGACATCATTCCCCAAATCACATTAAATTTATTTATTTTTTGTATATTTTTATTTATTGTATTTTGTACTAACAAATAAAATCTAAAGTGAACTATTTTGTACTCAAACTTATATAAATTTTTTTTACTAAAAAAATATCATTTCCTGTGGCCCATTGATATATCCAAGTTATAAAAATTGCCCTAATACCCAAAAAGTTTGCACATGACTGGTATAGATGATCATATTATCCACTGTACATCAAAAAGTGTCGATTGTGATACCTACCACAACAATTTTTAAGTCCAGATATCACTGCTGCCATCAGGCCTGTTGTAACACATCACTTCATAAAAATCTACTTTATGATATTTATACTCTTTTAATTAATCTTGATATTATTTTCAGTAATTTGTTTAGAATTTTTTCTGACTAATAATAATATCCTTTCCAAGGAGAAATTTTTGTGTTTTTATACTATTCTAATTATTCTACACATTTTATAGCTCTTCAGAAAGCTTTTTTTTAGGAATTTATTCAATAACTGTTGATCTAATCTGTAAATTGTTTTATTTGGTAAAATAGAAGATAAGTGGATACGACTGGTTACCTAAGGCGATACACTTCAATCAAAAAGATCGATTGTAATACATCAGAAGAATATTGTTTATCCGGATGTAAATAAAATCCAAGATTTTACAAAGCCATAGCGAAATTTAATTTTGATACCTGCAAAGTCACGAAGTGAGTTTAGAAAGCCATTTTTGAAATGAATTTCTATTGTGTGAACTAATGCAGTTCAGGGGCAGAAGGAAGGAACGGGATTGTTTCAAGTTAAGCATTCAAGTTAAGCGTAAACAGTTTGGCCTGCTTTTGTGTAAAGCGATACTTTGTCATATCCGCAACCATCATATCTAATATCTCATATTGTTAATTATTATAGTAGATCAAATGACCGTTTACAGTTTATCAGATAAAATTGACTACAGACTGGCTGTCAGATCTATATTTATATTTTTTTACACGCTACTCAAATACTAGGAAAGGACTCCTTTATACAAAATAATTGTAGTTGAGAATTAGAAGAAAAAGGATAAAGGAGAGAAATAGTATGATAAAGAAAATTAGTGGGTAAGTTTGAGACGAACCTAAAGACGGTATTTATGGAAAAGCTTCAGTTTGTATAACGAAACATTTCTACATGAGAGGACCACGAGAGGGAAATGAAAAGCATGTTCACTATATTAGCAGTTTTAACAATAGTAAATCTAACAATAGCAATAGCAAAAAAGTCTAACAATAGCAAAAGTAATATTCGAAACTAGTTTTGAACCACGTCGATATTTCCACGGTGTAGAAATGGGCATTTGAGGAGCCAAGCGTTATTCTGGAGTTATTTTAAGGCATTATTGATTTTATTTAAATAGAACAAGTGTCATTTCCAACAAGATATCTATAAAAGAGGGAGAATAAAGGTTTATTGGACGGTGGGATCGACAATTAGACGAAGGCCGTGATAGTGGATTTCGTCAAGGTAATCTAGTGAAGTATGAAGGGCACCAGTCCATATGTGATTGGAAAACTGTTTCGAATATCACCATTTGCTATTGGAAGATTGCTTCTTTGAAAAGTAATAGGTATAACTATTAGTATAATGCTCATATCGCTTGTAAACATCGCTTGTAAAATAAATTAAAAAACCCAAATTGTTTACAAACGAATTAACTGAAATAAAAATCATCGAAAATGATATAATTCGAAATATTAAATGACCTTATGTTGAGGCAGTGGCAAATAATTAAGATTTTTATTACATAAAAAAAAAAACAAAAAAAAAAAAAAATTTAAAGATAGATTTTCCATTTCCCATTTTTTTTTTTTTTTGTTTGAACTGGAGATTATTTTTATTTTACAGGATATTTTACATTATAATGATAATATGGTTGTTGAGGACCAGATGATTGTTTTTTTTTTTTCAAATTTTATTCAACCACTACTTTATTGATTAAATTAAGAAAATAAAGAAAAAATATCCTGTTACTGAAATTAATAAACCAAAAAGGATGTTAAACAAAAATGTTTTAATAACTATATATACAATATAATACCAACTAACTCAAACTTGATTATTGTAAAAATTTGTTGTTGTTAGTCTTATCTTAATATTTTTAATGGTTGTTTTTCATCTTATTTGATTGAAAAGTGTTGATATCAAATTGCAGATGATATTTTTTTTTTCTTTCTTTCGAAATATTTTAAAACGTTAAAAGAAAATATTGAAGAAGAAAATTAAGATCTTAATTAAAGTAAGGACATATTTTATTATTGAATAAAATTTAGTATAATAATATAATATATATAAATTTAATTGGAAGTCGTCCTGTTAAATAATTAATGATATTAAAATGGAAAAAAAGGATTCTGGATAGTTATAAAATTATTGAACCAATTTTCTTCTAAGGAGTTATAAAGACTCTTGTATAAATTAATATTAAACGTTTCAATTTAAAATTTATTAAATTACAAAATTTAGTGGTTTTTAAGACTTGGGTTCTAATTACATAAGATTTTAAAATAAATTATTTATATATTGGTATACTTATACTTGGAACTGATTTTTAAATTATGTTCGTATAGAGTAATTATTATGGATTATTATAGATTGTACAAAACAAATTTATTAAATTTATTTTTAATTCTAGAAGTTTTTAAAATAAAGTTAGTAAAAATAATTAGAATAAGAGGTTTCAATTGAAATAATTTACATTTCATTATTTTAGCAAAGTAAACGTTATCGAAATATAATATAAATAATTTTAAGATACACCAAACGTTAGTTTTGTGTTAAAGTGCTGGTGCTGCTAATGCTTCGATAAATTTTTATATTTCACATTACGTTTGATTTCCGCTTCTTGTTTGATTCCATAAAATGATGTAAATATCTTGCATACCATTTTCGAATGCAGTATGCACCTCCTGTCATGTTATATATATTTATTTTTCTTTTGTAATAAAATATGAACGCGAAACCTTTTAATAACGAAAACACTGATTATAAATCTGATGTGTAGGATTTACATTATTACGATCAATATTCCTTTCTTTTTTGAGAGCCTTCATTTCTTTTGTGTGCACTTTATAATCTGTGCACTTCAATCTGAGAAAAATGTTTTATTATTTTGAATTTCACATATCGATCACATTGATCTTTTGCTACTGACAGACATGTAATATCGATATAATAATATTGCTGATATAGTGATATTCCTATATGTGTGTCACCTAATATCATTAAATATAATTGCAATATAAACGTAACATTAATACTACCAAACTAAGGCATAATATTACGAATTAAAGCGGCAGTGATGGACATCGGTGTATAGTCTATCGTCAAATAAATAATTAAATTAGTAATAAAAAATAGTTGATTTGACACATTTTAAAAATTAAATTGAGTCAAAATGAAAAATGAATAAAAATAAAAAAGTGGAGGTAAATTTGAAATTTAATTTAAAGAAAAGGCAAATTTAAAAAAAAAATTATCATTTTGCGGGAAAATATGTGGGAAAATATTCTATGTGTTGGTGAACTTCATGCAACTGCTTTTCCTTAATTTTTTTCTTCTTCAGAATTTTTTCAATGCATAAAAGAAACAATTTTTGCTTGTTTGTTTGAAATTATTCAATTATTCGCCTAATGTTTTAAAAAACACAGATAGCATAGAACATCAAAGAAAACAAAAAAAAATTTTGTTTAAATTATAATTATTGGTTAAATTTTTGATTATATTATTATTTAAGTTTTTATTGTATATTGAATTAGCCATTATTTTTTGTTTACGTGGTCAGCTGGAAAGGTACACTTGTACTTATGAATTTTGTGTTAAAATAAGAATATATAATTTTTTATATCACATTAGTAACTAATTATAACTAATTTTTTTTTTTTATATAGGTAGCTATACATTATTTTGTATTTTTCATTTACATAAAGTTTATTTAATAAATTATTCTGGTAATTGAACGCAGTGTTTGAATTTTGGCCTATTTACCAACTATAGGTATATATAGATTTCATACAGATTTTATATAGTACTATATTTCTTATATAGGTTTTCGGAAAATATAGGTACTTGGGTACCCAAAGGACATTTCATCATCAAAACATGAAATAAGAATTGTTTCTTTATCTAATGATAATAATTTTGTTATAGAAATGAAACAAAAATTTTCTGGACCTGAAACATACATCATCGTCCAGTAGGTACATAAACAAAATAAAAATTGTAAAGGTACTTAGGTACCCATCAGAAGATGTCTTATTATCAAAATATAAAATAAGAATAGTTCGGTACGTTATTAAGAGCCAGTACATTTCTCTGTACTTATTTTCAAGCTCAAATTTTTTCTTTTTAACGTGCTCTTTCCATCTAAGTTTGACATCTAATGTCATTCCTAGGTATTTAGCATTGTTTTCTTGGGGTATATTGACCCCATTCAGATTTACAGATGGTGGTTGATTTTCTAATTTTTTATTATTATTTACTGATTTTAACTCATTGAGTTTAATTTTCCATTTCTTTGTCCAGAGGTATAGCTTGTCGGTTGCTCTTTGCAATTTAATTGTAGCCTCGTCAATATTTGATCCTACTGCCATCAATGCAGTATCGTCAGCGAATGTAGCTACAGTTATATTTTCCATTTCTGGTAAATCATTGGTGTAGAGCAAATACAGTATGGGACCCAGAATACTACCTTGAGGCACACCCGTTTTAATATCTCTAATAGTAGAATACTCTTCGTCTTGTTTTATTCTGAATAGTCTGTTTTCTAGATATGATGAGAGTATATCTACGTATTGTTTAGTTTATTTATTAAGCCTCGATGCCATACTTTATCAAAAGCTTGGGCTACATCTAGAAATATGGTAGAGCATACTTTCTTTTCCTCTAAAGCTTTTTCTATTATGTCTGTTATTCTATGAATTTGATCGATTGTCGAGTGCTTAGATTTAAAGCCAAATTGATAATTTGGAATCAGATTACTATTTTCTATGATCGGTCTCATTCGAATCAATAATAGTTTTTCAAATAATTTTGATACTATTGGTAGTAATGATATTGGTCTGTAGGATTTAACCTCTGTTATGGGCTTACCTGGCTTTGGTATCATAATTATCTCTGCTATTTTCCACATATTCGGCACATACCTTATTCTTATAGCAGCGTTTATAATGCGTATTAGCATTGTTATAGCTTTTTTCGGAAGTTCTTTCAGGACTTCCGATGTAATTAGATCAAAGACTGGAGCTTTTTTATCTCTGAGTTTTTTAATTTGTTCAACTATTTCACTCTCTGAAAATGGTGATATAACATTTTTTTGCCAATTATTATTTTCTTCAGTGAGATCATCCGAATCTGTCTCGTCTGGACAAAAAATTTCTTCAAGATGATCTGCGAATGTTTCAGCTTTATTTTTATTATCTCTCGCCCATTCACCGCTTTTAATTCTGATTGGCGGGATTTGAGAGATCGAGTTTTTTGTACTCTTTGTTGCTTTCCACAACGAGTAGTTATTTTCTCTTTTAGCTGATAAATTTTTTATATATTTTTCAAAATTTTCATTTTTAAGATCTTTAATTTTTCTTTTAAGATTCTGAGTTAACCTATTTAGCACAGTTTTGTCTGCCGGATCACGCGATTGTTGCCATCTGCGTCTAGCTCTTCTTTTTATTTTTATCATATTTAATATTTCTCTAGGGTAGTTGAATCCTACCGATTTATATTCACAATTTTTTGTATTATTCCATCCAGCATTTTGAATAATTTTAATAAAATTTTCTACTTCAGAATCTACATCACATTTGGATCTTAGTTTTGTTTTTATGTTTATTTTGTTTTCTATTTCTTGTTTAAAGCTAGTCCAGTCAGTTGTCTTGTTTGTTAGCAGAGGTTTCGACTGTTTCTTAATAACCTTTTCATATAGATTTAGTATGACTGCAGAGTGATCTGAGTCCAAATCATGGTTATCTTCTAGCTTAATATAATTGGGTGAAATTTTTTTTGTTATATAAAAATCAAGCAGATCAGGAGTTTTATTTCTATCAGTTGGCCAATAGGTAGGTTTACCGGTAGATTGGTAAATGCAGCCTTTTTCTTTTATAGCTTTTCTTAGCTCTCTTCCTCTCGTAGAGGCTACTCTAGACCCGCAATCTATGTGCTTGGCGTCTTTTTGAACTGAAAATTTAAAAATATACCTACTTTACGTACAGTGTTTAATTTTTGTAATATTTTTTATTGATTTGACAAAATATTGAAATATATCTACATACATGGATGCTTAATCGTTGGTTACTGAATTTTTATATTTTTTGTTTTTGGTTTTTTATAAAATTATACTTTTTTACGCTCTTAAATTTTTATTTTCGTTTCATTTTCTTACCCGCCCGTACGCGCATTAGTCGAAAATATTTAAAAATATCCAGATGAAGCTTCTTATTATTTATATGTTCTTTGCTTACATGTATGAATATATGAGAGTCATGTTAACGACTATAAGAGGGCTCCTACATTTTCAATTTGGCATTCAGTTTTTTTTGATGTTTTAAGACACCAAAATTTTTTTAATGCTCCCACATTAAATATTTTTTCATTCAATGTAATTTTACATTCAAGAATTTTTACAGATATCGAAATTTAATATTTAATAACTGCACCTTCTTTTGTCATTTAATCCTTATAATACAGATAATTTTAATTTTTTATTTATATTTTAAATTAATTTCATTAGTTTGAACTATAATCCTCAGAAACACAAAAAATACTAATATAAACATAAGTACTGTAATTTCGGAATAAAGAATCTAATGAAAGAAAAAAAGAAACTAGGATTTATTTTGGTTCCGTCATTTATGACGGGTTAAAAAACTAGTTAAATAATATTTGCAATAAAATATATAAAATTTAAAAAATAGGTTTTTTGATAAAAAAAAACACATTTTTTACATTTTTTGTGTTTTTACGACAAACCATATAATTGATTTTCCTTGCTGAACAGCAGATGAAATTTCAAAGTTATCCATCTGGTTACAGAATTTTATAATATGATCAAATACCTATCTAGAACAATGTTTGCTTATTTTTTATAATATTTTTTGAATTAGATGTAGTTTTGCTATTTAAAGTCCGAACTTTATACTTAATACGTTGTCACAAACAGAAATGCTTAATAGACCTTCGTTTTCCTAAAATAGCGTTACTTTCAAAAAAATATTTTAGAGAATAGATTCCCACAAGCAATAAAAATGAATTTAAGGGCAAAAGTAAAACAAATACAAAAAGTGCAATACAAGAAATGCCAGCTGAATAAAGATTAACATGCAAAAATTTTCGTCGAAATTATCAAATTGTCGTCGCAACTCATCTGTCGTCAGAATTAAATTTAAATTAAATTTTTTTTTTAAATAAATTATTTGTCTAAGATAAATCAATAAAAAAGATGTATATTAATTTTATTATGTTCTTGACAGCAACTTAGGTAGAATCACCTTTTCGTGCTTAATTAAGTACGGTACTGCAAGTTTATACTACAATATCTACAATATTTCGAGCATTTATTTAACAAATTACTGGCTCTACTCATTAAATCTGGAAAACTACTGCTATTGTCAGGAACTAAGCCATCGTAAATAGAATAGCTACATTTTATTTAAGTTGTAACCTGATTATACTCATTAATATTGCTTTTATGTTATTACTGTTCAATTTATTTAGGTACATTTTATTAATCAATACTGGCATCTAGTATACAAGTAAATCAATATTGGCATCTAGTATACATTTTTGAATATACCTATAGATCGCATTATAATTTGAACATTTTTATAAGTATGAAGAATATTTGGAACTTTGATAAATGAAAAATTAAGATAATTTTCGTTTCTGTAACTTTATAACTAAGTTTAGTTCAATCAAATTTTGGTACAAAATTAAAATATTTTTCAGTTAATAAACTTCATAAGTCAACTAAAATATTGATAAACGTATCAAAATATTTTCAATTATTTTCTCAAGAAAGGTTTTGAAAACTTAAATGTAAACCCACCCACTTTAGTTATTATGGAATAGAAATGTGGTTTAAATTGAACTGCATTTTACAAACTAACAAAAACATATCGGTGTTTTGTTTTTTTTTTTTTTATTTTATAAAAATTGTGTCACCAATTTAGTATTATTATCTATCCATTTTATAATACTGATACTAACAGATAAAATAATTTAAAGATTGTTTTTTTTTTTATTTTTATTTTTTTATTTTAGCTATGTAGAATCGCAAGAGGAACATTTGCTTATCCTTTATCGAAAAAGCTAAATTATTTTGAAATTAATAAAAAGAAAAACTTATTGAATCCTTTTGAAAAATTGGAAGATTAAAGAGAAACAGAAACACTTAAGAGTTTCATGTATTATTTAAAAAAAAAAAAAAAAAGAATAGAAAAAATAAAAATGTTAACAGGGTGATTTGTAACAAATGTTCATAGAATTTTTATTAAATTTTGTATAGGTAACATTTTTATTACATTTTGATTACATTTTTCATACAATAATTTTCTTAAAATTTTCCTGAAAATTTTCTTAAAATTTTCATAAAAATTTTCATTAAATTTTTTTTAAATTATTAAAAAATTTTCTTTAAAATTTTCATTTAATTTCTTGAAAAAAAAATTTAATTGAATTTTCACTGAATTTTCATTCAGTTTTTACATAAGTGTTATTCAATAGTATAAAACACGTTTTGAACCGCGATACATTTTTAGTTGAATTTTTTTATTTCTTGGTCCTGTCACTGTCGTGTCACTGGCCAATAATGCAAATTAAAGTGTCAGGAAAATGAGTTTTAGTCATGATCGTGCAATAAGTCCAAATAGTTGAGTTGCTAGTTGAAAAAGTTAAAATAGTTGAGTTGCTAGTTGAGTTGTTAGTTGAAAATAGTTCTTAGCATGTGAATTGAAAATGTATAGAATACGTCAGTTAAGCGTTCTTTCTGTCAAAGTAGGAACGTGTAGTAATGAAGTTAAATATTTTAAATTTATAAGTCAATTATGTCGAAGATATTTAGAGTATCCTAGTGATTTGAATTTTCCAGTATTTTTCTGATTTTTGATTACAAGAAAATTATATAAATTCAGTCAATGGTTTTGAAAAATATAAAAATTCAGTCGATATTTGGTTTTGGATTTTTTTTTATGTTCTTGTAGCTTAGAAGCACGGTAATGCAATTTTTTATCTTCATTGTACTGTAACCCCTTCGATATTATAAAATATTTCGATCAGAGCCCTATATATGGCTAACCTTTTTAATTATGACTAACCACATTCTCTGCTGAGCACTTACTACGGCTAAGACTGTTGTTCTTCATCTTTTTCTGGGTCTTCCGACCCATCGTATACGTTGAAGATTCCATGCGAAACATTGTTTCACGATGTTGTTGTCAATTTTCTTTAAAGTATACCTGATCTAACAGCATTTCCTCTGTAGAACGTTTTTTTTTTACATCGTTCTGTTGGATCTGGTTTGTGGCCAATGAATGTTTAGAATCCGCCGGGGGCTTCTTTTGATGTAGGGTTTCCATATCTCGCAGGCGTAGAAGAAGGCAGATTTTACACTCAACAGATTTAACACAAAAAAATTCAACTTCTTCTGTACAATAAAAAGTGTGTGTAGTACTTTTCAGTAGTACTTGCAAACAGCATTTAACACAAAATAAAACATAATGCACTTAAAGGTTATTATTATTACTTACAATACACTACTATTATACACAATATGCATATGTGTCTACATATTTTTTTTGTTTTCTGTTTTTTGTTGTTGTTATGATAATGATCATAGCATCATAGTTTTGCCATATCGTATGCACAGCCTGTATAGTACTACAGGTATATATATATATAGCAAAATAAATCCTAGTTTATTTTTTTCTTTCATTAGATTCTTTATTCCGAAATTTCAGTACTTATGTTTATATCACTTTTTATTTATTTTTATTTATGTTTAGATTGGCCTAACACTAATCTCTTTTTTTTTTTTTATATAACAGAAAAAGAAGTACCATACCAACAAATTTGTATAAAATGTTTGTATTTTTGTATGGTATACTCGTACTCACTTCCATTTAGTTATAATTCGTTAGTTGGGTACCATTTAGTATAAATTATACCGTATTAGCGTTATTGAGTCCTCCGGGAGAGCAAATTTAAAAATGGGATCTTATTTTCATATAAATTTTGTCTTTTGTATAATGTATAGGGATCTTATTTTGCTATATGAATAAACTGTTATTATGGTATTGTGTTATTTTTAAAAAAATATTCAAAATTTTGTATCTAAATTGGTAAAATTTACAAAAAATACAAAAACATTTTCATCAATAATTTTCAATTTAAAAAAAACAATGTTTTATTATCCGGCGTAGAAGTAGAGTTAATTATCCTACTCTACTTCTATCAAGTTCTATTGATTGAACAGTGAACCTGAACAGTGAAGTGAAAAGTGAACACTTAACACTGAAAATAAAATAATATTTTTGGAATGGAGCATGCAGAACATACAGAATACAGATACAGCAAATAATAAAAAAAAAACAAAAAAAAAACAAAAATAATTTTTTTTGAGTGAAGTGAGTTACGCACAGAATAATGACAGAAATAAAAGGTATAAGCAATAAAGTAGTATAATGTATAATATTATACAATTCAAATATGCTGATACACATGTATATTATTGTGTATAATTTTAAGTAATAAGAATAACATTTGAGTGAATTATGTTTTTTTTTTGTGTTAAATGCTGTTTGCCTTTTGGTTATTACGCTATATTAAACTATTGATTAAATTTCTATTAGTCCTTATTATTATAAATCAATAAAATTGTTTGTTTTATTTATATTATTATTATTTTTTATTTTTCCTTATTATTTGCGAAGAAGATTAACATTAAATTAAAAAAATATAGTTCATGCAATCAATTTTTCCTGCAAAGGTTCAGCATGGTAGACAGGGGTTAAAAAAAGCACCGAAGCAATTTGTATATATATGCATTTGTATACATATGCAATTTGTATATGAGTTGAAGCGTTCCGTCGAACTTACAAATATCCAGATAAATGCAGAATAATATATATATAATATCTATATGATATATAAATTTATGATCGTATATAATATTTAGTATGTATTATGGGGTTAGGTTTTGGTTCTGCTGATTTACACATAAAAACAATAACAACCTATACATTTTTAAAGAAATTAAATTAAATTTTGTACTATTATTTTTTATTTCTTATCTTTGTAAATTTATAATTTTTAGGTATATTTGTTTTCTTCAAGTGTGTAGAAATGTATGTTGTAGAGACTTAGAGAGTGATGATTTTTTTTAATATAGTAAGTAGGTATATATAGGTATCGGTTTAAAACATATTGATTGTTGTTCTTTTTAATGAATGTTACAAATAATAATTATGTATGAATTTAAACATGAACAGTTCGATAATGAATTTTTTGAAATAAAATGAAATTTTAAATAACCGATCAATGGTTCACAAGTTATGAACAGTTTTGTAAATACCTATTTATTTGCAGTATATTTTTTTATTTTAATTTTTTCTCCAACACGAGTTTTTATTTCATTCATCAAAATAAATATTATGTGTACCTACAATATTATTGTTTTTTTATATTTATAATTTCATTTATTTTTGTTTTTAAAATTGTGTTCGTCCAAAGTTGCGGCTCATTATAAAATATTATTTGTTCGCTATAAGCTTTGACGCTAAACTTACGCAGCGAATGTTATTGAATGTTAACAGGATTAACTTGATTCTGAATTATACGACAAATTTTCAATGTTGGCAAAAAGGATGTCACTTAAATGATCGAGTAAATGACCCTTAGGGAATAGAAAATTTTGCACTTTACTACAAATATTCTGTTTATATGGTAATTAAAAGCGTTATAATACAAAAATAAAGGTATGATAAATTAGTAAGCAAATACGTATTTTTCTTAAACTTGAAATGAAAACTCTAATGAAGGAAAGAAATGCTAGAATTTGTTTTTTTTCCGTCATTTATGCCGGGTTACAAAGCTAGTATTTATAATATATATATAATATATCATATATAGAAATTTAATTTAAAGTGTATTTTTACTTATTCATTTTATTTGGTAAATCAATACTCTTAGATTTATGAAAATATTCAAATTATTTTGGAATACATTTCTGATGACACACTATTGTCCATAAATTGACAATGAAATATTTAAAATTATAATTAATAACACCCTATCTCCAAATACACTATATTACATTTCAGACAATCCTCTTCATTTAAATTTTCAATATTGCAATTTTCCAATTTTTTTTTTCTGCTATTGCAAACTCATCGATTCAATTTTTCTATATAAAATATTGTATAGAGGGAGCATCGAAAACGACTGAATAGAAAAAAAAATATTTGTTTTTACTTTAATTTTGGTTATTCTAAATCAGGTCAGGTAAAAATGTAAAAAAATAAAATCAAAATAATTAATTTTTCTTTGAATCAATCAATTTATTATATCGGACTGTAGAGGTATGTACATTTAGAAATTAATTTTTTTTTAAGAAGCTTACAAATAAATTTCATAATAATTATATTGTTAGTTTGAATATAACTTGCGTTTTCGATTAAAAACATTTTAAATTCACTTTTATCGGTTTTTAAAATTAATTTTGTTCATTTTGAAAATTTAAAATTTTATTTGTGAATTGCTGGTAAAAAATATTGAATGTTCGAAAAATATTTTGTAAACGTTTTTATTAAGTATTTAACATTATATTTTATTATTTAATTTATTTTATTATTTCGACTGCACATACATTATGTAAAGCCAAATTTTAGAGCCATTATGCGGGTTATCTTTATATAATATATCATATCATTATTTGGGCCATCTATTTATTTTACATGTTATATCTACTTATTTAATAATTTAATACTAATAAAAACTAAATACAAGCAATTTAAATCTAAATTTAAATTTAAATCAATCAAACAAAATGGAATAGCATATATCGATTCTATTTTTTGTATAGATAATGTTTTTATGGCAATATAAATATTTATAACTGTTAAATATCACTTGAATGATATTGTCCAAATGTTACAAGTCAACGAAATTAATCTCAGCTTCATAGAACTGGTATAAAATCTATATCTAATCTATATACTTGGGTGTGCTCCCCAATGATATCTTGACATTAACAGGTACAAAGTGATACTTTACTGTCCAACTCTGTTTAACTTAGTAATGGATAAAATATTTAGAAATATATAGTTAACACCTCTTGTGGATATCGAATTGATGCAAATGACATTGCACTACTTGCAGTGAATGAAAATTATCTGAAGAGATTATTAATCAGGTATAGCGAAGCTACAAAAGGACCTGTCACCAACAAAAACTAAGTTTTAGGATATTTTGCAATAACCCTTTAGATTTAAAATATCCGTTAATAATAAAATTATCGAGTAAAAATGCTAAATTTTATATACACATCTGTGGTAGTAAATATTACCAGCTCTCGGAATACGTAAACAGAAATAAAACCGAAGCAGGAAAAGCTTCAGCTATTTTAGATTATCTACGATTGTTATCTAGATGTTATATAGAAAAATAAATATATTCTAATAGAAAACAAAACATGAATTCTGTATTCTGCTCGTACTAACGTATGTTATTGAAACACGGACACATCTAAATCAAAAAAATAACAGACTTAATATAAATGCTGGTGTTCCTTAAGGATCTATCTGTTCTTTTACCCACTCTTTTTTTGATTTTCACCACTTTATTTATGCCATACAAACTTCAATACACAGTTTTGCTGATGACATTACTCTGGTGGCATCCTTCAATTTTCTCCGTAAATCTTATGCTACAACTACCAAAGTTTGTATTTGAAGACAAATAATAGTTAACCTGATTAGCCGTGATCTGACTAAAATTGCTGGCTGGGACTAAAAAAACAAGGTTGAGTTTAACTCGTCTAAAACTAAAAACCCAATCTCTCCTTCCAAGGTCATACTTTACAATACACAGTGATAGTCTAAATATTTTAGGCATGCGCGTAAACAAAAAAAATTATTTGAAACAACTATATTTTTGATATTGTGAAAGGACCTGTCAAGTGTGAAGGCTATTTAAGCCAATGTAAAGCTGCCATTTTACCTTTGAAACTTTGCTTAATTTCTAAAAATCATTTATACGCCCCAAAATGGAATATAATTCACAAATTATAATTACTAACCCTACTGGATGATAAATTATTGCACAATTAAATGAAGCAAGCCTTCGTCTTGCTATAGACGTTTGATGTGCTTGCTTTAAGCATAAATCTGACAGTATTAAAAATTTGGTATGGTGCTACACCCTTATAGCCTTAGGCTACATTGACCGCGTTCAAAATCGCGGAATTCGTTTGATTGGCAATCGAAATGTAGCTTCATCCCGTATCTTCTGGACATTGGACATCGACATGTAGTTGGAGCACTTTCCCTGTTTTATAGATACTTCGTAGGTGTGAACAAATGCTCAGCAGAAATCAAAACAATGCTTTCTCCTCTTAAACAATTCCAACTTGAAACAAGAGGAACAGCAAATGTTCACCCCTCTATACTGTGGAAATCCCAAGATGGCATATAGTAGGCTTTGGAAGTTCGTTCATAGTTCGCACTTCAAGAATGTGGAATCATATTCCTCCCAATATGTTTTCACATTCAACTTACAAATTGCAATAGTTTAAATAAAATATTAATAGCTTTATTCTTCAACTTCCTAACACTAATCTATCTCCATTTTTTTCTTCCAAATTTATCCTATTTTATCCTATCCCAAACAAGCCTTGGCGCCTTGGCTATATTTATAAAAATAAATAAGAAATTCAAAATTTGACCCAAATGTGTGGATACACATTAAAAGATAACAAACGTAGCAACGAAATCAGAGGCCCATGCGATATTTGAAATTTTGTCAGTTAGAGTTAAACAAACGTAGAAACTGGAGAGACTCTGTAATTAAAAAGGCAGTAAATCGGATGGAAAGCGTAGTAATGAAGGGCTAAATTAATAGAAAACGTCTACCAGGAAGTACTCTGAAAAGATGGTACGAATGCTGGATGTCGTCATCAGAAAGATATGTATATGTAGATAAGATATGTAGATTGAGAAAACAGGCAGTTGTGCATAATTAAAGAAGAAGAATAAGATATCTTTCGTATGTTACAAAACTAATAACCTTTAAGGTACTGAGTCTAGTCACTACTACTCTACTAGTCTCTACTACTCTACTCTAGTATGTTACAAAACTAATAACCTTTCAAGCTCTGAGTCAACATTTGGGTAATTGCTAATAATATTTTTGATAAAGTCGAATAAAATTATAACAATCGAATTACGCTACTTCAATCAACTGATTAACGTTTCTGAGCAATATAACAGGCAGTCTGCAACACTTCGGAAAACTCCATGAGAATAATGTGAGGAAGAATAAAAACTAATTATACTTTTCCAATTTACGCTAACATCAAACAAAGAATACCAATCGAAAATATATGTTTTAAATCCGCAATTTCCCATTGCTGCTAGCTTTGTGATTTAGACGGAAGATTTTAATCTACCAAAGACAATATGGTTTCTGCGTTTTGCCATTTCGAATTTGAAGTTTAGTTGAATTTAATATACCTCACCCAGTTAAATGTTAGCCTCGGAAAGTAAGTACCAAGCTAAGTCAATGTTGATCATGTTTAATATGCGTAAATGATGGGCAAAGGGAATGTTCCGGAATGCGAATGCGACTACTCTACCCAATGGAATAAATAAACGCGAGCAGTTTTAAATTACTCATATTATACCGTGCAGATTAGAGATATTTGTAACCCAAAACCAAATGCAATTAGGTGGTTCAAGAATCTCCAGATCAGGTTATAAAATTTGGTATACATAGAAAGTCCACAATACAATCAATTAAAAATTTATCAATCAAAAGTTGGAAACGAATTGCAAGTCGGTAGTGGAAAATATGAATTTTATTTACTCAGAAATGTTATTATGCCATACGAAAAATCATTGCACCATCATTAGGTTATTATTAATATTTTAAATAGAATACAAAATATTAAGTATAAGTTTTGATTGGAGCAAGACTAGTGAAAGAAAAAAAACGCATTTAATTTGGAAATTTAGATTAATTTTGCTAGTTATTTGAAAATCTGGCACTTAATTTCAGTGGCGTGAATCTTTTTAGTTTGCGTGTCTGCCAAGCAATTAGAAATTTTAATGAATTTTGAAGGTTTTGAAGTCTGGTGTAATATGGTGTTGATTTGGATGTGACTATTTCTTTTACAAATGGAAGGCTTAGAATTGATCAGTGTTGTTCCTTTACTACATTTTGAAGTAGACTTTAGTGTAAAACAATCAATTTACTGTAGACAATGTAAACTATACTGTATTGAATAAAAACAATTCCAACTATGATGTAAACAATAATTATTTTTTCAGTAGTTTCGCTTCATTTCAACTACTTTATTAAAAAAAATCGGCCAGCGTATTTAGATAAAATTCCTAAAGTAGGAAAAACACTGTCATCAACTTGGCTTGATAAAGCATATAAAAATGTATTATGTCAGCTAAGGTTATTATGAGTTTAGATTCAGTTTTATTTATTGATGGGTGGAAAAATTATTCGATCAATGATAAAACGATTGTTTCAATGTTGCATATACACTGCTATTAGAGATCCAGAATTTGTTTTACATACTTAACTGAAGATTCTGAAACAGCTGAGAAATTGTCTGAAATTGTTGTGGAGTCTGTTTTGATATTGCAAAGGATCTGAATTCCTATTGTTGTTTATGCTATTGTATTCGATAGTACCATAAACAGATGGGAAAATTGTCTCAGCAATTCATAGTAGTGGTATAGTAACTGAAACAGGCTACGCCGGTGCAATCTACTGGCAAAAGATGTTTTAAATAAAAAATTAATGGATCAAGCGTCATCATCAGAATTAAAGCAGGTTGATTTTGACAATTTTTTGGTTGAATAAAATAGAATTGGGATTAACATTAAACCATGTGATCTAGGAATGGTTGAATCAATATATAGAAAATTTGATAATAAATTCGTAGAACATATTAAAGAAAATATAAAGCTTTTTGTACCAATTATGTGAATTGATTAATACATGTCCATCGTGGGAGTGTTTCGAGATACAGAGGATCTGCATGACTCGGATTAAATTTATGTTACACATTTTATAATAAATAATATAAAACTAGCTTTGTAATCAGCCATAAATGACGGAAGCAAAATAAATTCTAAGTTTTTCTTTCCCTCATTAGAGTTTTCATTTCAAATTTATGTGATTGTGGGTCCTACTTCATGGTTCCACAATATTTATTTGATCTTTTTTTTTTATTTTTATTTATTTTTAATATTTAATGCATTTTGGGTAGCGAAATGTATGCGGTTTATGTATTGGAGTGTTCCGTCGAATCGACAGATATATGCAGGAAACTGTAAATTATATAAAAATATAATTTTGTTTTTTTTTTGTAAAACAACTTAGTATTTTTATTTAACTTAATTGTAATTCATTATTATTTAATTGTAAACATAAATATATTTTCTACAAAGTATTGGCGACGAGTAGAAAATAACGTAATCTACATAATGTAGTTTACGCGGCACAACACTGGATTTGATCGTGTTCTATCATTTCTAACAAAAAACTTGAACATTGATTAAAACAATCGTTTAACTATTTCTAGATTTGAATTGTTTGCAGTATCCCATAGCTCATTACCAACGGTCCCTCTAAGCTGCGCACGATGTTTTTTGAATTACGTCTTAGAAATTTGCTTGTTAATATTTTAATATGCAAAAAAAAGTCCCAAGAATTTTTTTTTTAAATAAAAAATTCAAAAATTCAAATAAATAATTCCTTAGTTGCAAATAGGCAACTGGGCTGTGCAAATTGTTATGGATTTATAAAACCATTTCTAGAACAAAAGCTGGTGAAGATAACATCAAGATTTGAATAGATAATGTTGTTCTTGCCATTAAAATGAATTTTTCAATGAACTCAGTCCAAGAAATAAACAATTATTTTGCAAAATATGTAGAGATTCCAGAAAATTAGAGGAATACAAATTATGCTTTTGAATTCGCTGAGTGTATCAACCACATTGTCCAACAAGAAATATTGAATTAAATAAGAATGACACCATTCAATTTCTTTCTTTCCATGCGATTCCATGAAAACACTGATATTTCCTTTCACAAAATGTTAATACTGCTTTAATTTTAATTACAAAACTGTTTTTGCTGGTATAATACAATAACTTAGCATTGTCTGGCACATAGAGAGGATTTGAGAATCGATGATGCCTGGAAGGGTATACATCTTATTTCCCAGATGTAGAAGATTTCCCAAGTATATACCATGTTCCATTGTTCATCTATTAAAAAACATAATTTTGAAGAAATGGCAAGTCTAAGGAATTGTGAAGTTTTGATGTCTTAATAGAATATCACAAAGAAAATATTCATAGTTCCAATTCAGTTGATCCAACCGCAAAATAGTGTTTAACAGCTTTAGAAAATAATGTAAATCGTATAACATTGATTGAATTAAATGATGTTTTTACCGAATTAACAGAATTATCAAAATAAGAAGGAGGCCTATGGAGGCCCATCAATATTCTAAATCGATCATCACAAAATTAAGAAGTCGGTATTTTGGTAATATAATTTATTGGAATGAAGATGTGAAAAAAATTCTTGAAGATGAAGGTAATAATAATATGAAAATGTTATCTGGAATAATTTTATTTGTTGAAAAGTTATTCTACCATTTGTATAAAAGATTTCCTGATGCTGACATGGACCTTTAGACTGCTTTGATCAAAACGCTATTGTCAACACATCAAATTTTAATTATGGCAATGAAAACTTAAAAACATTAATTATAACCAAACATGGATAATAACATAATAATGGATGAGTATAAAAATTTAAAATATTTAAATTTTTAATTTACCAAATTTTTGTTTAATTTTTTAAACATAACGCAATTTATTTTCCTTTTGCTCAGCCAAATAAAAAATTAGAGGGAACATTGCAGTCATTAACCATGTATATACAAACTGGTTTTAATATGGCTTTGTATAACGTTACTTTGCTATAAAATGACAGTTTAAAATAACTCCCCATAAGCCAGTAGAGAATTGGTTGAACTATATTCTGAGGTTGAATTTTATTCTGAGTACCGCAAGATAAGGAAATACACTAACTTCTAATTAAGAAATTTATTTAACTGATTTGAGTATTTTGACTATGACCACACTAAAATACACTACCTAACTAACGTCTAAATTGTGAACAGGCAGGTATGATGCGATTAAATTTAAAAAAATTAATTCAATAATTTTTGATACTAACTGTATTTTATGTAATAAAAATATATACTTATATGATATTAGCTTATATATGTACATTGATATAAGAAAAACAGAAGTAAAAAAATGTACGAAGGAGGAAGTTCTATTTCATTTATCAAAGACACTTTCATTTATCATAACCCGAAAGCTATATTCATTCATTCCATATCAGACAATTTTCTTATTTTTTATATAATTTTTTTGGCTTCTAATTCAATGTCCTAACAAATTGTAGGGTATTGAGTTGAGAATAGTATTATGATACAGGACTATATATCTACAATATATATATATATATATATATCCATATTATCTACCTATCAGATATCAATAGTGATATTTAAGGAAAGTGTATATGTTTTGTGAATGAGTTCAATTGAAAATTTATTGAATCAGAATGTGAGTACAGTGTTCTGATCTCAATTCGATTTTTGTTTTTTTACATTTTATACTTGTACCTATACCTATATTATAAAGTTTTATTTTTGTTCACATATCGAATGTTAATATTAACACCACATAGTTAGAGTGAATCAAAATACCAAAAAAACAAAAAAAAGACAAAAAAAAAAAATCAAAAATAGAACAAGCCAAAAAAAAAATATTGTAATTTTTCCATTTCTCATTTCCCTACACTTTGGATGTCCTGGAAACAATTTTTTTTTTTTTTTTTTTTTTGTTTTCTTCCTGGATTTTGTTCCGTATTTATTTAATTTTTCATTTTAATTTTTTTTTATTTTTCATTTTTTTTTTTTTTTTTTTTTTTTTTATCTCATTCGATTTCAGACAAGATTGATAGTTATGCAACAAAATTGATGTAGAAAAATAAAAACTAATAAATATCTATGTGTAGCTATAGTAAAAAAAAAAAAAAAAATAAACAATTATTTTGAATGACAAATTTTGATGCTGTTCTTGTTGTTATTATTATTGTTGTTTGAGTTTGAGAATAGTAGTACCTAGTAGCTGCCTTTGGAAATAATTTAAAATTCTTCAGTAATAAAATGTATTGGTGAAGTAGAACTGAATTCGTTGTGGTGGGTATATGAAATCTAAATGAAAAAAAAAATGTTTTCTACTGAAGTGAGTGTAGAATATTGAGAGGGACAAAGTGACAGAAGAAGTATAGAATAAATCGAAAAATTATTTATTGTATATTAAAAAAATAAAAAAATAGGTTGTAAGAATTTAAACTGCAATTTACATGGTTTTGTAGTTTTTTTTTCTTGTTTAAAAAAATTGATTGTTTTTTTTTTGTGGAAAATTCGGTTGTGGTTTTTTATTATTTATAATATACATTTTAAATTGAAATTCAAAGTCAATATTATAAATAATAAATTATTATTTTTAATATAAAATATTTATGAAAATTTATTTTCGATACCAACTTTCGATGCTTTTACAGTGTTGTAGTGGATGTGTTTTTAGTTTGTATATACTAACATAACTGTTAACATTGAACATAATCACAGTATCATAGAATATGACGGATGTAAGATTCTCGATGTTGATTACCTATACAGGGATTCTGAAATATTCTTTGAGTACGTTCGAAACGAAATAGTGTAAGAGAATAGAAAATAACAAAACGTAAACCAATATGTCAGATGGTCTTGAATCAAAAAACAACAAATAATAGGCAATCGGTCAGCTGCAATAATAGTCAGCAGATCAGTTTAATCGATTTTAATTTTCTAAGATTGAAAATTTTTTTTTCAGTAATAATTTGTATTAGGTGTAACATTTCCACAACCTCAACAGATTTTCCATATATTGTTCTGTTTTCAATAAAACTCCTAGCCGTTGGTTAACCTTTAGTCAGCTGGCATTTCAAAACCCTTACTTCAGCTGGAAAGGTATACCTACACCTTCAAACAATTTATATGGATTTGACTATGATTTCTACTATTTTTGTTATTATTATTGTGATTAATTTTGTATTTGTTCTACTTTTATTCTTAAATTTAGTTTTATTACCTGTGGGAATGTATTCTTTAAAATATTTTTTTGGATGTAACGCTATTTTAGGGAAAAGAAGGTCTATTAAGCATTTGTGTTTGTTGCGAAGTATTTAATATAAAGTTCGGACTTGAAACAGCAAAAGGGCATCTAATTCAAAAAATATTATAAAAAAAAAACATTGTTTTAGGAAGGTATTTGATCATACTATACTAGTTTTGTAACCAGATAGACAACTTTAAAAAATTTTTTTGCCGTAATGAATGTCAATTATATGGTTTTTCGTAAAAACAAAAAACACGCAAAAAATACGTTTTTTCATCAAAAAACCTATTTTTTAAATTTTATATATTTTAATGTAAATAATATTTAATTTCTTCAAATTTAAGCAAAAATGTTCAAAATATATTAAATTACAAAAAAAGTGCCAGTTTTTTCATTAGTTTTTTATTTTCATGCAAATTTAATAAAAAGAAATACAAAAAATCAAAGAAAAAAAAAACATTAAAAAAACAAAGTTTAGAGAAAAAATGGTACAAAATATACATTTTTAAAATATTTCAATATGCAGCATTAGGTACCGAACTATTTTTATTTTATATTCGAATGATAAGACATCTTCTGGGTACCTAAGTACAGTTGGAATTTTTATTACTTTCATGTACCTACTAACGACGGTGTACGTTTCAAGTCCGAAAAAATTTATTTCATTTTTATAACAAAATTATCATTAGGTACCGAACTATTCTTATTGCATATTTTGACGATGAACTGTTCTTTGGGTACCCAAGTACCGCTATTTATTTATTTTTAACAGTTGATCCTACAGATAAATCTGTGGGCCAACTTTATAGGTCCTTTTCCCTTTCGAAATTTAAGCTTTTTTATTAAATTATATTAATTATTTGGTATGTATTTTTGTATATTATATATTTACTAGGGACCCCTGTTGAGTAATTATATTTCAAGTTGAAGTCAAATTTAAAGTTTTTAAAAAAACAGTAATTTACGTACTGACATAAACTTCTCATTACAAAGCAGAAAACACTCATGTTTTAATGAATAGCTTTGGAATTCGTCTGTTTTCATTAAAAATCATAAATACCATACTTCTCATTTTCTGTTTCGTTTCTACTTATTTCTTAATGTATTTGGCAAATAATAAAACCATATGATTAAAAAAAATTTCAACTGTGTGAGCATTATTGTTTTATATACAACTTACTTATTGTATATTAAGAGCTCATTATGGAGAGGAGAGATTATTTTTTATTTGAGATGAATTTGTTTCTTTGTTTTTTTTTTGGCATATGTACATAGATTCATTTGCAAGTATATAATGTAAATTATAATAACTGATTTGTTTGTTTTTGTTTATTATTTTAATAACATGTCCCATATGCATAATGTATTTGCTGAATAATAAAATCATATGAGTAAAAAATTTTCAACTGTGGGCGCATTTTTGTTTTATATATACATCTTATATATTATATATATTAGAAGTTCATTAAGGAGTAGGAGAATCGAAATAAAATAAAAAGGTGTCTACTGCGCAGGACATTAAATGCTTGTCAATTATAATTATAGATATTATTTATTTTATTAGTTACATCCCAACAAACCATAAGAATCGTAAAATTATCGCGGAAGTATCCCCTAGAAGAATGTATTTGTTCGCCGCGAATTCATATTTTATTCTTCTGCGATTCATTAGTTTTATGAAAAGGTTGACATCGCCGCGACAATCGTAAATTGAATCACGTTAGCTTCCGCGAGAGGAAGAAAATACGAATGTTTAGAAGAATAAATAGCGAATGTTAAGAAGAAGATAATATGAGTTCATATATGAAAGAAATGCGAATGGTTAGAAGAATAAAAATAGAATTTTTAGAAGAAGATAATATCTGTTCCAGGGACTTATAAATTATAGGGACTATAAAACTAATAATTTCCAATAAAATTCATCAAAATTTAATTATTAATATTTATTTATTATAAATATTTAAGGTTATTTTATTTTTTACATTTTTTTATAGATTAAAAATTTTGAAGTTTGTACTTAACACGTGTGCTTTAAAAAAATAACTGAAAATATTTTCATATATGCACATATATGAAAAATAGATTCAAAATGGAGAAAACAAGCATTCTTTTAATGAAACGTAATTCATTCGCTTTTAATTCTTCCAAGCGAACATTCGCATAAATGTCACCCGGGGGATTTGTATATGTTTCTTCTTGAAGAACACGTTCTTCCTATGGTTTGTTGGAATTATATCTATATTAATTATTAAATTATATTTGAACCGATGTGGTTGTATTGAAAATTACATTTTCAGTAATTTCCACCATTTGAAAAATTTTTCGGTTCTCATGGGGCTTGAACCCGTGCTCCTTCGGTCATTGGTACCGTTATTTATTATATAAAATTTATGTAAATGAAAAAAGTAAAATAATGTATGTCAAAAAGAAATTTGTTATAATAAATTATTTCTGTTATATGAAAAATAATATTTTCTTATTTTAACACAAAATTAAATAATAAAATACATTATAGGTACAGTTGTACTTTTACAGTTGACAAACGTAGACAAAAAAAAAATGCCTGGTTTACCCACCTCCAAATAGTTTTAAAATAAAAATTTTGATAAAAAATTAATTCTCATAAAGATTGAAGTCTCTAAGTCAATTTGCATCCAGCTGAATAAAGGTTAAAATAAAAAATAAGCTTTTAAGACTAATCATTTAAGGAAGTATTAAGAAATAAAATATTTTAGACTAACACAGTTTAAAATTCTTGTGTGAACTTCCAAAAAGCTGATGAAAGTGAATAATATCTAATACATAAAACTATAAATATATGGTAGAAAACCTTGCTAATATAAATAAAACAATAATATTAGTAGCTA
Source organism: Argyra leucocephala (assembly GCA_963942445.1). Classification (NCBI taxonomy): domain Eukaryota; kingdom Metazoa; phylum Arthropoda; class Insecta; order Diptera; family Dolichopodidae; genus Argyra; species Argyra leucocephala. The sequence continues at coordinate 110,202,753 of OZ012681.1, forward strand.
TCCACGTTTTTCATTACCTTTTTTTTATGTTAAACAAAAAAAAAACAAAAAGATGAAAATTTATTTTTCTTAATTTTTACAAAAAATTTAAAAATAATTTAATAAGAATTTCATAAAAATTATAAGAATAGAATAAAATATAAAAAATAAAATGGTTAAAAAATTTGATTTACAGAGCTCCAGCTGAAGGACTACTCATAAAAAAACAATTTATGAAGTCCTACACTTTATTAGACTAATAAACTAACTTTATATATAATAAAGTATAATAATTATTATAATAATTGAAAATAAAATAGGTAAACATGAAAAATTTAAATTAAAATGTGAATATCTTGAAGTTGAATTGAAAAGACAGTTTGGACGAAAATATGTAAAAGCTAACACCTTTGCCTTATGGGATATAAATTGAAGTTCGAAATTAGGATGATACGCCTGACAATCGTCTGTGCAAAGCAATCATCTGATATGTAATATATTATTTAATTTTGAATATTAGCTTCAGTTTCACCTTATTAGATACTTTTTCATATTTAAAATTTTCTTCTGACAAGTTTATGATCGAAAGTGTGTTAATCATTGTATAATATGTTAATACTAGTGGCCCCTGTTGAGTAATTATAATTCAAGTTGAAGTAAAATTTAAAGTTTTTAAAAAAAACAGTAATTTACGTACTGACATAGACTTCGCACGATATAGCAGAAACCACTCGTGTTTAATAAAAAGTTTAGTGATTAGTAAGTTTTATTTAGGACACATAAATACGCGTCCCTCATATACTGCTTCGTTTTCGATATATTCCCTATAGTAAGTGGCATTTAGTGGATAAAATTTACTAAAAATAAAAAATTTTGTCATTAAAGAGGTATGTATATATATACCTAGATAATACATAATTTTAATAAAAACTATATTATTACTACAAATAACCAAAATTTAGAAACAGTTACTTAAAAATATAAAAATGAAGAATTCAAGTGATTTGTTTTTTTGTTGTTTTTATATTTTTTATTTGAAATGAATTTGTTTCTTTGTTTTTTTTTTGGCATATGTACATAGATTCACTTGCAAGTACATAATGTAAATTATAATAACTAATTTGTTTGCTTTTGTTTATTATTTTCATAAGATCACACTTATGCATAATGTATTTGCTGAATAATAAAATCATATGACTACAAAATTTTCAACTGTGTGCGCATTTTTGTTTTATATATATGTACATCTTATATATTATATCAGAAGTTCATTAAAGAGAAGCGAAATAAAATGAAAAGGTGTCTACTGCGCAGGTCCTTAAATGCTTGTCAATTATAATTATAGATAATAAACATAAATATATAATGTGTATAAATAAAATAATTTATCACAAAAAAATAATTATTTCAATTAGTTTTATTACATTTCATTAATTAATTAATTATAATTTATAATTTATGAAAATCTGTATTTATTTGCAAAACGACAGAAAATCGGAAAAATTTCAACAATAAATAAAATATATATTGTGAATTCATGAATAATATTTCCATTTAAAAAAAAAATTAACTTTTGATTGTTAAATATTATTAAATGTAAATTACAAAATAATCTTCATTTTAAAAACAGCAAAAAAAAAGCGAAAAAACAAAATTTCCTTCCTCGTGAAATGCGTACAAATTAGAATTTCCTTTATGTAATTAATTTACTTACATTATAATTTGCCTACATTTTAATAAAATATTGTAGAATTTGGTTTTTTCTCTTTTAAAATAAATAACCTTTACATAATGAAAGCAAATTTTTTTAATTAAGAGTCCTTAATTAAAATAACATTTGTGGTAGGTATAGTATTTACTTCATCTATTACAAATGTCTATTATACTTATATACATATACATATATACATTTACATTTACATAAACATTTAGAAATTCTTTAGTAAATTTCTCAACGAGGGTTTAATATTTTGTTGTCATTTAAAATAAGTTAAATGTAATTTAACAACAATTGAAGGTAGTAACAACAACATAATTACTGTGGTAGCAACTAGCACCTTTTGTCGTTGTAAAATATGGTAAGGAAATAATAATAATAAAAAAAAAAAACAACAAAAACAAAAACAAAAGAGAAAGGAAAAAGAAAATGTGAAAATTTATTTTTCTAATTTAAAAATTAGAATTTTATTTTTTTTCTGGTTTTTTGTAAATGTTTTTGTATATTTTAATATAGAGAGGAAGGATGAGGGACGTTTTTTTTGTTTTGTCTTACAAATTACGCATAAAAAATGTGATGGTGTAATTGTATAAGTGTCACTCATGTTGTTAAGTTATACTTACAGACTTTATTGCACATCAATTTTATAATATGTTTATTTTCTACAATGTATGAAGTTTTCAAGTTTAGTTCTACTATTTTTGTCTTTAAATTCGAATTTTATGTTTTAAAGAAGTTTGGAGTGTGCTAAGGAAGTCTTTAAAAATATCATTGAAGATTATTTGTTGTGATTTTCTATCTTCACATCCAATTGACGCATTTGATAACAAAGCAGAAGATTTCGAAATAAGTTTATCACTATCATCATCATTGATTCAGACTTTGCTCGTAGGTGCACAAGGCATCAAAAAACTTTGTTCAGCAAACTCGAATTTGGATAAGCGACTTGAGTTCATTACAAGTTTTTCCATTATGCACTATTACGTTGTTTTAGAACGGAGGTATAAATCTTAAGAGATTAAAATTGATAATTTGGCAGGGTAGTTTGAAAATACATTACCGAGATACATAAAAAATTTAAATATCATTTATTTTAATATCCTGAGTTTACGCAATAAACTGTATGATATTGAATCTTTAATAGATAAACATATCAATGTGATATTCACGTGATTGTCTTATCTGAAATATGGCTCAAAAAAGAAGAAAATAAATTTTTTAACCTTTCTGAATACACTGGTTACTTTTCAAATAGAAATGATTTTTACGATGGAGTTGCAATATTTGTGGAAAACTGTATAAGCAGTACTATAGTTATGGAAACATGAATTTTGTTGGTCAAATTTTTTAGTAGTAAAATTTGTGAAACACAATATAAATATTATAGCACTAGCTTGGTAACCCGCCATAAATGACGGAAGCAAAATAAATTCTAGCATTTCTTTCCTTCATTAGAGTTTTCATTTCAAGTTTAAGAAAAATATACGTATTTGTTTACTAATTTATCATAACTTTGTTTTTGTATTATAACGCTTTTAATTACTATATAAACAGAATATTTGTAGTAAAGTGCAAAATTTTCTATTCCCTTAGGGTCATTTACTCGATCATTTTAGCGACATCTTTTTTGCCAACATTGAAAATTTGTCGTATAATTCAGAATCAAGTTAATCCTGTTAACATTCAATAACATTCGCTGCGTAAGTTTAGCTTCAAAGTTTATAGCGAACAAATAATATTTTATAATGAGCCACAACTTTGAACGAAAATAATTTTAAAAATAAAAATAAATAAAATTGTAAATATAAAAAAAAACAATAATATTGTAGGTACACATAATATTTATTTTGATGAATGAAATAAAAACTCGTGTTGGAGAAAAAATTAAAATAAAAAAATTTAGTGTAAATAAATAGGTATTTACAAAACTGTTCAAAACTTGTGATTGTGAACCATTGATGGGTTATTTAAAATTTCATTTTATTTCAAAAAATTCATTATCGAAATGTTCATGTTAAAATTCATACATAATTATTATTTATAAAATGCATTAAAAAGAAGAACAACAATCAATATGGTTTAACCGATACCTATATATACCTAGCTACTACATTAAAAAAAATCATCACTCTCTAAGTCTCTACAACATACATTTCTACACACTTGAAGAAAACAAATATACCTAAAAATCATAAATTTACAAAGATAAAAAATAAAAAATAATAGTTTTCATTTAATTTCTTTAAAAATGTATAGGTTATTATTGTTTTTATGTGTAAATCAGCAGAACCAAAACCTAAACTGTAAACCGTAAATCGTAAATAATACATACTAAATATTATATACGATCATAAATTTATATATCATATAGATATATATATATATATATATCTATATATATATTAAAAAAAATACAATAAACAAAAAATATAAAAATAAATAACAATTTTAACTCATCATCGCATAATATTTCTGGCTAAAATATATATACCTATAGTACTATAGTACAGGCAATGCGTACGGTAGCAAAACTATGATGCTATGATCATTATCATAACAACAAGAAAAAAAAAAAAAATATGCATATTGTGTATAATTTTAAATAATAAGAATAACCTATAAGTGCATTATCTTTGTTTTTGTGTTAAATGCTGTTTGCCTTTTGGTTATTATACCATATTAAACTATTGATTAAATTTCTATTAGTCCTTCTTATTATAAATCAAAAAAATTGTTTGTTTTATTTATATTATTATTTATTATACCTTATTATTTGCGAAGAAGACTAACATTAAATTAAAAAAATATATTTCATGCAATGGTATTTTTTCCTGCAAAGGTTCAGCTTTTTTCTTTTCTTTTTACTCACTTTACTTACGGTAACGGTACTCTTCTCAATTTTCTCAATTTTATTGTTTTAATTTCTTCGTTAAGTGTTTAATTGTATAGCATATGCAACGCCTGTATATGTAATATACTAAATTATTACAAATTAACATTTACTTAAGTAGGGTGGACCATATAAAAGATTTTTAATTTATTTTTTTTTTCCAATTCATTATTTTTAGCAAGGTAGTAAATCAAAAATAAAGGAAGACAAGAAATAAAAAAGAAAAAAAGGAAAAAAAAATTTTGTCTTTTTGTTTTTTTTTGAAAATATCTGTTGTACTTCTTTTATTAAAATTTATTTTTGTTTCTCAATTGGACTTTGTTGTTTCCTTATTGATTTCCCAATTTCTAATATGGTTAACCATACTTGCTCTAGTGAAGATTGTCGCGATCGGAAATCAGAAATTTTCATTTGTTGTTCATAATGCCCTTGCAAATTCTAATTTATTAAAAGTTGGACCTAAATCCAAGGTCTTATTCATCTCTCGACTTCTTCCGAGTACTACTTCTACAGGTGTACTTCAACATATTGAAGTTAACTGCAAGATTACAACTTCAAATAACGTCATTCACTGTGTGAAAATTGCTGAGAAGCAACACGCTTCCTTTAAACTGACAATGTCTAAAACTCATTTTGACACTCTGTCAAAGTCTCCTCACTGGCCTGCTGAAATTATTGTTAAAGAATTTATTCCGCGTAAACGAAGACAGACTACTGGAATTTCGAATTCAATTTCAAAAAACTCAATTGTCTCACCATCTTCTATCAAAACGTGAGAGGATTACGTACAAGAACTTGCCAATTCTTTCAACAGTCCCAATCGTTTCCTCGTGATGTTATTGCTTTGACTGAGACATGGCTAACCAGTAATATTGTCTCGCAAGAGGTATTTACCTCAGATTTTTCTGTTTATAGGAACGACCGCATTAATTCTTCACTAGGTGAACGTTCGCTCGTTAGCGGTTCGCTCAACTTTTCAAAGTAACTCTGTTACTATTCCCAATACAAATGGTTTCGGACTGATTTGTGTTAAATTAACGTTCAGTCATAATAATTTATATTTAATATATTGTTATTTATCTTCTAGTATTCCAATCAATGAGAGACCAATTAAGTTTAAGGCGCTCTCTGAAGCCTTATTATGTTTCATCGAAAATTTAGAACCAACCGATAATTTTTGTTTACTTTGGATTGGATTGGATTGATTAATTTGGCCCTATGATGAGGACAATTGTGGTCTGGTTGTGTCAAATAATAATAATGCATTGTCGAAGTCTTGTGAAACTGAATTTATTGACGATCTATATAGCTGTAATCTTCTGCAAATTTCTAATATCAAAAATTCTCTCGGTAGACAACTCGACTTAGTTTTTGTATCTGACGCTGAAAACTCTTACGTCGAAAGGAGTAATCTCTTTTTTGTACAACATTGATGTTCACCATCCACCTCTAATCGTAACTTATTGTTATGATACGCTGAGGGAGGAAACTCCCTTTGAAACTTCTTATAGATTCAACTTCCGAAAAGCTAATTTTAATCTGCTCAATAACCAATTACGGTTAATCAATTTTTCAGATGTTTTCACTATAAATGATATCAACTATTGTCTCAACGAATTTTATATCCGTCCATTTGAATGTATCTCAATTGTAGTTCCCTATGAAACTATAAAAAACAAAAAATTTGTCACCTCCTTGGTACGACAACAATATTCGTTCTTTACGAAATCAAAGGAATGCTGCATGGAATAAATTTCTCAAATCCAAACTCCGTTCTGACTATCTCATTTATTCCCAATTGTTTGAAAAGTTTAAAGCCCTACTTGACAGAAATTATAAGTCTTATCTTATCAGAATTAAGGTGGCGGTGATTTACTAACCCTACTGGATGATGACAATTATTACACAATTAAATAAAGCAAGCCTTCGTCTATTAATAGACGTCTGATGTGCTTGCTCTAAGCATAAATCTGACAGTATAAACTACTATACACATTGTTGCAATGAACCTGTTGTTTCCTATTGGTAAGGTAAGATTTAAAAAATTTTCATTGATTTTCATTGAACTTTAGTAGCGATAATTTAAACAGAAGTACATCATGATCAACGCAGTCAAATGCCTTTTGTAGGTCGATAAATAAACATCCAGTATATTGTTTTTTATCTATGCTTTTAGAGATAAAATCAGTGAGCGCTAGACAGGCAGCCGTCGTATTTGATATCTCTTCAAAACCATATTGTTCTTTATTTAAGACACCATATTGTTTCTAATAAAATCTATGAGTCTATTTTTCACAACTTTTTCAAATATTTTTGAAAAGGAGTTTAGTACAGAAATATGTAGGTCTATAATTAGATAAATCTGTTGTAGCATCTCCTTTATGTATTGGAATATATAACATTAGCCACTTTAAGTGAAGTTGGAAAAACTGAATTTTCAATAGAAGGATTTATTAATTTTACCATGGGTTGGGATCAATTGACTATTGCATTGTTTTATTAATTTTGCTGAAATACTATTATATCCCGTTATCCCAGCCCGTGGTTTTAAAGAATCAATTATTGTTTTAATTTCATCTGGATTCGTTGAAGTTATAGTTGCACTTTTTGATATATATTTTTGGTGAATCAACCCAGGCAATTTTTATCAATGTCGTTTGCTGTGGGAATATTTCAATTTTTTGTAATATTAATAAAGTAAGTAAGGGTTATTATATATTTTATTATTAAGATGTATTTCTGATAAAATATTTGAGCTTTCGTTACAGTTTGTATTATACATAATCATTTTATATATAACCCATAATTTTTTGCTATTACTAGGATTGCAAGAAATGGCTCGAGAATAATAGTTTAGCTTGTCTGATTTCTTTGTCAACAATTTTCTTATATTTTTCAAATAAGTTAGAAGTTTTAGTATCATTAGGATACTTTTTTTTGAATAAATTTTAACTATATATGTAATAAAATAATCTATCAACAAAATTTTGTCTGTATTATTAACTTGTAAATGTTATGTAAATATGTATGTAGATATACAACGGCAAGATAGTTTAAAATTTCTTTGATCAAAAATTTTCTATTTATTAACTTATAAAAAATAAACCTTCGAAATAAAGGCGTTTCACAATTTTTTATATATGAACATATTGTATCGGTTATGATATTTATTTCGATTCTCTCTTATTGAATATAATTTAATTTTCCCTACCATACCTGATACTAAAATATATATATATATATATATATATATATATATATATATATATATATATATATTTATATATATATAATAATTAATGAAATATTATATTCTAATACTCTTGTATCTAATTTTCATTATATATGATTATTAATGTAACAAAATATCCTGAATAGTAAATTAATATCTGTTCATTTAATTGCTTACAACTATACTAGCTAATATACATTAAACGACTTTTATTAAAATACTTTAATTCCATGTACAGTATGATGGCTCATTTTAAATCGCTTTATAAACATTTAAGAAAACATTTATCAAATGTATTAAATGAACAAAAACCACAACTAAATTGAATTCAAGGCTTATTTATTCATAATCCTTTACACACATGTTAGTAATACTTAAAGGATTTGTTCAACAATTCATTAACTATATATGCGCTGTTATTCAACAATCTTGATATATTATAATAATGTATATATATACATAATGTTATATAGATGGGTTCCTTAAATCATATTGAACCCATAAAGTATATTTCAACACCTTAGTAATAACAACAATAACAACAATAAGAAAAAAATGAAAAACTAGAAAAATCACAATAACAACAGCAACAATAAAGAATGAACCAACCGATAAAAATTTACTTTCAACATACATTCAGTATACAAAAGTTGAAGGATAATAATACAAAATGAATCAATGTTCAAAAATCAGAAGAAAAAAAACAAACAAAAAAAAAATCAGAAAAAAAATAAGATTTTATTGTTTTTTTTCTAAAAGGTTCTTTCCAAGCAATTGGCCACCAACAATAAGTACATTTACAATAGCTTCCGATAATTCGTTCGAGTCAAACAGGATTGCAAATTTTTTTTATTTTTTATTTTATTTTTTTTTTTTTTTACTTTTTAACGCTACTATTTCTATCTTTCAGCCATATTTCAATCTAATACAGCAATATTAGGATTCAGGACATTAAGCTATATATGTATGCATAAAATATGTTGTATGTATATATATGGAAAAATTGAACATAATCTATATATATATAATAGATATATATATATATATATACATATTAAATATATATATATATGTATTTAACAAAATGTGTGTACTTATATGTCTGTAGAACGCAGCAAAAAAAAAAAACAAAAACACATAAAACAAAATCAAATAAAAATAAAATGCTTTGCAAAATAAGCTGTTAAGGACTTTTCTTGTATCGAGATTTAAATTAAAAAATTGCAATGTAAAATATAAATAACTCCAATTTTGTTAGTTTTTCGGTAGGTATAGTTTTATTTTTGATTATAATTTAAATTGTTGTCATAGTTGTAAATGTATCACGTTATTATATTTTGAACTGACAGTTTTTCCTTCAGTTCTAATCTTAACGGAACTATCAGGAGTTTTGTGACATCCTTCTATCTCTTACTTTAACCCTTTGACTCGGTATTTTTGATTCATGGGAGAAAAAAAATTTTGTGGTTATTTTTAGGTAGATTATGATTTCCTGAAAACAAAATTGTGTACCTTTTGGTCAATTGGTCCTTCAGGACCGTGTTAGGACCTTGGTCACATTTGTGTACAAACAAAGTCAACCGGTGTTGAACAATGTATTCTGTCTTATATAGAAATTTATTTCTTATTATTTCGTACAATTAAATAAAAAATTAAACAAAAATAAAAATGAAATATATTATTATAAAATTCAACAATGACAAAATTACAAACACAAGGTTAAAAGAAATATAGAAAATTAAATCACAAAGTTATTTCTTATATTATTATTAAGTATTATGCTTTATTATGAAACGAAAGAAAACCGTTTTTATTTTTTGTTAAACATAAGTTTATTTTGCACTTTGAGCATTTAACTCTAGATCTTCCATTACACTTTGGTGCCTTGCATCTTGTTGGTACGTCGGAGTTGTCATGAAGAGGAAAGTGATCCACTCTATTATATTGCACTTCTTGTATCGGTCGACATTATTGTCTAATACGAATTAATTGCACTGGTGGTTCATTTTCAACACACGATGGGCGACCTCTTTTTTTTATAATAGGACCTCCATCAAGCAAGGACTTTCCCTCAATTTGCTTGAACTCTAACAGTGACATAAATTTTTCTTTTTGAATCTTACAATCACTTTTATATTCGATATAACTTGCACAAACCATCAGGTCAATAAAATGGAAAATTACTCTTAAGTTCCATTTTTTTGACTTTATAAAAATTCTATAATAAGATAAGTATTGATCTAAGAGATCAACTCCACCCATTCCTTCGTTATAGAGTTCCACCACAGCTGGTCGCTTTATAATTACGTCCTTCTTTAACTTTTTGTCAAACCTTTTGACGTCAGTTTCGTATGTTTCCCCAATAAAATTAGAGGCTAGATATACAGGTCTGTTATGCTGCCATTTTACTATAACTATGTTTCCATGTCGGCTCGTAAGTTCATCAGACGAACCTCTACCACTTCTCTTAAGAGTAGAGTCTGCAATGAATGGCGAATTATTAAAGCGGTTTATTCTGATAGTACAAGCGGCATTTATTTGTTTTTGTTTTAAAATTTCAAGCAACTGATGAGTTGAGAAATAATTGTCAAAATAAAGAGAATGTCCAGGTTTTTCAATCCTTTTTATCAAATGTAAAACAACTGAAGCACCATGTCCAAAACGAGCTTGATTGAAGGAACATATTTCCGGTGTTGCACTTCCTTGATACAAGAATAAATCATATGGATATCCGCTTTTGCCACACAATAAATAACCCTTAATTCCCCATGGGTATGGCTTATTTTTAATGTATTGTTTTACATTTAGCCGAACCATGAATGGAATAATTTGTTAATCAATTGACAAAATTTCTTCAACAGGAACTCCATGAATCCTTTTTCAAAAACTATTTATAATTGGACGAGCTTCATAAAATTTATCATTGGAATTTAATGGCATATCCAAATTATTTATAATATGAAAATTGGTTCGTAACTAGTAAAACCTAACAATTTTACTAACATAGGTACATTTTTTTATTAATTTTTATCATATTTTATAATATATTGGGGAATAAGTAACTGTTATAGATTAGTAATTAGTAGGTATTATTATTAAATTTCTTAATTTTATGTAAATTAAACAATTTTAGCTTGTATTTAATAGAGAAAGTTGGTATAATCGGATTGGTGCTAAATCGTACTTTTTGATTTTTTTATAACTATTTTTAATTACAATTAGTGAAATCTAGTGGCTAGTTTCTGAAGTAAATGACAAAAATTAGTAGATTAAGCAAAAAATAAAGGAAATAAAAATCCCCTAGTGATAGGGGAGATATATTCAAAAAAAAATTTTAAACAAATTTCTAATACGTATAGACATTGTTTGTACACATTTGTGTACATGTACACAATCGTGCACATATGTTTTGACTATGTACGTACACAAATGTAACCACAACTTTTAATGAAAATTACTGAAAAATTACTACAACTTACCTCAAATTAACAATAAAAAAAGAAAAATAAAGGAATAAATATTCTTATTTTGAATTTTAAATTACTTATTTTAAGTTTTATAATACAAAACTTCACACTTAAAAAAACACTTTCTCACAATTCCGTTTTGTCTGGTGACTGATGGAACTTGGCGGCAAATTTAAAATTTTTTAACAACAACATTTTATAACTACTTTAATGAAATTAAAGACAGCTGATTCAGAAGCATTTTAAAAAAATCCGGTAGAAAGAGTTGTTTTTAGTCATAGAAAGACAGGATTATAAAGTTGATGTACACAATTGTAACCAACCAGAGTCAACCTGTTCCACTATGTCATATGTGAAAAAAATGTATCAACTTCAGTTTTACTGTGCCAGTATTTTGGGGAAATTAATACAGTTCAAATATAATCCTTTGCCACTATGACATGTGTATCAAATCTATGTTTTGGGAAATTAATACAGCCCACAAATTATTCCTTTAATTTCATTATGATTATGTGAATCAAATCTATGTATATGTAACTCAATTTTACTGTGTCAGTAGCTTGAGAATTAAAAACAATTGAACCAAACAAGCTTTTAGATTTTATTTCAAATGTTTTCAAGTTCAATGATGCTCAGGCACTACTTTGTGACATGTTTCTATAAAAAAAAATAAAAAATACGTTTGAAATAAAAAATTCAAAATAATAATCATTCTTGCTTGCTGTCTCACACAGTTCAAGCATTTATAATACTGAACAAATATAAACTTAACTTTTATTGCAAATAATTAACTTTAAATAAAACTATTATGTATGCCTATATATGTTAATAAAAAATGAAATTTGATCAATTATGATATAGTAGGTATATTGCATAATAATTAACACTACTACTTGTAATTTGGTTAACGTTGACTTTAAACTTGACTTTAAAAAGTTTAAGTTAGTTGAAAAGTGGGTGGAAAAGTTGAAGCTATCTATTGATACAACAATATCTGATTATATATATATCTTACTGCTATACTACATAAACAGAAGAATATTATCAGTTGCGCAAACAAGCTCATAAAATTGATAAATATATACCTAGCAATTTTCTTTGAGCATCTTTAGTTCTAGATCCAACTTTTACGCCATAAAGTAAATCAAATGTCTAATTTATAAATAAATCATGTGTGTTTATTAATGTCTAACTTGAGTAGATTACTTTAATAAAGTTTCTTCCAATTCACTGTATACAATCCCTATTGATTTGCCAATCTAATCTATCTCAGCCAGACGGTACGTAAACGTAATAAAGGATTCTAGTGCGATTTCTAAATTTTCTTTCTAGCGCAATTTTCAAATATTTTTTTGAAATTTTTTCTCAGCATCCCCTTACCTATTTTCCCTTCAATATTTCCACTATACTTTTAAGGCTTTATCTATAGACTATAAAACATAAATCTAAAGCTTCTGGGCTATATTATTTTACTTGAAAGTAAATTTTAAATTCCGCCCTATGCCCTATGGATGGGGTTATCTCCAAATCACTTTCAATCCAATTCACAGCTTTGCAGACGACAGCATCCTAGCAGCCTCCTATGATTTTCATAAAAAATCTGAAGCTACATCCATCGCTGTGTCAGTTCCCTCAGCCATTATTTGGTCGCAATAGCTAATTGGGGTTTAAAAAACAGAGTCGAGTTTAACACTTCTTCAACTCAGAGCTGTACAATCTCCCGAAAAATTTCCATTTTCGATCCTACTCTTTTGTTTTAGGAAGATAAACTTCAGCGGTTTGAAAACTTAAGTATATGAGACGCAGACAAACGTTTAGGTTTTCTTAGCCGCTGCAAGACTTACTTCCCCCCCCCCCCCCTGTGACCTCTTGAAAATCTATAAAGCTTTCATACGACACAAAATGGAGTACAATTCTCACATATGGGTTGACGCTTCTAGTATTGCGTTGAAACATTTGGATAAAGTCCAAAAATGGGCTGTTCATCTAAGTAATGACCCAAATGTGGCAGCTCATCTTGCTCCTTTTGGACATCGTCGTATAGTCGGAGCTCTCTCACTTTTTTATAGATATCTCGTAGGTATCGGCAGCATGTGCTCATCCCTACACCATTGAAATCCTTAGATGGCAAAAGACAAGTTATGGAAATTCTGTTTATAACTTCAACATCCCTAATGTGGAACCAAATTCCATTTTATGTGTTCCCAAAATATGACAAATTCTATATTTATGACCTAAATAAATTCAAGACGAACATTAACACCTTCGTTCGTAATTGTCCTCCTTCTCTTTTACCATCCTCCTTTCCTAATTTTCCTTTCCCACCCTAGCGAAACGTACCAATCGGTACAAAAGGTCCCCACCTAGTGTTTTGGCTATGTATAAAAAAAAAAGAAAAAAATAATGATGAAAATTTAAATAAAATTACTCGACAGTAAATTTTTAAGTGGTTCTCTGTCATTCGTATCAAATCCCAGTTACAAACAATAAAGATTTTAATCTAAACTAATATTCGACCTCTCCAAGTTTGATAAAAAATCGTTGTCAATTTTGTTGTTCAATTTTTTTCCATCATTTCAATTTATACTTGGTATTATATTATAATTTTTTTTTTATTGATATATCTTAGACAACAACCGCATAATATGGAATAATTATTTTTTATAATTTTTGAATGTCAAGATGTATATTCTTATACTTGGTGTGAATATTACGTTATGTATACTTATATATACATAGGGTGAAATTTTAAATAGTCTCAATGAAAATTAAAAACATTTCGAAAAAAATATTTAGTTTCGCTACGTCTCTTTTTAAATATCTATCATTTAAAAGAATAACATGATTTAAAAGATTAAAATAATGATTCAGATATGTGAACGTACTTTTTTCAATTTACAAATTAAATATAATGTTGGTATCAAATTTAATTGCATCCCTTCATATTGTCTATCAGTGACCACTGTCACAATGTTTATATACCAACTTTAATTTAAACTATTAAATAAAGTAAATCAATTCATAGAAATTTATAAATTTTATATTTATCTACGAGAAAATTAGCCCTTACAGACTTTATTTGCCAACTGCCACATTGGATCCATATTCCATTATTGCGACTGCCATCCAAAACCCCAAAATTGTATTTATCCATTTTTTGCATTCAAATTTTCCATTGAACTACATAATAATATATCAAGTTTTACATACCCATATTACACATAAATATAACGAATGTATTTAGAATAAATCTACTAGCTTTTAAAGCCAGTTAAATCTTGTTATTTTTTTTTTTAATTTATACATATTATATCGGGTATTGGGCTGATAAATATTTTTTTTTTATATTTTTCTGATTTTCTTTTTCTTACAATAATTGCGTTGATGGTTTAGAGAGGGTGATTTTGATGATATGGTTTAAGAACAAAAAAAAAAAAAAATAAATACAAAAAACCAAACCAAAATAAATTTCAAAAAAAAAAAAAAAATGGAAATAAAATGGCGGTTTAGGGACCTTAAAAATGTTATAAAAATGCCTTTGTCTAAGTCGTTATAATATCTCTCTACTAACAATTTGTCTATCTATATTATTCTTTATCTATATATATCTATCTCTTTCTATTTCTTTTGAAATAAAAATCGTAGAAGAAAAATTTATTGAAATGTGTTTTTAAAAAAGTTTCAATTCAGCAATTGGGCAAATTGAATGCCAATTTATTGTTAGAAAATTTTCATTATTAGAAAAATTTTTACTTTGAAAATGAAGTAAGAATAAAATACGTATGTGAACAATATACACGATTAATATACATACAATGTATATAATATGTATTCATATGATCATAAAAAAAACAAAAACAAAAACAAATAATATATAAGTATTATAATATATAATGTTAGAAAGAGAAAGAAAGAAAATAATAATAATATTGAGACAAAAAGATTCACAAGAGATTACCTTCATCCATCAATTTCAATGACTTCCATTTACAATAAATTTTATAATGTGACTGCAAATCTTATACAAATTACTTTAAAAACTTTCAATGTGTTTATATGTATGCATGGTTGATTGTGTATTAGTGTTGTGTATATTAATCTGGTACATGTAATGAATATTTTATTATAAAATAAATTTCTAGGATTGTTATTAAATGCTTTTTATCTATAAATATAATATATATGTATATATATATATATATATATATATATATATATATAATGTATTTAAGCATAAAATTGTAATCGTGTAATACAATTTAAGAGGTAAAATTTTATGTACTATTTACCTGTAAAATAATAATTTATTAAGTTAACAAAATTATTTTCAAAAAGTGGTAAAAAACTTAAGTATAGTATAGGGGAAAGGATTGTTAAAGCGTAAAAAGTATGTTGTGTATTTATATAAAGAAATTATATAAAAATAATCAAATTATATTTTAAGAAGTATTCTAAGATTTATTGCAGAACATATAGGTACCTTTTTTTAATTTTTATACATTTTTTACTGTAAGAAATACATTTTAATACTTTGTTGAAATGAGCTTTGAAACGACAATAATTTTGAAATGTGTTTTAGAATTTAAGAAAACTAATATTTTACTAAAGTCCCTTGCAACAGCAGTTTAGTCCCTTGCAACTTACATATTGGTGATGAAAATGTAGAAGAGGTTATTTCATGTCTTTTATATGGATGCGAAATATAGAAAACAACAGAAAGGATCATCTTGGGTATCCCCATATTTGTTGACAAAATGTCTGAGATGGAATCTCTGAATATACGGGCCAAAGAAGCTTTCCAACATGGGAACTGTGGGAACGAGCAAGAATTGAAGGAATCAGAAAAATGACTAATCGTAGGAAATAAAAATTAATAGGCCAAGCACTTTGCCAACTTACGAGGT
Organism: Argyra leucocephala; assembly: GCA_963942445.1. Classification (NCBI taxonomy): domain Eukaryota; kingdom Metazoa; phylum Arthropoda; class Insecta; order Diptera; family Dolichopodidae; genus Argyra; species Argyra leucocephala. The sequence continues at coordinate 110,218,942 of OZ012681.1, forward strand.
CAAAGAAAGTGTGGTCGTCCTCCAAAAACAATATAGCGCCGAACAGTAATGAATGAAGCCAGCACAGCTATGTAAAAAATTTGGAGTGAAATCAATTTGGTATCCCAAAACCGGGATCGGTGTAGAAAGCTTGTTGATGCTTATGATGATAAAACGTTCATAGTAAGACAAAATTTAAGCACTCGAGATACAAAATATACATATATATATATGTATGTATGTATATTAACTCGTTTTGTATTGTACTTAACAACATATTTAGCCAATAAATCAACATATATATTTTGTTTTTTAACGGAAATGTTATGAAAAAACTAAAAAAAAAAAAAAAAAAAAAATATTATAAAAAGTCGTAATATTATAAAAATTTTTTAAATTTTATTTTTACACCTATTAAAACTAGGAAATTGTTACCTAATTAAAATAAACGATTATGACTTCTCATACTGACAATATTTAATAGAGGATATAAAAATTAGTATATGGTAGATGTTTAATAGAGTTTAACTATACTATAAAAAATTATTTAAACTAGAAATGATGCCTAATTCGTTTCGTATTTAAACAGTAACATCATCATCATAATATGGAAATATAGTCTTATCAATAACAAAAATTATGCGGAAATATATATTGTATTACAACCTCTCTTGTATAAACAGATTGAGCTAACGTTCTTTTTGAATATAAATAAAAAAAAAAAACTGTAAAATTACCGTTAAGTTGTCTTGAAAATAGCGACTTACAAAGCCAAACTGTATATAATGATTAGTAGTGCTCTACTTATAACTATATAACTAACTGGGTGTTAAAGTAGCTTTAAGGTGCTCTTAATCTATATTTTTTACATTACAAAAGTATACACAAATGCAATTAAATGCAAAAAAAAAAAAAAAAAAAAAAAAATAAAATAAAAATGTGTTTAATATCAATTGGTAAACACGTTTTACAGTTTTAAAGTTTACACGTTTTCAGTTTAAAAGACAAATATATTGGTTACACTTTCGCTACACTAGATAAATATTATTAGAATGAAATTTAAGTAAAAAAATTTCAATCTTGGCAAAAAATGACTTACTTATCAGTAAAAATCAAATAGAATAGAGGTTTTTCGAAATTTGAAGAAGTTTAATAAAATTTATTTTTGAATTTCGTTGTTTAATTGCTTGTTTTTATTTGAAGCCACCGCAAATGAGCTTATTATGAGTCCTGGTTCTGAGCATATTAGGATGCGTGATTTAAGGATCATACTCAAGATATTTGTCTGTTGGTAATATGCTAAGTTCTTACCATTGATGCTCGGGGAATGCTGTTCTCAAATTGCGAGATTTGGTGTGAGCCTTTCGCATTCCTTTGCTATTAAATGAACCTATTATGTTTTTGGTAGGAATTATACTAAAATAAAGGAAAACTGATGTCTATTATTGTACTTGAAATTCATGATATAACTAGCATACCAAACTGTATGGATTAACGGTATAAAATAAAACTTTCGAATTAGAATTAAAATTAAATCACTCTTTCTTTTTATAACTGTAAAAATAAACTAAACTACACCGAAATTTACTTAAATCAGTAGAATAATTTCGCTTTAAATCAAATTCTATAAAATTCAGTTATTACATAACATGGATAATATTGTTGCCCTGTTCTAGGTTTGATCTCTACGAGAGATTTTGTAGTAATTTTGGTGTTTTTGATTGAATTCGGAACCTCCGATTAGCCAAATCGAATGATAAAAGAATGATTTTAAAAATGAAAAGCAATGTTAATTTTTTTGTTTAAGTTAGGTTTACCAAATTTTCTTACATTATTTTTTTTCATTACATTTTTTATTTACATTATTTTCATTTAATTGATAAACAATTACAACAATTATCAGCCAAATATTGGTCATATTGGAATTGAACTTGGTCCAGCTCTATTAAATAAACTTTCTTTATGGTATTTATTTTCTTCTTGAATATCTAACTCAGTAGTATTAAGAACATCTCTTAGCATGTTGTTTTCAAAAATATTTTGTTCATCTATTTCTTCTTAATCCGTTAAAAATCTAAATCTGAACAATATTTACAAAAATTTCCTCAGAATCATTATTTTCATAACTTTCTGCTTGTAGAAGAGCTTGCATCCTCACGGCCCTTAAACTGATTTTTTCCATAAATTCTTTTTTTGTTTTCATTTAAGTGCTTTGACATTATCCTGAAAACAAAGAACAAAATTTTTTTTTTTTTTGTATATATTTTTAATGGTTGCACTTTTTATAGAGTACACCCAACTCTATTAAAAAACTTATAAAATAATCATTTTTTTTATTATTCTTATATTGATTTTGTTTATCTTTATTTATCAAACTTAATTTATTTTGCCAAATAATAATTTTATAATTCATTTTTTTTTTTATTATTTTTTAATAACACCTTCACTTTTACACAAACTTTAAAAATCAGACTTTTTCTACGTAAAAAAAATGACATTTATCTGAAGTTAAACAAGTATGGCTGCACACAACTTTATTTTGCCTATTTTTAACTTTATTTTAACGCAAATTTTTCCAAAAAAATAACAATAGGTTAGTCACCATAACCTAAAAAGTGATACCTATTTCTAGACTGCCTTCGAGTGTGTTTGACGTAGTAGAATTAATTCGTACGGTGCGAAATGCTTAAGACGGACGTGTTTTAATTTTTAATTACTGACAAATATTAATAACTAGCAAAGTTACCCGACGTTGTCCGGGTCGACCACAAAATGAATCGAATTTATTTCAATGAAGTTTGATTTATGAATCGAATTGAAAAAAATTGGTTTATCAAAAATATTCTAAATTTTTTTTTCACTACGATAAAAAAATATCAACAATACTCCAACTTAAGCTATACTTATATTAAAATTATTTCTTTGTAAACAATATTTTAGTGATCTTTTCTGATGAAGTATAAGCAAATACGCTCCTTGCTGTTGAGGTAAGACATGTTCGTTTTTTCCACAATCAATTGGAATTTGTACTTAAATGAAATTAGGATGCCAAGTTCTTATTCTTAATCTAGTATCGTAGTTTTGGGTTCTTCAAGTTTCGTAGAAGCAATATTGAAGCTACTACTTTTAATTCCAATTGATGAGGAACAACAACTTCATTTTCATCGATAACTGTATCTATCGATTTGTACACATGGACCCCCTGGAACACTCTGCAGTATTTTCTGATTAATAAAACGAATCGTCACATTTTTGTGGCTAATTTACATAGCCACTTCACATAGTCATGTAAAAATTTTATACTGATTCCTAAATTCGAAAATACTTTTTCAGGACAATACATGTTTTTTTATTTTTCATAGAATACCTATGAATAAATTTTCAAGTCTGTAACACAATTTTTTTTTTGAAACATTTCTGATAGAGTATGTAAGTGTATATTTTCATGCCTGTAACACTATTGGTTTTTATTCCTGAGACATACATGCTAAGAGTTGTACGGCAGCAACCCGAACCAGTCCAAATTTTTGAAATCGGTAACAGTCGAATTTCTTTATTTGTGAAAGAGAATCTAAATGTAAATTTTCATATCTGTCACACACATGGTTTTTAAAATATTCCTGAGTCTTGGTAAGAGTTGTACGGCAGCAACTTGAACCTGTCATCTGATGGCTTTGTAAAGTACCGCGTTATTTGCATACCGGTACCATGAATAACTGTGCAAAATTTCAGAACTCTATCTTTAAAACTGTGGGCGTGTATATCGAACAAACAAACAAACAAACAAACAAACAAATAAACAAACAAACAAACAAACAAACAAACAAACAAACAAACAAACTTTCCCTTTTATAAGTATAGATTATAAAAAAAAAAAAAATTGCAAGTTAGCTAAAAAATTTAATAAAATAAAACAAAAAAAACTGAAGTGTTGAATTAATCGGTTAATCGGTTAGTGCAAATGAACTTAAAAATATTGCCTATCAAGCAACACTAATATAAATAAATTCTAAGTTATTCAAATTTTTATCTCAAATTATAAAAAATTAAATAACTGATAGAAGAAAATATGGCCTGTAGTGCAAGGAATTGTACTGCTGGTCCAATCAGGGGAGAAACTGGAATCAGATGCGATGGTGTATGTGGTAAAGCCGGATCAAACCGGTTGCAGTGTACTAAACACTAATGCACACATTAAATATATGTGTGATGAGTGCACGGAGTATATAAAAAATGTTGACTTGGTGTTAAAGCAAATACAGGATAGTTTAAAAAAAAATCCTGAAACAATTAATAGGAACAATAATTTGCTAAAAGAATACAAATTGGAATTTAAGGAAGCTCTAAAGGAAAATGAAAAAGAATTAATGGGCTTACTAGAAGTTATAGAGATGAGATACTCAGAAAGATTGGAAAAATTAAAAATTTCTCAAGGATTAGAAATAAAAAAAATTAACAATTTTACCGAAAGCTTTAAAGTTCAAAGCGAGAAAGTTTTAACTGACTTAAAAAAATCATGCCAGGAAAATGAAAAGATAAGCCTTGAATTCAATAGAAGGTCGAATGATAATTGTAATTCATCATTTGCTGATATCGTGAAAAATGGAAAAAATGTGCCTAGAATAAAAAAGGAACTGCCGCTTATAGTGAAATTTAAAGAGAGGCAAAAATGTGACGCCACTAAAACAGACTTAAATAATAAGGTGGATCCTAAAGATTTAAAAATTAAAAATGTGCAAAATAGAAGAAATAACATAATTTTAATAGAAAGTGAAAATAAAGAAGAACGAGATAAAATCAAACAGGCGTTAGAAGATAAAATGAAAGAAAAATATGAAATATTTTACAAAATATTTTACAAATTAATTAATTAAACTTTATATTATTATTTCATAAACATTTTAAATCTCAACTTCCATCTCACATAAACTTATATCAACTTCATTAGCAGAAAACACCAAATTACATAAGACAATTTTTAAAATACAAGAAAAAAAAAAAAAAAAAAATTAAATTTCCTTGATGAAAAAATTCCTAAAAACTCTACGAAATTTATTAATTATTTTAAAAATCCTATTGTAAAATACTTTTTAAGTATGATTGTCGTATTCTATTTTTCATTGTTGTTATATTATTTTTATTATTTATTTTTTTTTTTTACTAAATTTTCCATACATCCAAAAAAAAAATTTTTTTTATTCGTTTTTTGTTTCTTCTCAATTCTCTGTACGAGTTCTGAATAACTTGAACAGCCAAAGGGGCAGAGAAATTTTCAAATTACATTTTTATTTGAATTAAATTAAAATCAGGGTTGACAATTATATATATATATATATATATATATTTTTTTTTTTATTTTTTCACTTTCACACTTTTCTATATTCTATCCTGAATGGACCCACATTTTGAGCAAATTCAAAAAAGTAAAAAAAAAAATTAAACGTGACAGTGTAGGTTGCTTGCATCTAAGAATTTTTATAAAAAATTAAAAAAAGAACAACTCAAAAAATATTTTCTCATTTTTTATAATCTTTCTCTCTTTTTTGCTTTTTCTATTTTTTTTTTTTTTTTTTTTTTTTTTTACTTTTACTCTATAAATTGTATTAACACAGAAACCTACTAAACTGGAAAAAAGTTTTTAACACCTAAAAAACAGGAATAGAATTTTTATTTGGAGTACTGAACTGCATAAAAGCATGAGATTTTACTCCTCTTGTAAGTCCAAGTAAATGACAAAAAAAAAAAAAAAAATTCAAGTAAAATAGAAAAACAACAAAATGAGAGTAATAAAGTATGCGGTCAACTCTAAAGTTTTCTCCAATTTAGAAAATAAAAAAATTCCATCAACTGCACACTCCAATTTTTCGTATGTTTTGTATTCCTATTCAGGATTTATGAAACATGAGAAAAAGTTTTCTTTTTGCAATTAAAAAAAAAAAAAAAAAAAAAACAAAAAAAAAAACAGTTTTTTTTAATTGCTAACATTTTTTTTTTTTTTTCCTTTTTTGTTTTTGTCTGATATATTTTATTTTATTTTTTAACTTTTCTAATTGCAATGATATTTCAATTAAGTTAACGGATAAAAAAAAAAATGGTCGTATCTGAAAATGTACATTGCACCATAAAAGAAAATTATGTAAGCATTTACAGTGAATACCAGATTATCCTTAAAACTATTATTGTATGCAGTGAACTGTAATAAATTAATTTTTACAAAGTGTTTGTTGCTTTTAGTTAGATTTGTTGGGGAAAAACCATTGTTTTTTTTCCGGTTAATACATTTTTTTTTTTAGATTTATCTGAATACTTATTTGAAGGCGGTGCTGGGTTTGAATATCGTGTTTGCAGCATAGATGTTATTATAATTCATAAGTGTTATTTTTATTGAAATTATACTTTGAAATAAATGTGTTTTCAATATATATCACCGTCAATTTTATGATGACAACGTTCTGCCGTCTTTTCGGAGGTCATTTTGGTAGAGGTTTGATATTGATTTGGCTATTTATTCATCATCATCATCTTATAGCGCTACAGCTCTGGATGAGCTTTGGCCTTCATCACTATCCCAACAAATAATTTTCAATTTATGCCCGTAAATGCAACCGCTCGCGTCCGCTCAGTCGTCACACAAAAGTCCAACATGTGTCGTCGCATTTCCGTATAAATTGTGATTAAAAGTCAGAAAATACCGCTACATAGTCCAGGTTGACGCATTCTGAATGCAAGAGTTGGTTTGAGTCAAACACAACTAGTGCTCTTGTGATCAACATTCGCAATATTTTGAGAGATTATATGGACTCATGATTTAACAATGCGATGTACTAATGCAATGGACAAGAGCCAAGTAAATAGCGTTTCATGCGTTTGTATTGACCCCCTGTAGCTTCTAGGAGTTAATTAAAGTAATAATAAGTATTTGTTAATTCTTTACATATGTTTTTTTTTTTTATTTTAAAGTATAGTTTAACAAAAAATATTGAATTAAATTAATTTTAGCTTGTTACTCTGTCTTATTTTATTTAATATAATACAATATAATATAATATAAATTAAAATAAAAAATAGTTATATCTCAAATAATCATTGCAATCAAATACAAATAAAATATTACTGAAAAGAAAGAATATTAAGTGAAATATAATTATTTATTTATAAAAACCCTATAAATAATCAAAAACACAAATAACTAAATGATGAATCGTTTTCATCAATAGTATCTTCTGCTGCCTGCAATATGTTGCCGATGACGGTGCTTCGGGTCGTTCTTTGGCTTCCATTCTTACTTTGTTTCGATAGTTTCTTTCTAGCACTTCTACCAGCTCTTTTACGGCTAATGGGTCCATGGTCTATGTCTCAGTAGGTACAATAAAATTTATAAACTAAAGTCATTACCAATTTAAATTATAAATTTATTGCACTCATGGGACATAGCGCGTGGACCCATTAACCCGTCGCCATTTTAATCCATATTTATATTAAAATTATATTTACCCGTAGGTACATATAATATTATTTTAGTTGGATTTTAGTTGAAAAACACTTTACATACCTGAATTCAAATATTTTTATTGGTTCTCTTCTCTAAATCACTCTTTAAATAACGTTAACTGAATTCACTGACCGAATAATTGTGACTGGCATATTTTGACTAAATAAATAACTTAGACTCACATCAGTAGCCGTCCATGCGCTGGTACTTTTCAATTCAATTCACATTTATTTGTATTTATATACATTCTTGCTTGCGCTTGTATACTTAATATTGTATCTCAGTTTGTAAATTTTGTTTATTTATGTTTAATATATATTACATTAACAGTAAAACGTCATATGCGCGATCAAAATTATAAAAAAAAAAAAAAACGAAAAAAATTGAAAATGATGAAAAGAGTTTAAGTAATTTATTGTTAGAAGTTTTAAAAGTCAATTTTAAACATTACGCATGTGGACGCATGAGACTAAAAAAAAACTTGTGCGATTTAAAAAAAAAATGTTTATTCTTAAATTTCGGTCGCATGCGGTCTCATGTGTACAATCGGTCGTAAATTATTTGTTGGGTATGCTCCTCCAAAAAGGTCGATCTTGTGCCGCTTGTTTCCAATTTGGGATTTGTTGGGTTTGAGCATCGTTTTTAACGTTATCTACCCATCTGCTTCTTGGTCTCTACCATGGTTGCTATAGGGATTGCTGTTCAGCACCACTGCTTGCTTTTGACTTTCGTGCATTCGACTTACGTGGTCTTAGTCTTTGGGCCTTTGCAAACCGTACAATGTCCTCACTATCAATCATACTATTGAGCTCGCTGTTGCTTCTGATTATATATTCTCCATTCTGTAATCTTTTTGGACCAGAGTATTTTTCGGAGAATTTTTCTTTTAAATATGCGCAGGCTATTCTCCTCGGCCACGTTCACAGTCCATACCTCGCACCCAAACGTCACTATGGGTCGTATAAGAGTTTTATATATCGTATCGCTATTTATTACTACCTTTTATTTATTACTAGTCGACTTTTTACATTTGATTTATATTGTCTCTCCAGTTTATACGTTTATTTCGACTCTAACACACAATATCTTGAATATCGCATGCGTCCCTGATTTCATTTCCATGTTTTTTATATCTTAATTTGTATCCAGAGTTAGCGAATTTCTGTAGTTTGGATTTTGTAATTTGATTTAGATGTGTCCGTGGTTGTCTCAATAGCGTACGTTAGTATGGTTCGAAAACAGTTTTTGTAAGTGTTCGTGTTTTGTTTTCTATTTTTATTTCTTTGGACTTTTCTATTTGCATATAACCGCAAATTAACATACAATTAGGTAAAATAAGATGACAATGTGTGATGCGATGTAGGTGGTATTACTCTAAAATAGATGAAATTGTCCACATTTAAATTAATTAATATTGCTAAGAAAAATTAGTAGAAAATTTACTAGAAAAGTCTAGACTCTGGCCCTGTTAAGGTATCATTCATTTAATAGGCTTGTAAATTAAAAAGAACACCAAAAAACCATACATTTTAACTTGTAATGGGTGTTTTTTTTTTTTTTTTGCTTTGATAGAAATGGCTGACTGTCATACTGCATTCACTTTCTGACATTTTATAATCAGTATACTCTAGTGAATCATCATGAATAAAATCACGTTTAAACAATGTTGTAAAATTATACAAATTAATAAAATACACCTCCGTAATTCTTATAACATAATCGCCCATCTGAAAAATTCATCCATTGAACTTTGAATAGATTTTATAACTCATCATGATGCAGCAGCACCAATACATCGCAAAAATGTGTGTACTGAAGAGAATATCACCACTATTCGATTCAAATTCATCAATTTGGCGTAGATAATAGAAATTGCGGCTTTGTTCGTCCTGTATAAGATTCAGCTTGTGTAGGAATGAAACCTAAGACACCATCACATTGCCAATCACATTAATTTTTCTTCGATTGAGCTATAGAGCAGTAAGAAAACTAATTATTGCAAAACTTTGTTCAGTGTTTGGGCTTATTTTTAATTAAATGGTTACAAAAATTGCGGTATATTGAGTGGGATCAGTCTACAAGAGATATTACAGCCTCCTACAAAAATATACCTATACAAATACCTAAAAAATAGACTTACACTCTAAGAATTTTTGTTGAATTTCACTACAAATAATGTAGGCAACCTAACCACCTACATTAATTGTAGTGAAATAATTTTTTCAGACCATAATTTTGTTAACTTTCACACTAAAAATGTGTAAAATTTTTACTATCTTAAACGTGTGAATTTCCCTAACAAAATAATGTAATTTACTATCATATTTGGAATGATTTTCAACAAAAATGTGTGATTTTCAATAAAAAAAGTGTGACTTCTCTACAAAAGAAGTGTGGTTTACAATCCCATTTTCAACTATTTCAACGATGCTGTATTTCCCTGCAAAAAAAAAGTGTAATTCGAAAACAAATTAATTTTTTAATTATAATATATATTTTTCAGCTTAACAATAATAATTTACACAATTACTTAAAACTAATTCACAAATATTACATTTATACGTAATTTATTTTATAATTTATATATTAAATAATAATAGCAGCCGTGGTAGAGGAAGACCAAGAAGCAGATGGGCAGACAACATGAAAAACGATGCTCAAATCCTACAAATCCCAAATTGGAGACAAGCGGCACAAGATCGACCTTTTTGGAGGAGCATAGTGATGAAGGCCAAAGCTCACCCAGAGCTGTAGCGCTATAAGATGATGATATTAAATAATAATTTTTTTATAAATGAACACTAATTAATTACTTAATTCAATATAATTTCAAAAATGATTTCAATTAACTAATTCATAAACTTTGTAGAATTGTTGGTGATTTCAATTACATATTTCTTAAACTTAGCATCTTATTTAATAATAATTCTAATAATAATTACATACAACTTCAATTAAGCTTTATATTATATTTAGATATTACTAATTTTATTAAATTCTAAATTATAAAAAATGATTTTAAGTTTAATATTTTATTGAAAAATTATACTTTATTAAATATAATTATAATATTTGTTTGTATCACACAAACAATAATTATATTACATATAATTAACCCTTAAACGTCTCGTGTATCAAATTTGATACAAACCATTGGAACTCTCACATTTTTTAATATATTTAATCTATGTTCACAAAGTCCATTGTATTTTATTTAATACGAACTGTTTTAACTCAAAATTACGTTCATTATATGGTTTTTGTGTGTGTTTGAGCAGAAATTTAAAAATAATATGCATATCGTTGACTGCAGAATAGCTAAGTTGCAATTAGAATAAGTGTAAATTAACATATTTTTAAATATTTTTGGCGTGTAAAAAAATATGTAAGTATTAAAAAACATTATTTTTATTACAAATAAGTAGAAAGTTTTAAAATATATTATGATTTGGTTCAAATATATTCATTTGGTACGAGGATACCAGACCGACGCGACCAGAAGGGACACCTCCTGGATTTATTCCTAACTACCCATCCAGAGAAATATTCAATCTCTGTTAACTCTCCGCTAGGTGGTTCCGACCACTGTCTTGTAAGCACAAGCTTCGAAGTAGGCACAACAACCAGTTCTTCTAATTCTCCCAAAAGACTAGTTTGGCATTACCACCAAGCTGACTGGGAAGGCTTCAACAACTTTTTAAATGCATCGAACTGGTCGTTGTGTTTCCAATATAAAAATGTCGACTTTGCTGCAGAGGTGATTACCAAGAGGATTCTATTAGGAATGAAAACTTTCATTCCAAATAGCCTTAGAAGTATAAAACGAAATCCCTCAGGTTGGTTCAACGACCTTTGCAGCAAAGCTCTGAAATCCAAAGAAGAAGCTTACAAAAAATACAAGAACAATAAAACAGTCAATACGTATGAGAGTTATAAAGTGGTTAGGAATAAATGTAAAAAAATTATCAATCAGCAAAAATTCCTGCACAACCAAAGGTTGAGACGAGAAATCTTTGATCTCCCCAACAACAGCAGGTCTTTCTGGACATTTGCTAAAAATGTTGGGCAAAATTTTTGCAAGTCTTCGTTTCCACCTATGATTGATAATAGTACAATTATATCAGATTCTGTTGGAAAGGCTAATCTCTTCGCAAAATTATTTGCAGCTAATTCCACACTCCCTCCTACAGCCCAAAATCCTTCATCAATCCCTGTTCTAAATTATTCTTTCGGAAGGATCTACTTTAGAACAAGAGCTGTAGCAAAAGTCTTGAAGAATCTCGATATAAAAAAATCTACCGGTCCTGATGGTATACCTGCAATTGTGCTGCGACACATTGCCTTCGCTATTTCTAAACCTCTGCGCAACTTATTCCATTTGTCCTTTTCTTCAGGAACTTACCCGTCCTATTGGAAAGTTGCCCAAGTTTATCCTATTCCTAAAAAAGGTGACAAAAGCAATCCTTCAAACTATAGGCCCGTAGCTATTACTTCCATTATTTCAAAAACGATGGAAATCTTAATTAATCATAAGCTGAAGAAATATCTTGACAGCAGAGGTATAATTCATGATAGCCAATACGGCTTTCGAGCCCAACGTTCCACCGGTGATCTCATGACATGCCTCTGCGAGAAGCTCAACACCAGCCTGCATCAATCTGGTGAAGCTACTATTGTAGCTCTGGATATATCTAAGGCTTTTGATCGAGTCTGGCATTCTGCTCTTATAGCAAAATGCAACGCTATAGGCCTTGGTTCAACCTTTTCTAAATGGATTGAAAGTTTTCTTTTAAATCGATCTATCATAGTTTCAGTTGACGGTTCTTTTTCCGACCAACTTCAAATCAATGCTGGTGTTCCACAAGACTCTGTCCTTTCCCCCACCCTATTTCTCATTTTCATTAATGACCTTCTCAAAATAACTTTCAATCCAATCCATTGTTTTGCTGATGACAGCACTCTAGTAGCATCATATGATTTTCTAAAACAAACTAATGCTACAACTTCCGCAGTCACCTCCAAAAGAACAATGATGGCCGGCGCGCTCAATCACGACCTTGCCAAAATTGTCGACTGGGGTAAAGCTAACAGAGTGGAGTTTAACACTTCAAAAACTCAAAGCTGTCTTGTTAGTAACAAGCTAACAACATTCGAACCGATTCTCCGGCTTCATAATGAAGGTATCCAGCGACTCAAAGATCTGAACATTCTCGGAATGCGAGTGAATCAAAATATGCACTGGAATGAGCATATTTTCGATATTGCGAAAAGCGCCGCAAAGTTGCAAAACTTATTTTTCATCTCGAGACCTTTTAGAAATCTATAAAGCATATATACGACCCAAGCTCGAGTATAACTCACATTTATGGGCAGGTGCACCAAAAACTGCTTTAAATTTTTTGGAAAAAGTTCAAAACCGCGCCATTCGTCTTATAGGCGACATAAATGTGACCTCATCCCTTATACCACTTGGTCATCGTCGTATTGTTGGAGCACTTACTCTATTTTATAGATATCTGCTTGGTGTTGGCACTTGTTCCGAGGAATTAAAATCACTTCTTCCTCCTCTTAAGCAATTTCAACGCGCAACACGAGAGGCATCAAGTGCCCACCCTTTCACAGTGGAAATTCCGAGATGGTTTAAGTCCGGTTATGGAAATTCTTTTATAGTAAGAACATCCCGATTGTGGAACCGCGTCCCAATCGAAGCATTCCCAATGAGAGGAGGATTTTTTATTTATGACTTACAGAGGTTTAAGACGAATATTAACAACATTGTTCGCTCTTTCCCACAAAACTTTTCTTCTTCCATTTTCTTTCCTTTCCTCTAACTATCCCTTCCTTTTTCAAATAGTCAACGGTACGCAAGTACTTAAAGGTTCAAAACCTAAGTTTTGGTTATAATATAAAAAAAAAAAAAAAAAAAAAAATCTAAGGACAAAAAACTGTTTGTATTTTTTTTGATACATTGGTCGTTTAACCATGGAAAAAAATTATTGTTTGTTGGATAAAGAAATTGAAGGAATTCTTGACGGTTGAGAAAGCGAAAATGGTTTGGATGATTCTAATGATGAGTTTAACGACTGTGACATAGAAAATATGCCTTTTGACGAAGATTTGGAAGAAGAAATTCAAAATGAGGAGCCTTCACGTTGCAGCAATAACAAAATTTCTGCTGATGAAAATGGAAGTAAGGCTGAAAAAATTAAAAATATTTTGTGGCGCAAGCGTAACATGTTAATAGAAGAAGATATTTTACGTTTTACACCTGAATAATATGCTTCTGAAATTAATAATTTGCATACACCTTTGCAATTTTTTAAATACTTCTTCGATGATGAAATAATAGAACATATTGTAAAACAAACAAACTTGTACGCAACACAAATATGCGTTACAAACTTACCAAATATTAAAAAAAAAAATGAAGTTGAAAGTTATATAGGTATAATTCTATATACTTCAATAATTCAGTTGCCAAACATTCGTTCATATTGGAGTAGTCGTTTAGGTTACGTTTAGGCATTTATTAAGGTATGAGTAGAAATCGCTTCGAAAAAATTAAAAAATTTTTACATTTCAACGACAATAACAAAATGTTGGCTAGAACAGACGAAAATGACGAAATTTAAAACAGTTGCATATGATAGAGATTTATGTGTGGACGAACAAATGTGTTCAAGTAAAGGCAAAAGCTATTTAAAGCAGTACACGCCTAACAAGCCTCACAAGTGGGGTTACAAGCTGTTTGTTTTAAGTAACAGTAATGGTTTTGTACACCGGACAAGAAAACCATGCTAGATTCCATAAACTTCATGAGCCTGATCTAGGAGCTTCGGCAAACGTTGTTGTTCGCCTACTAAGGGATGTTCCGTGTAATAGAAATCATCGAATTTATTTTGATAATTATTATACATCAGTAGATCTCATCATTTATTTGGCTTCCAAAGGTATGTTTAGTTTAGGTACAGTTAGACGAAATCGTTTACCTGATTGTAAACTACCCACTGATCATGACTTTAAAACAAAAGAATGTGGAGCTTCTGCAGAGTTTGTTGCCACTACAAATAACATTGAAATTTCATCTGTTGCATGGAAAACCAACAAAATGGTTTATTTTCTATCAAGTTACTGTGGAATTCTGCCCTTAGAAACCATAGAAAGATTTGATAGAAAAATCAAAACAAAAATTACAATTGACTGTCCAAAGGTTATTAAACAATATAACCTTCACATGGGAGGTGTGTTGATCTCATGGATAGTTTCATGGGACGTTCTAAAATAAGACCAAAGTCAAGAAAGTGGTACATAAGAATATTTTACCATTTAATTGACTTAGTATCAGCCAATGCATGGATTTTATTTAAAAACTGCATGAAAAAAATAAATATTCCACATAATTTTACATTAAGTGATTTTAAAGCCTAAATAGCATATTCCTTAACCAAACATGAACCTTTTAGACAAATAGGACGACCATCAAATATTGAAAATGAGATTATAGCAAAAAAACGTCGTGGTCCAACAGCATTTGTTCCTCCAAAAGATGTGTGCCAAGATCAAATTGGACATTGGTCAATTATAGAAGATCAGCGACAAAGATGCCAAAAATGCAAAAATGTCCGAGATTCAGCAGTACAAAATGCTCAAAATGTGGTTTATTTTTGTGCCTTAACAAAAACAATAACTGCTGTTACGATTTTCATAACAACTAAAAATTACTTGTTTTAAAGAAGTATAAAAAAACTATTGAATTATGTGATATTTTTATGTTAATTTATTTTTATGTAAATAGTTTATAATTTCTTTTCTGAACGAACTGCTTTAATTTCCTTTTTATTATACATTTATTTAAAATAAGTGTTGTCTTAATATAAGTTTTGTTTTTTTTAAAATAAAATTTTTTTTTATTAAATTTTTAAATGAATTGTTAAAATATTTTTTGTTAAAAAATAAATAAATTAAAAATTAAAAAAATAAAATTAAAGTTTAAAAGAATTAAAGAAAACAAATTTTTAATATTATATAAGTTGCTTTTTTTTCTTCTCTAAAACCCATTGTATCAAAATTGATACAATTCTTGAAATCATTAATTCTCTAGCCCGAAATCGTAAAATTAGAAAATCCCAGAATAAAAAATACTTTTTTGATGAACCTTCACACAAAAAAAATTTTTTGGTTCAAAAATACCAGGTTGGTCTTTTAAGGGTTAACACCACGTTTGAAATTTGACTGACTTATGAAATATGAATGCTGACGGTTATTCATCGTAAAGTATCAAGTATGGTATAGTAACCAACCTTGCCATATTTTCAGATTTATTTGATTACCATATTTTTGAACAATAATCAAAGTTTCAGTTTTCTTCCCAAAAATGCCACGTCCTTTAAGATTTTTACAGACTTTACAAGCTTTTCTGAATTTATTATAAAAATTATATTATAATATATTTGAATCATATCCATTTATATATTTTTGATTTCGATGTTTCAAGTTTTTGTAAAAATGATATGGTAATAGTCTAGTAATGTGCGAAAAGTATCTACTCGATACTTAGTATCGAGTATTGACCAAGAATATCGGTTACTTTTCTGTAAAAATATCGAGTATTGAATATTGATCAAGAATAAAAATCTCTACTGTTACTATTGAATATTGGTATTGTTTCAACTCGAAGTATCGATAAGAGTACTAACAACAAAAAAATTTTTTCTTGTTCAAAAAAGAGAATAGGGAACAAAACAGAATTGAAAAACTAAAAATGTGGTATGTATACATATTAATGTGACTACCACACCACATGTAGAATAGACTAAAAAATTAAGATATAAAAATATGTATACTCTGCTGCTGAATATCAAAACAAATACAAATGGTTAATATTGTATTAATGTTTTTATTGTGTTAGTTGATCAATACTTTATAGGTAATCGAGATTGATAGTGTAGTGGATACTCGATACCGTGTTCGTTGATTAATACTTTAGGGGTACTCGAGATTGATAGATATCGAGTTCGTTAGTAAAAATTAAATATCAGTTTTTTAAGTTAAGATTTTTTTTTTTGTTAATTAACAAACTGAACTGAGATAAAGAAAAAAACCGAAATATAATATAACACCAAAGATATTAATTTTTTAAACTAAAATAATTATTATGAATAATGTTTAATTTAATGTTATTTTTTTAATAATTTAATATTTTTATTCATTATTTAATATAAAAACTATTTTATTCATATAAAAAAAACCCAAAATGTACAAACAAAAAATTAAATGAACTGAAGTAACGAAAAAAACTGAAAAAATGCATACACTATACAAATAAATTGCTTTTCATTTTTCCTTAATTAAATTTTCAGTTAACGAATCTAGAAGTATCGGTTAAAAAGTATCGAGTAGAAAGTATCGAGTATTGATGATGAAAGTATCGAGTAGTAATGATTACTGGAAAGTATTGAACATGCACATTCCTAGGTAATACTAATAAATTATAAACTACACTACTTTTGTGTATTTCCACGCATAATTTGATGTAATTCAAGCAAACAAAACGAAACGTGTACATTTCCAATAGATGGCGTGGAATACAACATTAAATGCGTAAATACCAATAGTAAAATGTGGTATATTTCAATCGTGTAATGCTAATTCACACATAAAATGTGTGATTAAAAAAAGTAATGTGAAATTACACATTTTTGAAGTGAAATAACACATTTTATGTTGAAAATTAAACATTATCGTCTAAATTAACTATAGTAAAGTGATTTCATGCGTTTTTTTGAGTTATTTTAAAAAATACACTTCGAAAGCGTGTTTTCACTCGCTTGATCGGAATTCTCTACAAAAAAGTTGTAAAAAACTACATTGATTGTAGTTAAATCCACACAATTTTTTAGAGTGTATACAAATCTAAGCCACATACAAATATTTGATGCGGTTCATTGGTGTCATCATCGGACCATATTTATTTTTTCAGATCGGAGCTCGCATTATGGTTTAATGGACTTTGTTACCGAATCATGATCGATGATGTTTTGTTTAAAAATATGGATGATATAAATCTGGATTAAATATGGTTTGAACACGATTGTACTACTTGCCATCTAACAACCGCAAGTTTGGCAATAAATTGATTTCGAGAAGTAAATGTACTTATCAATTGACCTACACCGTTGTGTAAATTGATTCTTCGCGATTATTTGCTACAGTCTGCCACTTGGTTTATGAAGCTTTTAAACCAGCAGCAATTGAATTGGAGTGTTCCAATGTTGTTCCTGTTATCCTGCCAGTAATGCTCTAAAAAAAAAACGTTAAATCTAGAATGTTATTGGTTCGTTAACACTGAACAAAATTTTACGATAAAATAACGGATAAGTTTCCAACTATTCTATAGCTTAATCGGGGAAAAATCAATTTGATAGTGATGGTGTCTTATATTTAATTCCTGCACAACCTGGACGGTATACAGGTGTAAATTATTGAAAATTTTAAATGTAGAGGACAAACAAAGCCGCAATTTCTATGATCTACACCAAATGGATGAATTTGAATCGAATAGTGGTTATATTCTCTTCAATACGCACATTCCTGCGATGTAATAGCCACGTTGGCCGACATTATTTTCGAAGTTTGATTAAAAAATTGGTGCTTGTATTCAGGTTAACTCTTATTTGGTTATTTCTTGACATGTTTAGGTATTTTGTGATAGAAATTGAAGTGACTGTAAAACAGTTTTTTTAGTAGTAGATAAACATAACATTACATAAAATAGTTGTATGTAGTGAAACCGTTACAATAATCTAAACAATTTCCAATTTAAATTATATTTTAAGCTTTTACGGTTTACTGTAAACCAGTAAATTTGAAATTTCTAAAAAAAAGTTGAAATATTTTTCTATTTTTTTTTGTTGTTTTTTTTTTTTTTTTTGTATTTTCATTTTACTCAAATTCAAAGGCGGTAACTAAAAACAAGCACGGTTTCTTTGAACAAAACAAAAAAAAAAAAAAACAAAACAAAAACAAGAGAAACAGAAAATTAGGAAAACTTAAGAAGCCATTTAATTAAATACGCTAAAAGTTTTCTTTGCTATTTTCTTTATTGCTTTTATTCCTTTGCAGTTAATAATATTATATTATATATAATATATATATATATATATATATATATATATATATGTATATATGCATATTATACTTGCTCCAAATTTTTTTTGTTTTTATTACTTTTATAATATTTTAGATATATAATTCTATTACGTGAATTTTTCGAAGTTTTTCTTAAGGACATTTTAGTGTTTTACTTCAAAAAAATATTTTTTTTTTTATTCTAGATTTAATTTAATTGTGGAATTTTAAATGAAATGCAATTATCTTTAGTCAAGGAGATTTTCTTGAGATAAGAACCAAAAAAATGTCATTTTAACAATATAAATGTACAATATATAATTTGATACTTTTTACTAAACCGATTTTACTCATAATATTGTAAGAATTACACAAAGTGGCGAGTGTTTCTTTTTATTTGAAAAAAAAAAAAAATTAAAATGAATTAAAGATTTTCGAATAAATTAATTTGTATCTTAGTTGACGTACTTATACATAATTTCACCAATTCAAAATAAATTCTGATAAAACTATCTTTAAAAAAAAAAATCTATTTATAACTTAACCCATTAGTGTACAGAACAAATTCAAGGGTTAAATTTGTACCTTTTCACAAAAATATACTGTTTTAGGACCCAAAATAAGGGCGAATTAACTTTTGGTCAAATTGGCCTTCCCCAGCCAATTTTAGGACGTGTTCCTTAAAAAGAACAGTGTACATAACGAACCCTAAAAATTTATTCATCAAAAGTCAGCATAAATTTTTATTCATCTTAAAAAAGAAAATTGTAACAAAACATTAATTTTAAATAACATTAATCCAGTCTTCAATATAATTATTATGAAAAAAAAACATATTTCATCCTTCTAAAATCTAACTAAAAAATATAAAAATTTAATTTTATAAAAGCTAATTGCATGAATCTACATGAAATCTTTCAAAACAATTTTTTGGGTGCAAAGTTCTGTCACATTTTATGCAAATAAAATTGGCATTTTTATGGTAAACAACACATCGTCTTTGGTTGTTGGATATGTATCTTATGATGTGACCAATTTCATCAAAACGTACATCCCTATTCGCTATTCGTATTTTTTTTTTTTTTTTTTTTTTGTATTTTTTATATAATTCCAAGTTTATGGGATAAACACCCTAACTGCTTTTAAACAGAGATTTAATATAGATAAAACTATATCTATTGTAGAGTACTTCGCCTTCATAATAGCATAGTTCCATTTTATTTTTAGTGATAACCAAAACTCTTAACTATTTATCATTTATTTTATCCCAATGATAAAGGGTACTGGACCAGGTCGAAAATCCAGAAAGCATTTTTTGCCTCCGTCGGGCATCGAACCTGGAACCTTTCGGTTAAAAGGTAGGTCTATCTACTGCGCCACCCAACGTGTAATCTTGTGTTGAACCGGCTACATACCGCCGTAATAAAGAATTCCCACGTAACATTTTATTGTTATAAAAATAAAATTAGTGCTACAAGACTTCTATATGACTCCCGATAAGCACTAAAGATGTTATAATAAGATGTTAAATTGCGGGAGTTGTTATAATGGGATTTTCCGCAAGTGATACAGCAATGTTTTTATGAATCTAAAAGTGCGTAATCCTATATTAAGAGTGAAAGTGTTGTTATAAGAATAGAATTGCTGGAATAGCAGTAGTGGTGTTATTATTTTACTGTATTCCTATAATGTTACTAATAAACTTACTGTAGCTTTTAGATAAATATTTTACGACGGCCATTGTTTTCTACAAACGAGGTAAATTTTTTTTAAATAAACAAAAACTGAAAAATTTTATTTTGCATTCTATTCGCAAAAATATCATTTTTACGGAAAAGAATAATTATTTAAATATCAAATTTGATATTATGCATTAATTAACATACATTATTAAATATTTTAAAGATGCAATTTAAAAATATATTTTCTTTTATTTATTTAAAAATGGATTATTTTTGAAGGGCAATGTATTTTTTCGAATTATTTTTATAATAAATGTCAATGAAATTTCATTTCCAGCCAAATTTTGCATTTTGGTCAAAAATACAATTATTTTTGACCGAAAAATATTATTTATTAGTAAGACATTTTTTATATTATTAATTAATATCTATCTCCCTTTCTCAGGAAATAAATATACACTCCATAAAATTATTATTTGAAAATAAAAAATAATACCTTTCTCACTCTCGCATAACATAAATTATTTCAAATGAATATCATTTCAAAATAAAAACATAAACACTAATACATGTATACTAATCCTATAACAATATTACAGAACTTGCTCCGGTGCCTTATAGGATTCTCCATTTGAGTGCTATAACGTATTTAAACCTTTTCGCAGCAATTGCGGAGCACTCAAATTAACACTAATACTGCTATAAGAGTGTTTATAATAGTGTTATGAGAGTGCCAAGAGTCTTATAGTAATAAAATTGTTACGTGAGTTAGCGATTTTTCTACGAAAATCAAGCAAAGAATTGGTTGTGTGACAGTAATTTTCATTTTTTTTTGTTTCGACCACCTTCGGTATGTTGTTGCGCGTCCATTATAATAATTTTTTACTATCATTACGCATTTATTGTCCTTCCATCGTATTGCGAGAATACCAGTGACAGATTCTCTATAGTCATATGACCCTCATTTCAATTGCTCTAAGTCCTAAATGGTCTATAGAACCTTTATGTTCATCATCACTCGCATCTAAATCACAGTCTGTATCCATTTCAGGTAACTCAATCGGCGGTATTGCATAAATTGTATAAGTCTCACGTTCTTCTGTATCAAAGTTCTATAAGAGATCTGCGATTTCACTTATTGTTAATGTAATTGAAAACAAAAATATAATATTACCTTAATCGTATCCAAAACTTGTATAGATAAGTATAAATATTGTGTTTGGACGAAAAATATAATATGTAAAACAAATATATTTTAAATTTTTTACTGTTACTTTCGTACACTGTTCCGTCCGTGTAAAAAAATACTTTGTTTTCAACTAATTTTTTTACTGAAAAATTTAAATTTTGAATTTTTTCAAAACAAATATAAAAAATACTAGCTATTCCCGGCGTAACATTCGCCGGTCTAGCATTAGCATTATAAATGAAACAATTTATTTTATTTGCTTATTTTCTTAAAAAAAATCAATGTTTTGCATATTTTTTTATTACATAATAAATAAGTTACAAATTGAAAAACTTAAAACTAAAATTCACTTTATTTAATATCTTAAAAATAGTTTAACATTTTAATACTTATTCAAACATTTCATAATATTTTATACTACACTAACACTATCAAAAGATCGTACTCTAGCCAAAGCAACACATAACTGTGAAATAGAGAATTGTGTTTTTAGTGAAATATTATATTATAATTGTATAAAATATGAGCACATTATTTAACCATATATTTTTATATATTGAAGAATTAAATACATCACATAAATTCAGAATTATTAAAATAATTAAAAATCAAAAAAATATTTCATATCACTTTATATTTCAGTATCATAATAGTCATAGTAAAAATACAATACAGTTTCAAATACGGTTGCCAGAATATTTCTTTTAAAGAGCACATGTACTCTTTTTTTAACACGATCGTTTTGTTCACTCTCTTTCTTCGTTCAGATCTTTCGTATCTCTTTTTGTTCTCTTTTTCTCTTAAACTGAATTTATCTTATTTTTATAAAGAAAAAGAGCAAAAATGTCAAAAATCTTCATTGAAAAAAATATTTCCTGCCATGAATTTAAAAAAAAACCTTTAAACCTGAAATGGATTTAATATTTCAAAGGCAAGGTAGGATTTTTTGAGAGAAAACGTCTAAATATAGACAGTGTTAGTCGTCACATGCAATTATATATAAATATACAAACTGCAAAGAATTTTACAATGAAATAAAATGTGGTAATAAATTTGTAATAGAAGTAATGAACTCAAATCAAACGACAAATTATGAAACAGAGGCTTGTAAAATTGAAATATTGTGATTTGTTGCTGAAATAAATTTTTATTATGTTTAATATAAAGTATATTATATTAATATAAAACATAATTTATTTATATAAAATATTTTTAATGTTATGTGTTCTGGTGTTATGAACAAAACAACACTGATGAAATAAAGTCATATTTATTAATTTATTTTAACAGTTGATTCTACATATAAATCTGCAGGTCAGCTTTATAGGTCTTTTTCCCTTTCGAAATGTGGGTCTTTTTTTATTAAATTATATTAATTATTTGGTATAATATATTTTTTGTATATATATATATTTTAATTTTATATACACCCTTCTCCTTTTGTCCTCTTTTTTGCCGAAGAAACTCTCTTTTTAAACTTTTACCTTCTGGCAACCCTAGTTTAAAACAGTTTAAAATTTTGAAATTAAATATTCAGTTAATTTTTGCTAAAATTCTAATTTTTTATTTTCTAGTTCTAGCATGGCTTTAAGTAATTCATTGCGTTTTTTACGAATACAAAACTCTGCTTAATAATTTCATTGTAGTTTTTTGTTTTTTCTAGCTTGTACTAATATTAATTTAGTATTATTTTGTTTGTTAGATCGATATGATGATTTATTATTGAAGTTGTTGGTGCAGTTGAGGAGGTAGTTCGTTCTGACGCATTTGCAGTAGTTGATTCCTAAAAAAAAATGTTTTCACTCAAATTACAATTAAATTTTTGGTCTTGTCTTGTATTATAATATTATATTCTGTTTATATCAATTTACTTACAATAATTATAAGTTCTTTTTCACCATTATTAATAATATTTTCAATCTCAAACGATTCTACAATGACATCAAAATATTTATTACCAAAACTTAAAATAATCTTATGTTTACAATATAACAACATTTTTTAAAATCGAAAATATTGCCGATGTGAAAACGTCAAATTTTTATTTTTTTTTTTTATTTACGATATTTCGAACTTTTTTTTTCTAATAGATGTCTCTTTTCATAAGTTAATGATCATTCATGAGCTAACTACGATCTATAATGGTCATTTTGCTGTAATATCGTAATATTTTAGCAAAGCTATTTTTATAAATCGATATAATAATTATATTCTGATAATTCGGTTTTTGTCTTTGCTACTTTGTTTTTTTTTTAAATTAATTCATATAATCAGATATGGTCAATGCTATTGCTCAATAGGTGAATTTTTTTTAGTTTAATTTTAATTTGTTTTTGGTTTTATTTGGTTTTATCGTTTTGTGGCTTATGCCTTTAAAAAATTTTTTTCGCACTATCGCAATTCTTAATAGTGCTAATAAAGTTGTCTAATCTAGTTGAAAAAAGCTTTGTGAAAAGTTTAACAGACGTTTAAGCGTATTAATATATAAGATATTTAAATTCCAAAATAATTTTTAATAAAGTTGGATTTTGTTTTTATTTTTTTGTAGGAAAATTTAATAATATATATTCATTTACCTCTCCGACATTTTTTTTTTTTGATTAATTCCGCACAAAATCCAAGTTTTCAAATCAAATTCAATCAAAGAACTGGAAAATACTCAATAAATATTTAAAAGAGATCAGTTATCCATGTTTCAGTGAAAAAAGAATATACATAAAGCTAACGGGATCTTTTTGACATAGTCAATTTGTTGGTGTTCTTGTTGGTGTCCGTATACACTAATGGGTTAATGCAATAAAAACTAATTCTTTCAATATTCTCTTTAATCCTTTCAAACTATATCAATATATTTCAGGATAATCAAAAATTTTGTAATAGGAAAAAAATACTAAATTCACAGAAATTATGTAAAATAATAATATGTGGATTGTGGAAGGTATATTGTGAATGTATATGTATATGTGGATTATGGTAGGTTGGAAGGTAATATTTGATACCGGCCTACAACAACGCACCATATATATAGAGGTTTATTGTGATAAAATTGAAATAATTTGTTACGCCCTATTTATTTCAGCCCAGTCAAAAAATTCTTACGAAAGACAAAATAATAGAGACAATAAATTGCAAGTGACGCTTCTACGCTGTGGAAATTACAAGATCACAGAAAATAAAAATTAATTTTAGTTCAAACCGCTATAATGTGTAATCATATTCTATCCAATAGGTTTCCATATTCAACATACAATTTTCGAAAATTAAAAAAAAAAAATATCGTTGTCGTTCTGCGTAAACCCACTAAGTCTTTTTTTGCTAAATTTGGAAAATTGATTAAAAGTTCATTACATTGCAAAAAAAGGACTTAGTCGGCTTAAGCAGAACGACAACGATATTTTACAGAGAGTTGGAAAACTGCCTAAGCTCAGAAGAAACTAATCTTTTTTTTACAAAAAAGGGCTTAGTGAGTTTTTAAAGAACGACTATGGTATTTTACAGAGATTTGGAAAACTTAACTAATCTGATGTTAAACTTTTCTGCTTTTACAAAAAAAGGACTTAGTGAGTTTTCACAGATAAACAACGATATATTACAGAGATTTGGATAATTAATTAAGCTAATATTAAAATTTTCGTTTTTTAAAAAAAAAAGGACTTCACGGGTTTTCACAGGTAAACAACGATATGTTCCAGAGATTTGAAAAATTAATTAAGCTAATATTAAACTGTTATACTTTTGAACAAAAAGGTTGGTGGGTTTTCGCAGAACGACAACGATACACGTTAATAAGATTTGGAAAATTAACTAAGTTGATAATAAAATTTTCTTTTTTGGCCAAAAAAAAGGACTTCGTAAGCTTTCACAGATAAAAAACGATATATTACAGAGATTTGGAAAATTAACTAAGTTGATATTAAGATTTTCTTTTTTTGCCAAAAAAAAGGACTTGGCGGGTTTTCACAGATAAACAACGCTATGTTACGAAGATTTGGAAAATTAACTAAGTTGATATTAAAACTTTTTTTTTGCAAAAAAAAAGGTTATCGTAAGCTTTCGCAGATAAACAGCGATATATATGTAGGATTTTTGTATAAATCCGTTTATAAATTTTATTGTATTTCAATTACATTTAATTTACTTAATATTACGTTGAATGAAATTATAATGAGTTTTAATTAATTTACAATTTGTGTCCGAGCTTAACGGCTGCTGCAACAAAAAAAAAGAACTTGTCTTTCTTTCTATTTTATATAATTACCTCCTGCAAGCCATATAGAAGTGAGCACTTTTGATTAGAATTTAACGAGTACAGTTTAAAGCTTAATTCATTCACAATAGTTAAAGTAAATCATGCATGTTAGTTCAAGTAAAAGTGATTCAAGCTAAGGTTTAAAAATAAAATAGATAATTCATATTACTTCAAGTTAGAGTAATTCAAGTTAAGGTTTAATAATTATGACCACTTCTAGTGGTACGATTTCCCACATATATTACAGAGATTTGGAAAACTATCTAAGCTCATATTAAACTGTTCCTCTTCTTACAAAAAAAAAGAACTTCGTGTGTTTTCACAGAACAGAAACGATGATTTACAGAACTTTAAAAAATTAACTAATTTTTTCATTATGCCTGTTACATTCATTTTTTAAATTTTTATTTTTTATTTTTATAGTTTTATAATTATATATTTTTTGTAATAATATTTTTATAATTTTAATTATCTTAAAACCTAAATGTAAACTTATATAGTCTGTAATGAGATAACTCTCTTTAGACATTGCTTTTGAAATAAATAAATAAATAAACTAACTAAGTTTTAATTATAAAATTTTCGTTATATGCAAAAAAGGACTTCGTGGGTTTTCTCAAATCGACCACGATATGTTACCGAGATGTGGAAAATTAACTAAGCGTATATTAGACTCTTCTTATTTTCCAAAAAAAAAGGACTTCGTAGCTTTCACAGATAAACAACGATATGTTACGGAGATTTGGAAAATTAACTAAGTTGATATTAAAAAAATTTTTTTTCCAAAGTTCCGTAAGCTTTCATAGATAAACAACGGTGTATTACAGAGATTTGAAAAACTATCTAAGCTCATACTAAATTCTTCCTTTTTTTTACAAAAAAAAAGAACTTCGTGTGTTTTTACAGAGCGACAACGATAGTTTACAGAGCTTTGAAAAATTAACTAAGCTATAATTTCAAAATTTTCTTTATGTGCAAAAAAAGGACTTCGTGTGTTTTCGCAAATCAACAACGATATGTTACCGAGATTTATAAAATGAACTAAGCGAATATTAGACTCTTCTTATTTTCCAAAAAAAAAGGACTTCGTAGCTTTCACAGATAAATTACGATATGTTACGGAAATTCGAAAAATTAGCTAACCAAATATTAAATTATTCTTATTTGATAAAAAAAGGACTTCGTAAGCTTTCACAGATAAACAACGCTATGTTACGAAGATTTGAAAAATTAACTAAGTTGATATTAAATTTTTTTTTTTGCAAAAAAAGGAAATCTTCAACTTTCACAGATAAACAACGATATATATATTACAGAGATTTGGAAAACTATCTAAGCTCATACTAAATTCTTCCGTTTTTTTTACAAAACAAAACAACTTTGTGTGTTTTTACAGAGCGACAACGATAGTTTACAGAGCTTTGAAAAATTAACTAAGCTATAATTTCAAAATTTTCTTTATGTGCAAAAAAAGGACTTCGGGAATTTTCGCAAATCGACAACGATATGTTACCGAGATTTAGAAAATGAACTAAGCGAATATTAGACTCTTCTTATTTTCCAAAAAAAAGGACTTTGTAGCTTTCACAGATAAACAACGATATGTTACGGAAATTTGAAAAATTAACTAAGCAAATATTAAAATATTCTTATTTGACAAAAAAAGAACTTTGTGGGCTATCACAGAACGACAACGATACATTATTGAGATTTGGAAAATTAACTTAGCTATTGTTAAACTTTTTTATATTACAAGAAAAGGACTTAGAGTGTTTTCACAGAACAACAACAATACTTTACAGAGCTTTGAAAAATTAACTATGCTGATATAGAAACTCTTCTTATTATCACAAAAAAAGGACTTTCATGGGTTACCACAGATCAACAACAATATTTTACAAAACTTTCAAAAATTAACTTAGCTAATATTAAAATCTTTTTCTACAAAAAAAGGACTTAGAGAGTTTTCACAGAGCGACAACAATATTTTAAAAAGCTTTGAAAAATTAACTATGCTAATATTAAATTCTTCTTATAATTACAAAAAAGGACTTCGTGGGTTTTCACAGAGCGACAACGATATTTTACAAAATAATGTTTAGTCAGTTTTCGCAGACCGATAAAAACTTTTATGATTTGAAACTCTGGGGAAAAAGGCCAATTAGTTGGTCAGATATCTATGCTGAGTTTAATTGATAAAATAAATTAATAAATATCTAGTTCTACGATAAAAATACTGTTAATTTGTCAGTTAGTAAATTCATTTTTAATTGCTTTAAATTTATAGAAAGAAAAAATTCGTATTTAGTAAAAAAATGTAAAACCTTTATCAAGTGAGGAGAAACAAATTAATTAATTTTTAAATAAATATTTGAATAGCTTTTACCATAATTTTATTAATATTTAGTTTAGATTTTACAAAGTGGGAATTTAATTTGGTTTTTATAACTCACATATTGATTTCTATATATGTGAGTTTTAAAACTTTTCAAATTATGAGCTGTATAGTCTAAGTCTACTATGCCTACCGATTAGTTCCTGTAAAGTAAGTGAACGAAATACATCTGTCATTTTAACATTATATAGTTTTTACATAAATAATGGGACTTTAAATGTATTCAGAATTTGAAATTAATATCTTCAATTACAATTTAATTGCTATAGAAAGAAATACATTATTACCGACTGTTGATAATAAAATTAATATACTTGTAATTACACATTACATTACAAAAAAAAAAAAATCTATATTAAAAAAAAGAAATAACTTCTTGTCAGTACAGAAATCCATAATGAAGTAAAAAATGTTTTTGGAATGTCAAGAATTGAATTTTTTTTAATTTTTCAAAATTAAATTTATCAAAATGAAGAATTTTACTGTCAATTGATTGTTCATGAATTAAAAAATACTTTTCTGCTTGATGTGCACAGACACATTCCTTAAAAATGCTTAATTTTGGATTTCTCCTAATATCGATTTTAATTTAATTCAGATTTGCAATATCCTCTAGAAATATGATTTCTATAAAATTTGTATTGAGTTATTTCAAAATAAAAATTCAAAAGTTTTGGAATGCAATGAATTGAAAATGTAGAAATGTAGATTTCAACTAATTTAACAAAACAAAAAAAATATTTTCAAAATTTAATATTTCGAATAATTTTGTTGTTGTTTTTTTTTTTTTTATGAATAAATACATATATTATAACGGTATGATTACATTGTTTTACATACCATCATATGAAATTTGGATTTTTAAGATATTTCTATTTCATATTGATTTTTTTTTTTTTTTTGTTAATGTGTCATTAACCCTTTGCAAGCCAAGGTGTTGAATTTCTGATATTTTGTATGTGAATTAATAGTTTATAATAGATTGAACAATGATTTAGGAAATGGATAGTCTCCACTATTTAAATAATATAAATTAATTTGCAATAATACACTTGAAGTCTATAATAATTGTCAGGGATTAGAATTTATGAAAATGAAGAAAATCAATTAGTCCGAAACACTGACAAAGCAAGTGTGTTACTTGAGAAATATTGGAACAAAATATTAAAATAATGTTTAGTAAACAAAAAGTTTAAGTGAAAACAATTAAATTACTTTCATATTGTTCACAATATCTGTGTTGTGTGGCCCAATTTTCCTATTTTTATTAATTCTATCGAGTTTTTGATATTTCTATATATTTTAATATTTTTGCAGTTTTCATAAGCCAGTATAGTAGATTTTTAGCTTATTATAATTAATCGTCCTTCAGATTGGTATATACTAAGCTAATCACTATAGGTTCTATTAAAGCTGATCATTTAGTATATTTTCACATCATGTGGGTGTTGCAAGTACATTTTGTCGAATTATTCTTCTTGTAATTTCTAAATTATTGGTTGAATAATTTGTATTTTCGACAAAATGTACTTCCAACACCCACACGATGTCAAAATATACTAAATGATCAGCTTTAATAGAATCTATAGTGATTAGCTTAGTATATAGCTAATCTTCAGGACGAATAATTATTATAGATAAAAACCTACCATCCTGCCTTATGAAAACTATAAAAATATCCAAATATATAAAAATATCCAAAACTCGATAGGATAAATAAAAATAGGAAAATGTTATGTAATTCTGTAAATAACTACATTATTAAAATAATGAGACCCAATCAATACCAAATATGTTACATATACACATGCATGATTGTATTACATTATGAAACCTATACTGGATAACAAATTAGTGAGTGATTTTGAAGTGATTAGATTTTTAAATCACCATGGGCTGCTTAGGGTTTATTACCTTTGTTGTTTTCCCTAACAAAACATATAAGTAATATATAAACTTCTTCTATAGTAAATCTAATAGTTACTCAAAAATATACGACGACGAAGTCCTTCCACATATAAATCTAGTCTATTTTATTTCCATAGTGGAAGTATTATGTCTGGTAAATAAAGTTTACCTTGTAGCTGTCGTGTAGTTCCAAAAAGTACTTTATTTTACATGATATGACAATTACTTATATTAGTGATGCCATATATGATAACTTTATCATATAGTGATGCCACATATATTACAGTAAGTAGACGTGACTATTCCAGTTGCTTCTGAAAAACCAATTAGCACTTAGTTTTACCTTTCTGATAGATTTTTCTATGCACCGGAACGGATTAATAATTTCAGTAAATTAAATCGGACTTTTCTTTCGATTGAGTAAATCTATTTTGGTTCAAATGATCGGTTGTTTGACAGCGTTTTACCCTCACCCATAATGTGTTACATTGTTTCTTCAACTTCAGCACTAGCATGTAATTGGTTTAGTGTTACACTTTCATTTTGTTCCAAGATAATGAATCAAGTTAAATAATCTAGCGGACGAGAGCAGGGACATGCTGTCCCTGACATATTAGGGCCACCTGCGTTTTAATTAAAAAAAAAATAATCTAACCAGATCTTTTAACATCTGTTATCGGTCCAATCTCACGAAAAATTTGTCATTTACAAAAGGGGTTAAAATTGAAAAAATAAAATAACAGAAAGTTAGAAAAAAAAATTGTTTACAATTTTAAACAGCAGGTTCTCCACATTCACAATATACATTAAATAGAAACAAAATATATCGAAACATAACAAAATGATGTAGGTCTATTCCCTTAGAACCTATCAAATTGTCTACTTAAGGGTTTGTTTCTTTGTATTTTTTCTGTTGTCTTAATTTTTTTTTTTTTTTTTTTTTTGGTTTCTTCTACAAGGATCAAATTGTTATCTCTGTAAGTTTTATTTTCTATTTCTATATTTTGTTGTTGTTGAAAATATCATTTGTAGTAGGTGTATATGTTTTTTAACGAATGTATTTCAGGCATATGCCAACCAACTGAAAATTTCAATTTCAATTTCAACTTATAATAGCTTCAAAATGTAGATGTACATGGACAAGGACAAAAGGAATAATGTATGCATTCATAGAAATAGTAAAAAAAAAAAAATAACAAATAAAATAACAAAACACAAAAAAACAAAATAAAAACAAAACTAGAGCACTTTGTTCAAATTCTATCTTAGGTTTTCCATCTTGTCACATTTTTTTTTTACTCAAGAGATTTTAATTTTACCTTTTCTATCTACAATGTATATATATCTATACAAATATTTTTGTTTATTGGGGTTACCAACTTTTTTAAATGGATTAAGAAGGGTGTGTATATATACAAGTTGTTATTGCAAAATTTATACTGCAAAATTAGGATGCCTTTGAAATCAATTAAACTTAAAAAAAAGGACTTAAATCAACCCAACAAATAATTTTCAATTTGTGCCCGAAAATGCGACGGCTCGCCTCCGCTTAGTTGCCACACAAAAGTCCAACATATGTCGCTAAATTGTGGTTAAGAGTCAGAAAATACCGAGTAGTGCAAGAGTAGGTTTGAGTCAAGCACAACTAGTACTCTTGTGATCGAATTTTTCAATATTTTGAGTGATTATATGGACTCACGAGTCAGCAATGCGATGTACTAATGCGGTGGATAAGAGTTTATAAAATAACATTGCATGCGTCGGTTTGGGTCAAGCACAACTAATGCTCTTGTGAACGAGATTCGCAATATTTTGAGGGATTACATGGGCTCATGAGTAAGCAATGCGATGTACTCATGCGATGGACAAGAGCCCAGCAAATAGCGTTTCATGTGTTTGGATTGGCACTCTATAGCTTCTAGGTGTTAATTAAAGTAATAATAAGTATTTGTTAATTCTTTACATATGTTTTTTTTATTTTAAAGTATAGTTTAACAAAAAATATTGAATTAAATTAATTTTAGCTTGTTACTCTGTTTTATTTTATTTAATATAATATAATATAGTGTAAATAAAAATAAAAAATAGTTATATCTCAAATAATCATTGCAATCAAATACAAATAAAATATTACTGAAAAGAAAGGACATTAATTGAAATATAATTATAATCAATAAAAACAAAAACCGATAAATAATCAAAAACACAAATAACTAATGATGAATCGTTTTCATCAGTAGTATCTTCTGCTGCCTACAATATGTTGTCGAAGACGGTGCTTCGGGTCGTTCTTTGGCTTTCATTCTCATTTTGTTTTGATAGTTTCTTTTCAGCATTTCTACCAGCACTTCTACGGGTAAATAGGTCCATGGTATATGTCTCATGAGTAGGTACAATAAAATTTATAAACTAAAGTCATTACCAATTTAAATTATAATTTTATTGTACTCATGGGACATAGCGCGTGGACCCATTTACTCCTGGATTTCCATATCCACATATTTTAAAAAACACCCATTAAAATTCATATCAATGTATTATCTTCTTTCAAAATAATTTTGAATAAAGTGATTTCTAACGGGTAAATGAGTCCATGGTTTATGTCTTATGATCAGGTACAAAAAAATTTATGAACTAAAATTATTACCATTTTAAATTATAATTTTATTGTACTCATGGGACATAGCGCGTGGACCCATTAAACCGTGGTCATTTTCATCCATATTCATATTAAAATTATATTTACCCATAGATATACATAATATTATTTTAGTTGGATTTTAGTTGAAAAACACTTTACATACCTGTATTAAAATATTTTTCTCTCTTCTCTTCTCTAAATCACTCTTTAAATTACATTAACTGAACCCACTGACCGAATAAATGTGACTGGCATATTATGACTAAATAAATAATTTACACTCACATCAGTAGTCATCCATGCGCTGGTACTTTTCAATTCAATTCATATTTATTTGTATTCATATATATTCTCGCTCGCACTTGTATGTTTAATATTGTACTTCAGTTAGTAAAGTTTGTTTATTCATCTCACTCGCACTTGTATGCTTAATATGTATTACATTAATAGTAAAATGTCAACATGCGTAAACAAAATTATAAAAAAAAAATTGCAAATGATGAAAAGTGTTTAAGTAGTTAGAAGTTACTTTTAGAAGTTTTAAAATTCAATTTTAAACATGCGTCACGCATGTAGACGCATGAGACTAAAAAAAACTGGTGCGATTTTAAAAAAAAATTTTACTCTTAGATTTCGGTCGCATGCGGTCATGTGTCTCAAATTATTTGTTGGACAATGCATTGCAAATGTATTGTGATAACAGCTATAAAAAATTAATTTTAGTTAGATTTTTACTTTTTACTCGGCACTACAAACCATTATATAAATTATGAACTTGGTCTTCTATTTTTTCCAATCTAGGCATTCTTTTCTCCACTTTCGATGTACCAAAATTGTCTTACGACTGTG
The DNA here is from genome assembly GCA_963942445.1 of Argyra leucocephala. Classification (NCBI taxonomy): domain Eukaryota; kingdom Metazoa; phylum Arthropoda; class Insecta; order Diptera; family Dolichopodidae; genus Argyra; species Argyra leucocephala. The sequence goes on from OZ012681.1 coordinate 110,252,453, forward strand.
TAGATTTTGGCTCTCCCGAAAAGCATAGCTTTTTTAAGATATTTACAAGTTTTCAATCAATTTGTCAAGCTTAGTAACATCAAAAAATACATGAATAGAGCAGTATTGAATGAAATTAGTCATAACTGGGTTAGTTGTTAGTTTTAAGAAATGCTTATTCTAGGCATATCTTATCGCTTGATCTCAAATTTAAAACGTTTGTAGTTTTGCATTAGAATTCAATACTCTTAAAGCATTTCTGTGTTAAATATTTTTACTCGAGGTAAAGAACTGAGAGAGGCGCTGAGAGAAACAGGTTGTTTATTTCTTTCAACAGGAAAACCAACATATTGGCCTGCAGATATAAACAAAACTCCTGATCTGTTAGACTTTTTTATAATGAAAAAAGTATCAACTAATTTCACATCTATAGAAGATAATTATGACCTCAATTCCGACCATTCTGCTGTCATCCTAAAATTAAATACAACAATAGTGAAAAAATCTAGTAAACCATTTTTAACCAACTCATCTAACAGATTGGTTAAGCTTCAAAAAGATTCTGCTAGAAAAGATTAATTTAAGAGTAACATTAGACAATGAGGAACAACTAGAAATTGCTACTGAAAAACTTATGCAAGCTGTCCAGTTTGCAGCTTGGAGTAGTACTAAGACAAAAAAATAAAAAAAAATCCGCCCTAGATATCCGGTGTATATCCTTAACATGGTAAAAGAGAAACGAAAAGCGAGAAGGAGGTGGCAACAAACGCGTGAACCATCCAGCAAAACGGATCTTAATAATAAAAGTCAGGAGCAAAAGAGAGAAATAAAGAAATTAAATGATAGATCTCTGAATTATTACCTAGAAAATTTAACAGCTACCAAAGAAACAAATTATTCTTTATGGAAAGCTACGAGTAAAGTGAATAAGTCTATTGTGCATTCTGCACCACTGAGGAAAAATGATGGCTCATGGGCAAGGAGCGATAAAGAAAAAGCTGACACTTTTGGAGATCATCTCGCTGAAATTTTTAAGCCCAATGAAATGCACACTGTTATTGATCTAACTGAAATATATAACCATGAAGATATAAATATTCCCTTAATAAGTCGAAAAGAAGTAATTAAGGAAATCAAAAATCTAAAATTAAATAAAGCCCCAGGTTTTGATTTAATAACTTCAAATGTGCTAAAAAATATACCCAACAAAGTTCTCACACTCTTGGTATATATAATGAATGCCTGTATTAAGCTTAAACACGTACCTAGTATATGCAAAGTTGCCGAGATAATAATGATCCAAAAACCAGGAAAGCCTGCTAACGACACCAAATCCTACAGGCCGATATCTTTGCTCCCTACAATATCGAAGTTGTTTGAAACCCCTCATAGAAAACAGGAATGTAATACCTAATCACAAATTTGGGTTTAGGCAAAAACACTCAACAATAGATCAAGTACATCGAATAACAGACATTATAGAAAGGGCACTGGAAAATAAACAAATTTGTTCTTCAGTATTTCTAGATGTAGCCCAAGCTTTTGATAAAGTTTGGCATGAAGGACTCATCAAAAAGCTAAGTTGTTTGCTCCCTAAAAATTATGTTCAATTATTTTCATCATATCTCTCAAATAGAGTTTTTCGAGTTAAAAATGAGAATGAATACTCCTCTCTAAGAGATATAAAAGCTGGAGTACCGCAAGGTAGTATACTGGGTCCAATTTTATATTTGTTATACACCTGTGATATACCCGATGTAGAAAATATAAAAATAGCAACCTTTGCAGATGACACAGCGTTGATGGCAGTTGGTTCTACTATAGAAGAAGCTACAAACAAACTGCAAAAAGCTAATGACGAAATTTCCAACTGGTGCAAAAAATGGAAAATTAAATTAAATGAAGCCAAATCCAGTCATCACCTATAAAAACATAGTTACTCCTCTCTGAGTTAAAATTAATGATGTCGTGATTGCATACGAGAATAAAGCTAAATATCTTGGCATGACCTTGGATGCAAAACTGAAATGGAAAGAGCATGTGAAAATTAAAAAACAAGAACTCTAGTTCAAATATAGAGAAATATACTGGCTGATTGGGCAAAATTCTACGGTCTCGACCTATAACAAAGTTTTGATGTATAATCAAATATTGAAGCCAGTCTGGGCATACGGTATTCAAATATGGGGATGTACTAAACAAATCCATATTCAAACTATCCAAACGTTCCAAAATAAGGTACTGCGCAACATAGTCAATGCTCCATGGTATGTTCGCAATGCCGATATTCATCGAGATCTGAAGATCTCATCTATTAAAGACGAAATAATGAAATGCGCTGCACGGCATAAAACTCATCTGATCCAACATGTCAATACCGAAGCTTCTAGCTTAATTGACAATCAAAACTTTGTGAAGCGACTAAAACGAACAAGACCACTTGAGTTAGGTTAAAACCTTTTATCTATTAAAACCTTATTAAATTTTGGTAGATCAAAGGTATCTTAGTTTCTTTGAGTTAAATGTAAATTATTAATGGTTAGTCTATAAGGCTATAGTTTTAATTTTGCAATAATGATAGGAGTTTTTAGTGGGTTAAAGTCCCACAGTCCTTCAAACTGCCTTCCCCGGTAATAGGTAGTCCCTGAAGCCTCTTTCGATGATTTACTACTTTTAGGAAAAAAAAAAATATATATTTTTTTGTCTTTTTTTATGTGTTTATAGTGTTTGTGTGTGTATATGTGTTTTTTATGTGCTTTTTTCTTTAGTTGACAAATAACTGATCGAATAATTTTTTTTTTAAATTCTTGAAAGATGTTATAGAGTAATGTTAGATCTATATAGACACCTTTAATTTGATTTTTTTCATTACAAACATCTTTGATTTGATACAATACAATCAGTCTTCAGACTATAGTCATTATTAATCTTTCTCTAAACTTCTAAACTAAAATAATTTATACATTTCTTTTACATTTTAACTGCTCCATATTAGCTTATAAGCTTACTGCACCGAAGAGTTTATTTATGTATTCCGAAATTTTAATTAATATTGCTTTTTCTACCTGCTTCTCCTAAATACAGATTACATTTTACATCTTTGCATCTTTACAATGCTTCTATAACCACCGTATTATTTATCCGATATTATATTAAGGACAATTCTGGCTTATCAGTGATGTCTCGCTACCATGCATCATATATTTAAGGTTTCGTTCCCCTTGCGATATTTTATTTATTTATTTTATTATTTTATTTTTATTTCATTGTTTAATTAATATATAATAACTGTTCTATAGACAAGCGGTTTTTAATATATGTAAAAAAAAGAAGAAAAAATATACACAAAATAAATTAAGGTGATATTTAAAAAAATTTAAGAGAATAAATAAAAAAAATACAAATTAACATAATTTATAAATTACACAATTAACAAAATTAACAATTTTAAGTAAGTAATTATTTTAATATAATCATAAGAGCAAAAGAAAAAAAAAGAAACTTATAAAATTGTATTCAAAAATAAAGTTAGAGAGTAAAATATCAATTAAACTTATAATTATATATTAAGAATTATAAAATAACGAAAAGAAAAGTGTTCTACAAAAGCAAAATATTATATACTAAATTAAGCAAACAATAAAAATAAAAGCTAAAAACACTCTATGCAAAAAGCATGCAGTAGCGAGTGTAGTTACAAAAAAAAAAATATTTGACCAAAATAAAAATAGAACAATAATAACGAATAAAAACCGGTAATAAGAGCTTATAGCCCTATTAAAAAAATCTAAAAATAAAAACCAATATCTTAAAAAAAAAAAAACACAATTAAGTTTAATTAAATACAAAAAATTTACGTAACTATGCGTACTAAGTCATTTACTTGATCATGATTGAAATTAAAAAGCCAGAGTTTAACCAAACTGAGTAATTTAGAACCATAACAATTGTTAGTTAAAGGTGGAGGTAATAAATTATAAAGCCGAGGTGCAATTGATAAAAATGAGCGTAAAAAATGATGTACATTATGAGGTGGTAGGATAGCTAATCTTCTGTTGTTGTATAAGGAGAGATCGTAAACTTGGTGTAGTCTTGTTATATTTTTCTTTATATTACTTTAATCTGATTATTATGTGTTACGGATAGGTTTATGTTATGGAGTAGTTGAAAACATCACTTTTTCGTCATAGCGCCGGGTGAGTTCTTAAGTGTCCAATATACCGAAAAATGAAATGGGAAAAAAACGCATTTTAAGTTTCAAAGCAATTTTTATGAATTTTTTTAAGGATATAGAAAATCAAACATTTTGTGGCATAATCTGTAATTTGTTAGCTTTAAAATACTATGTTTAGATTTCTTAAAAAAATTATATATTTCTGTTGATATTCGAAATTTGAAAAAAATAGCCCAAATGTATATTGGACAAAAACGTATGGGTGACAAATATTTTGAAAAAAATATTTTTTTCAATGTCCAATATTTTATGGGGAATTAACACAGTTAATAAAACTTCATTTGATATTGGACACTTAAGAACTTAAACTAAACATTTTTCTCAAGTTTTGGGAACAAAAAATAAAACTAAAGTAGTTTATTCCATTGAGATAGTATTCTTGTTATTATTTGTTCTAATGAAAGCCATCGAGCTTCAGCCAGTCTCAGAATTTTCACAGGTTTGGTATCAAAATTTTCTTGAAGCTCACGGAATTCTCCTTGGCGTTTCGAACTGTGAGAAAAAAAGTAATAAATATTTCGAACCAGTTTTTCTAAATTATTCGACAGTTTTATTGAAGCAGCAACAGAACACAAATTGATTGAGTGATAAATACATCCCATAGAATAAAGATTAGGATTATGTTTTTTAAATAATGCTTTTGCTGCACTTTTAGCTCCCATCATGACAGACGTATTATTAGCAGCGAAGCCTATCATATTTTCTTTATTTATACCATTTTTTTTATATTTTTTTTACATTTATTTACATTTTTCAATTCAAATTTTCAATACCAATCAAAATAACAATCAAAATTATTGTTAGTTGAATTAAAGCTAGAAATTTGTCTTTTATTTTTCCTATTGTGTAATCTACACAAAATTACTAAACATTTAGTATACAAAAAATAAAATAAAATTAATAATTTAAAAAAAAATTATTTAGTTGAGTATTGCAGTACAAATACTTCGACAGCACTGCTCTCCGATTATTCTCATTCACATTCACACTGATAAAACTCTCTCAAGAAAAACAAACCTTTGCCTTGATCTATACAAAAATTTCATTTGAAATAGAACACTTAAGGACAAAATTTTAATTACTCACTCAAACGTAAAATATTTTTTGACATTTTTTGTCCAATAGCATATTAATTGCAGATTGGACACTTAAGCACTATAAATGTAAAAAAAAAAATTCACTTTGTATGATATTGAACAAAAGCAAAATTAAATATCTCAACAACTATTATATATAGAACAAAACTGATTGAAAATTTAGAATGAGCGCGTCAAGTTTAGTTTAGATCAATTAAAAAATCAAAAAGTGCTTAATGTATGATATTGGACACTTAAGAACTCACCCGGCGATATGCTAATAACAGTTAATGCTGTAACATTATTACACTATAACATTAACACATTTACAAAAATATATGTGAATACTGTAAAAGTGACAGGATAAAGCATTTGAGTATCAACTTTAACAGTCCTTTGGTTTAACTAAATACCACATCACATTTTAAATTTTATTTATTTTTTTTTAATTTTCTATTAATTGGCAATCATTTCACTTGTTTTTTTCTATGTATCTTTCTTTCCATACAGGTAGGTAGGTATCTACTGATTTCTAAAAAAAAATCATCTATTCTTGTTCTTTTTTTTTTTGTATTTTTGAAAATGTAAGTAAAATTGTCTACAAAATAAAATTGAATTAAATTGTCACTGATGAGAGTTTCATTTAAAATTAAAAAATACAAAATAAAAAAAAAAATCCAAGAAAATGAGGAAGAAATTCAGAGAAATGTCTTCTCAAAATGAAATTAATTACAATTGACAGTTGGTGAAGAAAAAAACAAAACAACATAACAATAAAAACAAAAAATACAAAAATAGACAATGAATAGAAAATAAATTAATTAAAAAAACAAAAACAATAAAAGGTAAAAAAAAAAATAATAAATAAATTAAAAAATTAAATTAAATCCTTAAAGAATTTCCTTTATAAAATCATATCAAAATTTATTTAAAAATAAATTGTATAACAAATCCAATTACAACTAATACAAATATTTAAACTGGTCTTAAAAAAGCTCTTCTATTCTCTCTAAGTTGTTTTTATTTAATTTTCTTTAAAGTGTTTTTTTTTCGACAAAAAAAAAAAAAACAAATATAATTTTGTTTGTATAATATAAACATACATAATATGTACATAATATATAAAAAGGACATCATATACCAATAAAAATAATAAACAGATATTAGAAGTATTTAATAGAGATTTTTCTTCTCACCATCTTTCATTTAATTTTAATGGTTTTAATCAAAAAAGGTGAAGAAGAGATCTAACCTCATGTTAATATATTGTATAAAATTTCTGTATTAGATTGATAGAGTGTTATAAATTTGATTATTAAGTTGTAATATGTGTAATCACTAATTGAAATTTGAATTGGCAAAATTTTTGAATATTAATTTTTTTTGTTTTTTTGTTATAGCAGTAAATTATTGAAGGACGATTTAGAGGTTTTTTCTGACCGGGCAGAGTAGTTTGAAGAATTTTAAAAACTTCACATTATACTATTGATACACATGTAGCGATATTATGTTATAAACAATTTTATATTATATGTCTGTGAGCAGCAGTATCTCAACATATTAACAAATCATTATTGCAGCATTAAAACTAGCCTGAAAGACTTACCATTAATTTGAAAGAAGCGAAAGCGATTAAATATTATTTTCTTGAGCTGTGAATAAAAATGTTAGATAAACACTGCTGGATTCTATTTACATTAAAATATTGTTCTTTACTCCTAATTGACTAGATCGCAATAAATGAAGGGTGTGTGGTTTAATGCGTAATTTTTTTAATTGCTAGTTCTACATTATTATTATTAACAAAAGTTTTATTTTAATTTTTAAACCAAATTCTTGCAATATTCGTGGACTATTCCAGGCAATTGCAGCTCATCGGCATTCCGAAAACCCAGCAGTTTTGGCACTTAGTGAAACACAAGTTACTTGCGACGCTTCCATCTTTACTATTCCTAATTATTCATTTGTGCCACTCTTCGTTTCCCCTCGTGATATCGCTTTATATGTAAGAACTGACGTCGCTTTCAACACTCTTTAGAATTTCTCAAGCTTCAATGCTTTATTCTCTAATACATATGGATAAAGATTGTACATAATCTTTCTAAACTTGTAAAGAAACCAAAAAGAGTTCCTAATTACAATGATCATACGGAACATCTTTTGGATCTATTTCTAACTTCGTAGCCTGAAAAGTATATAGTTTTTGTAAACTTTCCCTTGGGTGAATCAGATCATTGTCACGTTTCTGCAAGGTTCCAAAAAAGCACATGCACTACACAAAAATCTGCTTGCCAAAAAACTAGTTTGGCATTATTCCTGGGATGCTCTCAACAATTTTTTATTAACATTTGATTGGTCCATGTGTTTTCAGTCTCGAGACGTTGACTTCGCCACTGATATTATAAAAATCTGCTTACCAAAAAACTAGTTTGGCATTATTCCCCAGCTAACTGGGATGTTCTCAACAATTTTTTATTAACATTTGATTGGTCCATGTGCTTTCAGTCTCGAGACGTTGACTTCGCTACTGATATCATAAAAATCTGCTTACCAAAAAACTAGTTTGGCATTATTCCCCAGCTAACTGGGATGCTCTCAACAATTTTTTATTAATATTTGATTGGTCCATGTGCTTTCAGTCTCGAGACGTTGACTTCGCTACTGATATTATAAAAATCTGCTTACCAAAAAACTAGTTTGGCATTATTCCCCAGCTAACTGGGATGCTCTCAACAATTTTTTATTAACATTTGATTGGTCCATGTGTTTTCAGTCTCGAGACGTTGACTTCGCCACTGATATTATAAAAATCTGCTTACCAAAAAACTAGTTTGGCATTATTCCCCAGCTAACTGGGATGCTCTCAACAATTTTTATTAACATTTGGTTGGTCCATGTGTTTTCAGTCTCGAGACGTTGACTTCGCCACTGATATTATAAAAATCTGATTGCCAAAAAACTAGTTTGGCATTATTCCCCAGCTAACTGGGATGCTCTCAACAATTTTTTATTAATATTTGATTGGTCCATGTGCTTTCAGTCTCGAGACGTTGACTTCGCTACTGATATTATAAAAATCTGCCTACCAAAAAACTAGTTTGGCATTATTCCCCAGCTAACTGGGATGCTCTCAACAATTTTTTATTAACATTTGATTGGTCCATGTGTTTTCAGTCTCGAGACGTTGACTTCGCCACTGATATTATAAAAATCTGATTGCCAAAAAACTAGTTTGGCATTATTCCCCAGCTAACTGGGATGTTCTCAACAATTTTTTATTAACATTTGATTGGTCCATGTGCTTTCAGTCTCGAGACGTTGACTTCGCTACTGATATCATAAAAATCTGCTTACCAAAAAACTAGTTTGGCATTATTCCCCAGCTAACTGGGATGCTCTCAACAATTTTTTATTAATATTTGATTGGTCCATGTGCTTTCAGTCTCGAGACGTTGACTTCGCTACTGATATCATAAAAATCTGCTTACCAAAAAACTAGTTTGGCATTATTCCCCAGCTAACTGGGATGCTCTCAACAATTTTTTATTAACATTTGATTGGTCCATGTGCTTTCAGTCTCGAGACGTTGACTTCGCCACTGATATTATAAAAATCTGCTTACCAAAAAACTAGTTTGGCATTATTCCCCAGCTAACTGGGATGCTCTCAACAATTTTTTATTAACATTTGATTGGTCCATGTGTTTTCAGTCTCGAGACGTTGACTTCGCCACTGATATTATAAAAATCTGTTTACCAAAAAACTAGTTTGGCATTATTCCCCAGCTAACTGGGATGCTCTCAACAATTTTTTATTAACATTTGGTTGGTCCATGTGTTTTCAGTCTCGAGACGTTGACTTCGCCACTGATATTATTAGTAAAATAAACTCACTTGGAATGAAAACATTTATTCCACACTCATATAAGAGTTCTAAAAAGAAGCCCACCTCGTGGTTTAATAATAATTGTGTCGAAGCCATTAAGGACATAGAAGAAGCTTTCAAAAAATTTAAATTGGATAGATCTGAAGGAAGTGTTACAATGTTGCAAGAAATAGATGCAAACACGATAAATCAATTAGCAAGCAAAAAATTCTAAATCTGCAGAAAAATAGCAGAACCTTCTGGTCGTTTGCTAAAAATGTTATGCACAATTTTCTGGAGTCTTTCTTCTCTCCACATATTGATAATCATGATGGAATCGTAATGGACCCAACCGGTAAAGCCAACTTATTTGCGAAACTCTTTGCATCAAACTCCTCACTACCTCATACAGCTCGTACTCCATCCTCAATACCTCAAATAGAGTTTTCAATTGGAAGAGCTATAGTGAAAGCTCTGAGGAATCTTGATGTAAATAAATCTACCGTAGCTGATGGAATTCTGTGCAATGGTTCTCAAAAAAACCGCGTTCGCCATTTCAAAACCACTGCGGAACTTGAATTTTGCCTGAAACTAATATTGTCAAGCTCATTATATCTTTCTGAATACCCCCAATAGCCGAAAAAAATATATTATAGGGATGCTATATCATGATAATGGGTAACATTCATTTCTCTGCTTCACCTAGCACCCCTGCAATTTCTGTATACAGAACGAAACAATTATTCACAAATACAAATTTATTACTATTGATGATCCCCTAAGTAAAAACGGTACACCAATACCTGATTGATGTGCTGCAGAAGGATGATACGCTTATGATAGCATCGAAGTAGCATCGAAGAAGCAATTTTATAAAATGAACTTTAACGAAAACAACTTATGCAGAGTGTGTGAAGTGGAGAATCAATCTATTGAACATTTGCTATCCAGCATACCACTAAAGAATATCCTGAGTACTCAGTACGGGTAATTACAAAAAGTCTATTTGCGACTGTGGTGATTTAGGGGTCAGATCTCTCCCGAAATTATTTAATCTAATCTAATCTAGTCCTGAGTGAGATCTCAAAATCAGGTATCTGTAGGTACTCAGCACGGGTAATCACAAAATTCCCATTTGCTATACTGTGATGATATAGGGGTCAGATCTCTCCCGAAATTATCTAATCTAACCTAATCACAACTAACGTTAATTTGGATAGAGCCAATTCAACAAAGGGGTAAATATTATAAGAGATTGATATTTTGAGTTGAAAAACTTTGTTAAATATTTTTGCTACACAAGAATAATTTTATAGAAACAATTAAGACTATTGCTTAACTTTATAATAATTGGGTTAATGTGATGTAAAAATTTTCAGGGCAAATACATTTGATAAAGATGTATATACAGTATCAAAAACAAACAAATTAACTGTGCAAATAACAGAAAGAAAGATAGCTTAAGCCATAGGAACAGAGTGGAAGAATGTTTCATATTCTCAATCATAGTAAGAGTAATTAACACTTTCACTGATATCAGACTTCTTTACCCACCATAAAACCATACAAAAAAAATTAAGTGATAGACATAAAAATGTTTGAATCTGTAATTTTTGAGTCCGATTTAATTAATTTGTCCTTATCTGGTATCAACATTTTAAATTTTCTCTATTTATATATTTACCGGGTTATATACAGTAGTTTTACGTGTAGCTGGTCCATTAAAATAGAGAGTTATCATTACGGTTGTTAATATAATCCTTTTTGTCTAAAAAGATTAAATGCTAAGAAGCTATAAACCCCGTAAACAAGGCCTTTCCGATGTACTGCTCATTGTAGTAATAATTTCCCGCAGTGTTTTGTGCTTTATCATAATGTTTTCGAATTAATTTTAATGCTTGTATTCGGCATCGGGCTTTCTATTTAATTTATTAGTACAAACTCTTATTCACTTTCTTTAAAATTTACAAAGAGTTTTTATTAAGCTTGCACTGATGTTGTAACATATTGGTGCACCATATACAAGCATTACTGTTATTAATGTTTGGTAACATATTTTTTAACTATTTTATTAATGATTTTGTTGTTGAAAACTATTTTGGAGTCATGAAAGCTTTATTAAATTTTTTTGTACTATATTTGGTTTACTTCATATAATTTCAGTTACGATATAATAATATTTTATACTCCTAGGTATTCAACTACATTTTGATTGGTTAAGATGGCATTTTTTACTGATTTGATTACAAAATATTTCCAGTGATTGTTGATACCTACACTGGTTTTACCAACCGTGTTACGAAACAAAAATGTCTCACATTTGTTGGTGTTGATTTTCTGAAGACATACTTTAGAGTAGTTACGATAAGTAGTTATTATTATTATTATTATAAGTAGATTAGTTATAGTAATATTAATCGATTTTTATAACTTTGTTTGTGATACAATCTACTGAACTATCGGCAGAGTAGAATAAATATGATATCATCAATTGTAGTAGATGACACATAATCCTGGAATAAAAAAAGACTAAATATTTGATAATATTAATATTGTTCTATCAGACATTTTGGACTGTTATTTGTACTTTCAAAAATAGTAGTTTTTAAGATTGAAATTTAAAAAAAAATTAAAACTATCTGGCAAGATGAGTATTACGAATTATTTTTTTCTTTATTTCTAAACCGTTTCAAACTATCAATTTATTTTAAGCCTATCAGTAGATAGACAGATCTGATTTCGATTCCAGTTTGTTATATTCCAATACCTTGCGATATAAGTTTTTTAGTATTTTCAAAAGGCTAAGTCAGCATTTATATTTAATATTAGGAATTACATAACTTATTTCTTATTGAAAGTGAAAGAGAAAAATTTTCTGTTCAATTTTGGATATACTCGCACTAGACTATGAAGGTTCAATAAGATTGAGTTGAGCTCGCAATGCTCTACTAACCCACACAATTCTATAAAATTATTAAGTTGTATGCCAAAGTTATGTTATGAAAGAGAAATGGTAATGGTTGAATTAATTTAATTTGCGTGATGACTTACAAATAGAAGCAATGCAGAAATATATGGTAGTGCGAATGAGTTTGGAAATAAATAACATGTAAAATATTATGTAATGTATTATGTAAAATATTATATACTACCCATGTAACAGTTTTATTGTTATAAGACTCTTGCGCACTCTTATAACACTATTATAAACACTCTTATAGCAGTATTAGTGTGTGTTAATTTGAGGGCTCCGCAATCGTTGCGAAACGTTAGAAATACGTTATTGCCCTAAAATGGAGAATCATATAAGGCACTGGAGCAAATGTTGTAATATTGTTATAGAATTAGTATACATGTATTGAAAATATATAATAATAATTTTATGGAGTTTATATTAGTATCATTATAGGAATACAGTGAAAAAATAGCACTACTTCTGCTATTCTAGTAATTCTATTCTTATAACAACACTTTAACTCTTGTTATAGGATTACGCACTTTTAGACTTATAACAACATTGCTGTAAATCCCATTATAACAACTCTCGCAATAATTGCTATAACAACATTCTTATATCAACATTAATCACATTATTCCCATAATAACATTATATAACAGCTTGTCGGGAGTCATATAGGAGTCTTATAGCACTAATTTTGTTTTTATAACAATAAAATGTTACGTGGGTATAATATTATATACTATTAAACAATCAATGACCAAAAACAACTTATATAGATTACGTGAGATAGAGAAACAATCTATTGAATATGTGCTCTGTGAATGCGAAGGGCTCACTCGTAGCAGACTTCACCACTTGGTTGCAGGGTAATCACAATAAGCCCATTTGCAGCTGTGGTGATATAATGTGGATAGTGTATAGTGGATATCTGCTCCCGAAATTAATTTCCATATTAATCTATAATCTATTAAACGGTAAACGGAACCAAAATGAGTACAATACTGTTGCCGAACAAAATAATGTCTATTACAAATTTTCCTAATTTATATTAGCAGTGTTAGATATGCTAGTGTTTCTGATTTCAATATGAAATGCATACAAAAAAAAACAATGTAAAATTTTAATTTTGAATTTTATTTTTGTTCATAGAGAGTAGTTACTTCTTTGTGATTGAATGATTATCACTTAAGCTAATAATTAAATCTTCTGTAACATCTTCCTGTTATGTTTAGAATAAAAGTCAAACACTTATGCATAGGACACGCTATGATTTGCAAAATGTTCTTCTTTAAGTATACTTAACATAATATCGTTCAACTGGCCATCGTTCTGGGTACCTTTTTATATTTAAAAATGTATTTAATATGATATAAAAAAATTGGGTAGTCCACAGCTCATAATATTTGAAACCTTTCAACTTATCATATTTTTATTAGCCTAAAAAATAGTGATTGCTTATTTAACTATATTTCTATCGAACTTTGTGAGAATGCACACTAACTAACAAGATATTAAACTCTTTTATAACATTTTCATTTATTCAAAGTTTGTAATCACTTGTATGAAATATTGGCAAATAATGCAAGGTATGGTGGAGCTACCCATTACTCACCAGTGTGGAATGACAGTGCAGTTCAAGTCAATATGCAAAGAAAATTTGACGAGTAAAATTACAGGGTTTTAGGTAAATTTAATATTGAAATAACAGTTATCTTTTATATAATCTGTACGTTTGTTAAGGTGATAGTGGGTATCCGTTACTTCCTTGGTTGCTTGCACCGTATAGATCTGCGGCCAATGGAAATTCGGAAATGCACTTTAACGTTGTACACGCTCAGGCACGTAGTCAAGTCGAACGCACTATAGGTATTTTAAAAGCGAGGTGGAGATGCTTATCAAGCGAAAAACAACTTCAGTTTAATCCTGAACGTGTTGCATCTATTATTAATGTTTGTGTTTGTGCTCTTCGCAATATATGTATAAGCTACAACATTCAGATTGAGCCCAAAGAAATACAGTCTGAGAGAGGAAATGATATTGTTCAACAAGACTTACCACTGGAACAGAATCAACAATGAATTGCTAAGCTTTTACGAGATAATATTAAAGACAATTTGTAATAATTGTTTTTAAATACATAAATAAAATCTTATATTTCATAATGGTTGTTTGAAAATAATATTTGTTAAATAAATATAAAGAAATGTAAGGCAGCGTTTACACATCAGTATTTCTTCAATATCCTCTCTCATCAGTAAATACTGTCAATATAAATTGATGTGTAAACGTTGCCTTCAGACAAAATAAAAAAAATATTTAAATTCAAAATATTTTAAAAATGTACGTACATAGCTACAAAGAAATAACAAATTATTTGATAAAATTAAAAACAAATTTGAACAAATTCTTTCTTTTGAAACTTATCATCTACTATCATCTGTCATCTGTCATCTGTCATCTGTCATCTGTCATCTGTCATCTGTCATCTGTCATCTGTCATCTGTCATCTGTCATCTGTCATCTGTCATCTGTCATTTGTCATCTGTCATCTGTTATCTGTCATCTGCCCTCTGTCATCTGTCATCTGTCATCTGTCATCTGTAATCTGTCATCTGTCATCTGTCATCTGTCACCTTTCAACTGTGATATTCCGCCGAACTTCCAGATAAATCCAGAAAGTTATATGTTAATGACATTAAAATTGGCCTATTTGCTAGGTTGGTTAGAGCTCTTCATAACAACTAAAATCTCTTGGGTTCGATTCCCCAATAAGCCATTTAATTTTTCTTATTTTTTTTTAAATTAATATGAAAAAAAAATAAAAAAAAATGTTTCGCATGTTAATTACTGCTTTTTGATCAGCAAATGTAAATAGCCCATTGGCTCTGTGAGCCCGTGGTTAGTTATAGGTAGGGTTTAGTTTTAGTAAGTTCGGTTCAGTAATGGGCCATTTATTTTTTTTTGTAATTTTTTTCCAAGAGGAGAAGGAGCCGTTATTTTAAAATTTAAAAAAAAGTTTAATAACTAAATCGAGGGTGCTCTATCGATTGGTGGTATTTTCAACTTCCGGAAAGGACCGCAAACCGGTTTTTTAAGACCAAAAATCGCCGAAATTGGCTTAAATCGAGATTTTCAAATGAGAAGGGGTACTTTTTTTTACAAATTCGGATTCTACGACAAAAAATAAGAATTATGTTAAATATTTTTTTTTGTTTTGTTAGTATTTTTCTTCAAAATTAATAACCATAAAACAAAAATGCTCAATATTTGCCTTTGGGTACACTAAAATCATTGATAATCATTTTTAATAAATAAATTTGTTTTTCATGTTATTATTTTTTTTTATTTCAGTTTGGGTTCCTACAAAGTTTAAACAAAAAAAAAAAAAAAAACAAATTACTTTACAAAATTTTCTTATTTTTTTACGTAGAATACGAATTTGCATAAAAAAATACCCCTTCTCATTAAAAAATCTCGACTTCGGCCAATTTTGGCGATTTTTGGTCTTAAAAAACCGGTTTGCGGTCCTTTGCGGAACTTTTAAAATATCACCTGGCATATGGAGCACTTATTTGGTATAATATAAGTGCTAGTAATATGGAAAAAATAGGACCGGAATTTCATTAGAGTTTGTCTGGGGAAAAATAGAACATTGCAATTAGACTTTAAAAAATATTATTCCAACAAGTTTATAATATATAAATTAGCTAATATAAACAGATTCGATAATTTTTTTATCAATCCGATTCGTAGGCATTTCGATAGATCAATGAGAAATACAGCAATAATGGCTTAATATCACACGTATATTATCATAATGATGAATACATAAAAATTAGCCTACAGAAAGGTTTTGTGTCCCCAGAGTCCTTTATTTATCTAGATAACAATGGTTATATACAAAACCAAAACTATGTCCCAATAATATTTCATTATAATAGACGGGCTACATGTAAAATTATCGATTTTGATCCTCGAAATTTAATTCAGGATCAATTAAATTTGATATATTCATTCGGGATAGGGACAAAAGATATAAAACTGATTACTCGTGGTTGGAGGAAGCTCCTGTAAATAGATTAGGATAGTTTAACTATATAAAGTAGTCTTAAGTTTAGGATAGGATAAGTTAAGTTTTATTTTAGTTTATAAGATTTTTTTTTTGTGAGAACTAATTTGGGTTTTAGTAAAAATTTGACCAAAAATAAATAGTTAGTAAAGATTAAAAATACATAAGAATTTCGATAGATTATAAGAAAAATAATAAAAGTACAAATCTGATCGAAAATTAATAAAAAATTCATTTAAAATTAAGTTAGTTAAAAAAGCCAATAGCCACTGTTTTTGTAAATAATTTTTTTTTTCGGTGTAATATTTGATGTTAAAAAATAAATAAAAAAAAAAAAGCGAGCGATATATGGTTGGCAGGTATACTGCAAAAACATTTAAAGTCCAATTTTTGTCATATTTTCCAAAATCATTTTTTATAGCCATACAGAACCAGCTCTGATCTTCCACAAAATTTATGATTTTTTGTTGTTAAAAATACTTTATTATAGTCAAGATGACAAATTCAATTGTATTTGAGTTTCTTATGCTGTATTTATGGACCTCAAAATTTCCTTAAGTTTACCGACGACATTTTCTTCATCTTCTTTATTTTATACTGAGTTAGTAGATAATCTTAGGCTTGTACAATTATTTAAATTATTTTTACTACAAAACAAAAACAATTTTTTTTCAAAAGTTTTTAAGAAATTTAACAAAAGGACGAAGTAACGTTAACATCAATATCCTTTCAACATCTCAAAACGAGCTTTAATCATACTCTCTCTTTCTAATAACTACCTTATAGAGTTACTTTGACATTATTATTCATTTCATTTCATTTTTGTGTTTTTGTCAAGCCTATACATTTTATACTGTATTTTTTTTTGAAAATATTTTCTCTTAAATGATTCGAGATGATAACGAATGATACAAAACAACGACAGCAATAATAGCTATAAATAAAAAATAATAAAAAAAAAATTAGGCTACTTTACACCCATACGTAGGTATGTGTTTATATACACACCATATTTATATATTACATATCCTTAAAAACGTGTTAACATTTTCACTTGAATTATCCTGCTGTCTGGACTTTTAACATTTCAATTATTTTCTTATCAATATTTATCTAAGGCGAAAAGGACATTATTATTATAATCATACACAATATTACTACATACATATACATACATACATATTATTATTATAACTTAATTCAATTTTTATATGCATGCATAGATGTGTGTATTCTGAGTGTTGTCGATAATATTTACTTGTTTATCATTAATACATATTTTTCTATATACGGTATAATGTATATTTATGTATATATATATATATATATATATATCTAAAGTAAATTTAATGTGTATAAAAATAAAATAAAAATAAATCATATATATACTACACTAATGTATTGTTAAAATAACTGTAAAAAATAACAAAATAAAAATAAATAAAAGTTTTGCCTCCAGTATGTATGTATGTACTCATTTTCGAAAGAATGATAACAATTTTCCTAATATTTAAGTTGACCTGAGAGAACAACAACAAAATCAAAAATAAAACAACGAAAAAAAAGTAAACTAAAAACAAAACACAAAAAAAAAGGCCATCATTGCAAAAGTCCTTACACTTTGCTGTTTAGTAAATTTTTATTTTTATTTTATTTTTTTTTTTTTTTATTTATTTTTTATTAGCCCTAGCTCTTTTTCTTTGATATGGTAAATAAAATAATGATAATAAAAAGAAGAAGAAAAAAAAATCGAAAATAATTCATAGGAATCTATTCAATTTAGACGATGATAACGATGTCGATGTTGGTGACATTTATTAGATACAACAAAATAAAAGAAAAATAATAAAAAATGACAACAATAATAAAAAATCAAGAAACTTCCGATATAATAAAAGAAAATGAACAAAAAAAAAAAAAAAAAGAGCAAAGAAAAAAAGAAAAATAACAAAAACAACAAACGATACATCAATGACAAAAAATTCAAAAAATGTGTATGCCAATTACAAGGTGAGAAAAGCAGTAAACATGTTTAACAACATGAATGGGAGGATGTTATAGTGATGATAGAATGCCTAAAAGGTGGAATTTTTATCGTCATTATTACACATTTTATTTCTCTCTAGATAGATACTTTGAATTTTAGTGATATAACTTGACGTTTTTCTGTATTGTAGTAGAAATAAATAAAATAGTGATATTTTTTACTAAACGACGAATTCAATTTTTATTCGAATAATTTCTTCATGTTTGAAATAAAAAAAAAAAAATGTTTTATTAAATAATTTAATTATTTTTAAATTTCTATAATCATTTACAATCTACATTTTTACATTGTCAACTGTATCATGAAATCAGTAAATAGATTGTCAACTGGTAGGTAACCCAGTTGAAATCCGAGATTCAGCAAAATCAATTTTTTCAAATTAATTCAGCTATAGGGTAGGTCAATAGACCATCAGTGACCATTCCACTTGCCTCTAGAAAACCAAATAGTTGCCAGAACTCTTAAATGTGCAGCCTCTAATATGTAATATCAAAATAAGAGCGACATAATTTACTGTTGTTGGTGTTTTAAAGAAGATCACTCTCCCAAGGAACTCTATACTCGGGCCATCTACTGCGACTGAAAAAGTTGATAAGATCACCAATTTTACCTTACCTAAAGTCCGGAGTTTAATTCTAGATAAGACTGGGCAATAGAAGTGCTCAAGAGCTTCTGTTTCGTGTTCTTTTTTGCAGCTGAGAATGTGGGTTGAACGGGATACCTAGCTTGATCCGTACAGATTTTTTTGGATTTTTTTATATTGATTTGATTAAGTTCTTTAGGGAAGCGCTTAAAACCCTTTATCACACTCATACGACCAAAACAATCTCCGTCACCATCTTAACGGATAGTCAAGCCACTATCAAAGCTTTGGTGATGAACACTATCTGTTCTAAGCTGGTGGAACAATGGCGAAACGAAATAGGAAACTTAGATAACCGGTTCTCGATCTCTCTACTATGGGTTCCTGGTCAAAGTAACATAGATAGTAGAGAGATCGAAGGAACACATTCACTGTCCAATGAGAGTCGTCAAGAAGCGCATCCATTCATATTTTCGGGCTAGAACGCATGACAGATGCCGTAGACTAAATACTTGTGCGACTTCGAGGAAAACATGGCCCGCGTATAATATCAATAAAACCAAACAACTCTTAACCAGGTCCTGTACTGATATAATAAGAATAGTAGCCAACAGTACGGGTCATTGGCCAATAGGAAGCCACGCTGCCAAGCTAGGTGTTCCTTTCAATCCCCACAGTTGCGACAACTCTTCAACACTTCCTTTGCAGCTGCCCAGCATTAGCCAGAGACAGACTCCGGACTTTAGGTGAGCCGGACTTTCCACATCAATATTGGTTTTATCGCGGAAAGCAAAATAGGAGGTCTGATCAATCTTCTCAATCTCACAGGGTGGCTCTAGTTCTGAGTCCCATGCATATTCAACATGAAATAGGTCATATTCAACATGAAATAGGTCACTCGAGTCATGGTATCAAAAAGGCACAATTAAGTGTTAATTGGTTATCCAGAAGTAGGTGGAATGGCCACTTCTATCTACCTACCTATAGCTATATTACTCTCGATATATTAGTACCATTATTTACCTAGCTCAAAGTTATTTGATTTTCTTATTGTTGTACGAAGGCCATGTTTTCCTAGGGGTCGCAAAGGTATTTAGACCATGTCACCTTTCGGTTACTTTGACCAAATGGTATGATGAATATAATCCTTGACGGCTCCCATTGAAGAGCGAACATACTTCTGAAGAGGCCTGTCCTGATTGGTATCTTGCTTGACCATTATATATGCTTGTTATTCCCTTCTATGTTACTGTGACAAGAAACCCAGAGTAGAGAGATCGAAAAACGGTCAGCTAACCTTTCAAATTCATTTCGGTATTGGTCAACCAGATTAGAATAGTGTCTGAGATCAAAGATTTGGTAGCTAATTGACTATCCGTGGAGATGGTATCCTTTGTTTTGATTGTCAGAATATGATTAATGGTTTTAAGGGCTTCTGTAATTGCTTGTAACTGTCCTTAAAAGATACTAGCATTAGCGTGGCACCAACTTTGATATTTTTACATCCTCTGAGAAAATTACTGTGCCTATTCTGCGCTCAATCTTCCATTCATTAATAAAAAATACTAAATCATTTTCATTTTTCAGCAAACCACGCTTTTCTATCAATCCTAGTTGGAAGCCTATCTAAGCCTATTTTTATTGAAGTTCAGCTTTGGAGTGATTATAATCGGCTATATCTGTTAGATATTCATCTGGAAGCTAGTCTAGGATGTGACCGTGACCACACGATTTGAAATACCAAATTCCAGTTTCCCTCAGTGTGACTGGACCACAGGATAGAACATTTTTTATGAATTCAGCTGGAAATCAAAAGTATGTTACATTTTAAGTATAACAACATCTTCTTAGTTAAAAAAAATGAGTTATTTATTAGATATGTGTTAAAAGAACGCTAATATTAACAAATTTTGGTGATGGTCGTTAAGATATCTTTATTCAATTTCATTTATATGAGCTAATATTGACACACTATCACTCCTAAATGACTGAGAATAGAACTTCGATTTTCCAATACAATCTTGATTTTTTTTTTGACTAGATGATTCTATGTTTTACTCTATATGATTATTTTGAAGAAATTGTGTTGTAATAAATTATGTTGGATAAAATTATGTGTTACATTATGTATACATTATGTATACATAATGCATACATTATTTATACATTATGTAATTGAAAAACGTGGTAAAATTACTACACTTCAATACCGATAATAGAATGTAAATGGTAGTAAAATTAATACGATTCAACACAGGTACCAGAATACAATTCGATATGTATGTATTAACTGTGTGCAATACAGGTAATAGTTTAATACAAATGGAACCGAAAATGTATATAAAATTACTACATTTTAATACATTTAAAACGAATGCTTACAGACCTATTCACCCCAAACAACTTTATGTTTTTTTCGACCTCCCCAATAACACCTACCTTTATTATTCAATGCCGCTTTCATATGATTCAGTTTAATAGAATTAGTTTAGAATACAAATGTTATCAAAAAATGTAGTAAAATTACTACATTTCAATAATGCTAAAGTTAAATCACTACTATAACTCAACATATTGTATAGCAAAAAAAAAATGATTCTATATGATGATGTCAATATCAATGACGTCTTCAATAAAGGAACCAAAAAGGTTTTTAAATGATTTCAATTCAAAGAAGTTAATTTTAAGTTTTAACACGTGTTGGTTGGTAGTTTACGAGTATAGCTAGGTGAAATTTTTTTCTTTTTAATTGCATGTGTTGAAAAAAATTCAAAAAATTTTTATTAAATAAAATTTCGTGACGCAACCTAAAAAAAAATTTAACACTTTTGAAAAGTTATTTTTATTGAGAAAATTTTAATCATAAAAATGTCATAAACAAAAATCACAAAAAAAAAAAATAAAGTGATGTTAAATAAAATTATTAATCTAGAATATGAATCAAGGCACTTAGTATAAAAGCTTCTCTTCGGGAAATTTTATATAGACATATTCAATTTTATTTTGTTATAAAAGACAGGTGGAAAATAATTGATGTAGACATTTTTATTGGTGCAAATTAAATTCGTTTCATTTATTCAATTCAATGGATAATGTGTTGAGTGAAATGCAATGAGAAACTATTATAACTTGTTATAAATTTTGGAAACTTAACATTCATGATAATAAAGCTAATTATCATTATTATCATTATTTTTTTGTTTTGTTTTGATATGAACAGTTTTCTTTTGTAATTTTTAATTTTAATAGTTTGTGCTAAACACTATAAAGGACTATCATTATTTAAAGGATGGTACAAGTAATAAAAACGCTTTAAATCAATATATTTGTGTTAGTCCAAACACTCACTATCAAAATTCAGTATTTTAAAATGTCACTGCTATGGCATTATTCGTGGTAATAAACAAAATCACATTTGGATATGATTATTAATTTTTTTTTACTTCTTGGACGTATTGCATAGTTGACATTACTTGGGATTTCAGAATTTAGATGTTTCTGTTTGTTGAAGTCCAAGGTAAATAAACTGGTGAACTGATTCAAATTTATATAAGTTGACAATGATTTTTTGTACTATAGAATATATTGCTAGGACTATTTATTTATCGAAAGCAAATATTATTTAATAGTCTTACCATACATGATTTTATTAGTTGTTATTTATACTAGGAGCTACTGTTGGTTATTCATAATTTAATTTTAATTTGCAAAGCCAAATTTAACGTTTTTAAAATCCGCATTATTTTTTCCTTTTTCTCATCAAGTTTACAATTATATCATAACGTTCGTTGTCTTCACTACTCGTATCGTCAAAAAAAAATTCCGCTGAGGTAATTTTAATCTTATATATTAATATGCTTAAACGTCTGTTAAACTATTCACAAAGCTTTTTTCAACTAGATTAGGCAACTTTATTAGAACCAAACTATTACGAATTACGATAGTGTGCAAAATTTAATTTAAAGACACAAACCACAAAACAATAAAACCAAATAAAACCAAAAATAAATTAAAATTAACCTAAAAACAATTCACATATTGAGCAATAGCATTGATTATATCTGATTATATGAATTAATTTAAAAAAAAAAAACAAAGTAGCAAAGACAAAAACCGAATTATCAGAATATAATTATTATATCGATAAAATAGCTTTGTTAAGATATTACGATATTCCAGCAAAAAAACTTACCGGTAAGACAAATAGTAAATTTAGAAAATATATTTTTTACCTCATCCAGACCATGTTCACAAATTCCAATAATTGAAATTTATTTATTTTATTAACAAATAATTCAAAAGTATAAATTCAAATGCGCAGTAGCATTGAGTAAATATTATATTGTACATGGAGAATCATAAACCGAAATTTACGATCTGCTAATAACAAGAAAAGCAAAATATGTTATGACATTATTATCAAGTTCCAATTCAATACACGGCAAATTTAGTACACATAAAAATTAAAAAAACTTTAAAAAGAAAAATTACAGACTTTTATTACTACACTTACCTACATCAGAGACCCTAGCGGGATAACAATATAACAATAAAAACTGAAGAATAAGAGAAAAAGCATAATTATTGACTATACCCCTAACTATAATAGTACTAAAGGGTCAATAAAAACTGAACAATAAAAGAAAAAGCATAATAATTGGCTTTACCCCTAACTATAATAGTCATAAGGCGTCATATGATGTCATGTGATACTTTGTTAAATGGCCTATATGATTCGATATGATTTAACAATGTCGTAACCAATCATAACCTTTACTATAATGGTCATACCTAATCATACCAAAATGTCAAAGCCAAAATTTAAAAGATGTGAAATAAAAATATAAATTCTATAAATAAATGTTTTTGGTTTTTTATTTTGAGTTTTGAAATAATTAGGGCTATTATGATAATAAAGAAAAGCACAAAAAACGTATCTATGACTATTTTAATGTGTTTTTAATGTGAGTGTGGTATGTATTTAATTTAAATGCATTTAATTTCATATCTATACTGCCAGCGACATCCCTGTTCGCCATATTTTGTTCAAATCTACGTCTCTATTAATAGTATTTGTTAGGGAGCGGTTGGACATCAGATTTTGTTTCATGACAGTTTTGTTTTACTTATTTTTGTTACATTTACAAATGTTATTGCAATTACATCAAATTTTATTTCAAAAGTTTTAATTACATATCAAAAAGATAAACAAATATAGTTGCAAAGTATACTATATTTCTTTATGAAAAATCCACTTTCTAAACTTGCAAAATACGAAAATACGAATATGCGTGACGAGTACTGATAATAAACACCTATAAACAAATATAAATATTCAGTGTAATTTCAGAACATTTATGAAATATAAATAGAAAATCAATATTATTCTAAGTATTTGTATTGATAAATAATTATAAAATTTAATACACATTTTTTATATTTTTTAATGTATATCTTTCAATATATTGGCATAACACAATTAGAAGTTTATAAATACCTTTTCTAGCAAAATTCACTTTTTCAACTTGCGAAATACGAAAATGCGTGTCGATCACTATTATTTAAAAAAAAAATTTTATGATATTCTATAACAAAGTCGGATGTCAAACTTTAATGAACATCATTTATACGTTATAAACACAATTCAAAAACATATAAACGCCTGCGGATTTATCTACAGGTCCACTGTTTAATAAATAAATAAATACCTAAATAAGAAATATAAAAAAAATAGTTATAGATAGATCAAACAATATTGTAAATTACTAGCTATTCCCGGCGTAACATTCGCCGGTCTAGCACTAGCATTCTAAATGAAACAATTTATTTTATTTATTTTCTTAAAAAGAATCAATGTTTTAAATATTTTTTTTATTACATAATAAATAAGTTACAAATTGAAAAACTTAAAACTAAAATTCACTTTATTTAATATCTTAAAAATATTTTAACATTTTAATACTTATTCAAATATTTCCCTAAAAACACAATTCTCTATTTCACAGTTGTATGTTGCTTTGTCTAGAGTACGATCTTTTGATAGTGTTAGTGTAGTATAAAATATTATGAAATGTTTGAATCTTTGCATAAAAAAAATTTGTAAAATTTTAAATTGAGTGGACGATATTTAAATTGTGAAAGAAATTGGAAAGTTATAGTCAAAGATAATATGAGGTATCAAAAATAATCATCTTGAAATAAAAAGTACACGAATAGTTTTCAGACAAAAATTTCAAATCTTTAAAAATTTACATTAAAAAACAGTATAACAACAAACTTTTGAGGTCTTAAAACAACAACAAATATATAAATATATATTATTATAAAATTTGTACAATATATTATTTTATATAGAGTAAGTTGAATATGACAAATATAAACTAGGTAAGTTAATAAAGGCTAATATACGAATAAGTCGAAAAATACAAAATTTTTGATTTTTGAACCTCTTTAGAGTCTAGACAAATTTCTATGACCCCATAACCAAAAGAGAAGAATGCAGTAGAATTTTCAGCATATTTGTTTTTTATTACCCATGTTAACTTCGTTAACAATAAAATATTTTTTGAACCTTCTTTCTCAATATTTATTTAATACTTATCTTCTTTCTTCAATTTTTTGAACCTTCTTTCTTAATATTTAAAATACATTTACTTTTAAACTAAAAATAAAAAATAAAATTTTCAAACATTTTTGTTTCTAATTATTATTTCTATTATATCTATTAAATTAAAATGCCAGCTATCAAATTAATCTGGGCACGGATGGGAGTAATATTAAATTTACCATACAAAGGTATATTTACCCTATTTCGCCATTTTCATCATTACAAAAATGGCGATTCATCTCTAATTTCAATATTTTTCAATTTATAAATCGAAATATTTTTAAATTTCAGAGCTTAAATTCAATTAAATCACAAAATTTCATTGTTTTGTAATCTTTTTTATGTAAAAATTAAATATTTAAAGTTTAAAATGCTAAAAAAAATTACCATTGTACTAGATCATTTAATTTTTAATTAATTTTTATAATATAATATACAATATTTGGAACGCCCATTCATTTTTTCGAAGTAAAAGCTTCATATTTATGATAAATTTGAAATTGCATGAACTTTTTCCGGAAGAAAAAATATAATAAATAAAAAACATGAATATATGTGCCTATTACAGGTATCACTTTTTTTGTCGGATCCGAGTAATTTCAGGTGAAAACACTAATTACTATTACAACTGTCACGCGCCGACTGAAAAATTCAACTCAATTGTCACTTGCAATTTATATGTGACAGGATTCCGTTCGCCTGTAATTTTGTAATTTTTTGTGTCTATATAAATTTAAATAATGGATTCTGAAAAGAAAGGGTAGTGTAAATATTTACAAATTTATTGAAATATATTATATATATAATATATATTTGAATTTGAATTTATATTATATAATATATATTTGAATATATGATAAATTTTTTTGTTTATTTTAGTTTAAAAAAACAACAAAAACACAATTTCAAAAAATGGTTGAATTATTGGCACAGAATCCAGAAATTGCAAAATGTTTTAAAGCTAGAGGAACAAAGTATGAGGTTGACCAAAAGTGGAAAGAAATTTCAGAGGAATTAAATTTGTATGGAACCCCAGTACGTACTGAAAAAGAGTGAAGAAAAGTAACTATTTTTAAATTTATTAGCTTACGAATATTAATTTAAATTTTTAGGTATGGGATGACATGAAAAGAAAGGTCAAAGACAAATTGGGAAAAAATAAAAAAGAAATTAAATCTACAGGCGGAGGTCACAATAATTTTTCCATTTTAACACCATTGGAGCAGGAAATTGATAAAATTTTGTCATTGTCGGTAGCGGTTGCATCAGCTGGATGTTGTTTTGGGGAGTCGATTTATAATGATAACAATAATGATAATTTCAATAATAATAATGTGAATACCACTAATAACAATAATACTTTTGATGATATAATAATATATGATAGTAATAGTAGTAGAAATATTACTAACGGTTATAATAGTAATAATCCAAATGATAATAATAATAACACAAATATTAATAGTGCAAATAATAATAATACAAGAATCGATACTCCAAATACTGATACAAGAAGATCACGAAGCAGCAGAAAGGATCAAAGATTGAGGCTCCTGGAAAAGGGACAAAATTCTCAAGAAGAATTTATGAATGAAATAACAGAAATAAAACACGACGTAAAAGAAATAGTAGACGAATTGCGGGAAATTAGAATAATTAAAGAAAAATCTTTTGAAGCATACAAAATTGAAGCCAAAAGAAAAATTAAAATTGAAATTGAGCTGTTAGAAATAAAAAAAAGGAAAATAGATTTAGAAGAAAAAAAAATTTCAATTAGAACAGTCCAAAACTTAACTATACTGAGTACAAAGTGAAAGATAAGACTGAATATGATAAATTTTGCTGTGAAATAATATTCTTTTAAAGGGTATTTATGAATTAATCTTTAATGTTTTTTAATATTTTCTTTTTAGTTTTGTTATTTTTGAAACTTAAATTGTCTTACTTTAAATAGAAAGTTAAGGATTTATGAAATAAAAACAAATTTTAATTTATTTTTTTAAATGTTTTTTTTTTTTTTATTCCAAACTTGATATTATTCGATTTCTTATTGTTTCACTTGTATGGGAATGTAATCCAATAGAAATTTCTTCAAAATTGTTTTGAGTTATATTTTCCATTTCAATTTCTGGAACTTTATATGATATGCAGATATTATGAAGTGCACATACTGCATTTATTACTTGGGTGCATTTTTCTGGACTGTAATGTAATTGCCTGGCACCTAAAATGCATCGAAATCGACTTTTCAAACACCCAATTGTCCGTTCAATTATATTCCTAGCTTTTGAATGAATTTTATTATAATTTTCTTCAAGACTGTTACTTTGTGGTGTTCGACATGGCGTCATTAGAAAAGGTAATAACGGGTAATCAGAATCTCCTAAAAAAAAAAAAAATTAATAAATTTTTAAACTTAAAATTTCCTTTGAAGAAATTAGAAATATCTTTTTTATTTACTTACCTAGCAGCCAAAAGTTTTCTTTCCCGGAATCAAATTCCCTTTGAAAAATATTACGTAAGGTACTAACATCTAAAATATACATGAATATTTATTTAAAATTAAAATTAAAAAATACTTCAAGCAAGTATAAATTTACAATCATTGCATTTATACTGAAAAATCCTTTCCTGTTATAGTATAAATGCATAATTTCTTTTTTTGGGGCAACTATGTGTATATGTATTCCATCGATACATCCTACTACTCCCGGGAAACGGTATTTAGTGTAAAAAAATTTCTTACACTCTATTTCTTCTTCAGCATTCATTTTAGAAATCCATTTTTTGCAAATATGAATTTCCATTAAATTTAAAAAATCAGTAAGAATTACTGAAACTGTTGGCTGAGCTAGAAGTACATTGTAATCGTTTCCAACACTTTTTTGATAACTGCCATCAGCTACAAAACGTAAAAATGCTACCAATATTATAATATCGGGAATAGATGAATTCAATTTTGAATTTTTAAATTTTCCCTTCAAATCCTCAAGCAAAGCAATAAAAGTGTCTTTGTTTAAGCGGAAATATTTAACGAAGCTAAAAACAAATTGTTTTGTTATATTTCACATATTTCTACATTAATTATTTTACAAATTTATTTACTTACTTTTCATTATCAATTTCCAACGGATTTGAAGAATTTCTAAGAATCTTTCTCTTTATACATAGATTTTCTGTTTCTTCTTCTGAATCACTATCACTAAAATAATGATCCACACTTGTAAATAAAAACATTTTTTATTTTTTAAATATTAAAAATTTTCAAAAATTTATTAAAAAAACACATCAACCAACTTTGTATTCTTATAAAAATATTTTTTTAAAATTCAAACGTCAAATGAGTTTTTCTGTCAAAGTACATAAAAAATACGTTCAGAAATTTGTTGCTGTCGGATGAGACTTGTAATACGAAAATAAATTTCATTCGGGTGAATGGGAAAAATGACTGGAAAAGTGGCGTGACACCCTGTAATAGGCACAATAATGTCGCAAATTATAAGAATAATGAATTATTATTTATCATTATTATATAACTTCATATTTTGTTCTAATTTAATATTATTAATAGTTTTCCAACTTTAATTTTACTATTTGCACAATTTTTGATTAAAAAAATAGTTACGAAGTATTCTTTAACGTACAATTTGGTTGTGATTGGGGCGATAAATTGTGTATACATTTTCATAAAATTAAACCTTTTTGTGACCTTAATAATTATCATTGAGAACCGTCGCATTTCTGTGGCATAGCATGAACACAGGTGTGTAAAGCTATAATATTGGCTACATAGACTTATCAAAAAGTGATATCAATAATTTCGCTACACATTTAATGGCCCATTCCCCAACACTCAGTTTCAAGCTATAATATGATGAAAAATTATTCCCCAAAAGTGCACACATTATACACATATAATACCAAGAGGTAACCTATTATTGTGTGCTTTAATTTATAATGCGTGCACACATTATGTACCCAGATTCTAAATCTGGTTCCTTGGTCTATCTTATTGGATTGTTCATTCATTTATAATTAAAATGAATCATTTAATATACATACATCATTCTATTAATAATTTTTTTAAATTTTAAAATTTTATACTGCTTTTTTTATTTTTAAATAAATTTCTTAAGTTTAATTTTAATTATACGTAAAAATGTCTGAGAATTTTCGAATAAAATTTAATTTTTAATTTTAATAAAAAACACATTTTAAATTTCATATTTTTTTTTTTCAAATGGATGAAAATCTCATTATGAACAGGAATATAAAAATATAAATTATATTTTTTCTTCATGTCAGAAGAAAACAAAAACAAAACAAAAAATGAAAAGGATATTAAAAAGAGAAAATTTCATTTATAATTTTTTTATTTTTTTTATTTTTTATTTTAATGAAAACAAAAACAAAAAAACACTAGATGATGTGTGATGAGAAAGTAAAGTTGAATGACTTCGGTAGAAAATAAAAGAGATTATAAATGATGGTGTTGTTTTAAGTGTGCGATCATTATTTACAATTTTAATGGTCAAGGATCCTATTTGAGAAACTTTCTCTTCACACAATCTACTACATACACACATATTAATATTTGTGTATAACATTAATAATGTTTAATTTTTTTTTTATTTTCTTTTCAAAAATTTTCATTTTAAAATGTAGTAGAACGGATATAAAATAGTAGTAGTTTAAGTTAAAATGAACCTAAATTTTTTTTATATTACTAGCTATATTATAAGGAAATTTTTACGACTTGACTATAAAGCAGAATGATGTATCGTATTTTAAAAATTTTAAAATAAAGTTATTAGTAAGGTGGTGGTTTGTAAAGGTTTTGAAATAAGACTTTGTCAAAGCTATAATATTGGCTACATAGACTTATCAAAAAGTGATATGAATAATTTCGCTTCTAAGTGTTCAAAAAAGGACTGAAATTGGAAATTTTCTAATGCCAAGTCAATATATGTTCTATACGAGGAACCCTAGCTGCTCAGGCAGTTTAGTTAAACTAGACATTAAATGACTGTTAACTTTCAATAATAAATTCAGTCAGTTTCAGTTCAGGCTATATAATGATAAAATAGTGAGCAAAGCAATTCTTCTTTATGTTGGATTTAACGATGGTCACAAAATATTTCTGACATCTTTATTTATTTATTTATCCTTACTTAGTTCAAGTGTTTACAAATTACAATATTAAAATTTACAATAAAACCATTTTACAATAATAAAATATAAAACGAATACAATTACTAATTTAAAATAGAGATTATTAAAATTATACAATTAGTTTACAAAATTCCGCTTGAAATTAAGAAATTACTTTAAATAAGGATTTC
Organism: Argyra leucocephala; assembly: GCA_963942445.1. NCBI lineage: Eukaryota > Metazoa > Arthropoda > Insecta > Diptera > Dolichopodidae > Argyra > Argyra leucocephala. Next base: position 110,283,216 of record OZ012681.1, read on the forward strand.
TGTACAACATCTTTACTCATGTCAGAATTTATTGTTGTGTTGTATTGGTTTGTGTTTATCAGCATTCTATTAATAGGCTCATATTTCCCGTTGTTAGTCCTGTGAAATATAATAGAAAAAAATGTTAATTGTGTTAATTGTATTTCTTAAAATGTTATCAATATAACGTGAATCAATGTGTTTATTCAGTACTTGGGATATAAAAAAAATACCTAACACAGTTCTCCTACCTTCTAAAGTATACATACATATTAAGCACTTTAAGACGTTGAATGTAGGGGTGCAATAGTAAGGGATTATTCCAATTCAAAACTCTTAATGCAAACCTAAGAAATTTTTTTTGAATACTTTCTATTCTATCAATGTTTTGGCGATAAAAAGGGGATCAAACTTGGTTAGCATATTCAAGAATTAGTTTGACTAATATCGCAAATAACGATTTAGTAAGATAAGGATCATCAATTTCCTTAGACCATTTTTATAAAACCAAGCATTTGCTTTGTTAATGATCTTATTAATATGTATTTTAAATGTAAGTTTGGAATCAAAAGTCACGCCAAGATCATCAAATGCGATAACTCGTCTATTATTTCTGTCACATATGTAAGCCATACCCTTGAATATGATAGCCAAGTAGCAGGCTTTCTTACTAGTTAACTGACATTAATCGAACAGAATCGGTTCAGCGGAAATTTTTTACGTTTCCACCTCACTCCCACCTTCATAATCTTATTGACTTACAGTCATTGTCTTATCACCAAATCCTTTCTGAAGAACGTTATCAATTAAAAAAAATCGTATCTGAAAAAAACAAATTATATGGTTTAAAGACCAATTGGAATAAGCTCAGAATTATTCTTAAATTTTAAAAAAAAATGCGTAATATTATTGAGACTAACTACGGCTAGCTAACAACTTTTGTTTTTTTAAGCTTTTTTACTTACTTACGTACTAGTTTGGACTTTTTTTTTAGTTAAGTTTAATATTATTAACAAACATATTCACTCATGATTTTTACTTCCCTACTAACAGAATGTATTTGGCTTAGTTTATTCTACAAAATTTTTTCGAGTTAACGGTTGCAGTGTTTTACTATAATCCTACTGCATGATGCTATATTGCATAATCAGTTACAGCAAGTTTTCGTTTAGTAATAGACATCGGACGTGCTAGTTTTAAGCATTAATCTGACATTAATAATGTTGGAAAAATATGCTCTATTTGCTACTTGGGAATAATCAATGCATTTATGTCATAGTTAATGACATTAGATATTTGTCTCTTATTGGCATTATATATTTTGACTCTTATCTTATTTAATATATATATAATGTCTCTTATTGCAATATTGCTTTATTGTATTATACTTTCTATATCAAAAGCACATGTTAATATTCTTATGTATTTTTAGTTAGTTCTTAAGTATACTGTATTGAATAAGGGCATATTAAAGTTGAACAGATTATGGGCCCAGTATAAGCATCCGCGTGTTATTCGCATACGAATATTTGAATAATTAAGCGGTGTTATATTTAAAAATTAACATTTATAATAGTAAGTGAGTTTAATCATAAAAAAAAACAAAAATTGGAAAAATAAATCCCACCAATCAAATAGAAAAACTAAACGCTAACAATTATGAATTGTGGAAAATACAAATACGTAGTGTTAGTTTCTTAATATATAATGTTCTATGGATTTATGTATCTGGCGAAGAAAAAAAAACTGAGGCTGGTGTTGATAAAACTTCCACTAGGAAAGATCGTTCGTCAAGAGTGAAATAAACAGAATGAAAAGGCGTTAGCACTTATATTATTGTCACTAAAGGAAAATAAATTAACAACATGTGAAAAAGGCAAAAACTTCGAATAAAGCATATTAGAAAGAACATATCAATCAAAAGGATCTTTGCCGCAAATAATGTTATTTAAAAAGGTATTTCAAATAAAAAATAAGTTAGATTAAACTATGTCAAAACATTATAATGAATTTTCAAAGTAGTGTTGATCTATTAGTAGAAGTTGGTGTAGAACTTCCTACTGAATTAATAACAATCATGTTGCTGAATTCATTGCCCGAAGAATACGAAAATTTCTATGTTGCAATTGAAAGCCAAGATGAATTACCGAAATCAGAAAGTTTGAAAATTAAGTTAATTGATGAAGAAAGCAGAAGAAAGGATTATGCTACTGAAAAATTTTTAAGGTAATCAGAACGCATTTTATTCCAATTTAAATAAAAATGTGTTTTCGATTTATCAAAAGAAAAATATGACTTCTGCGAACGATCAAAGTTATATTAATAACAGTAAAATTAAGTTTAGCGGGGCATGTTTTTACTGTAAAAAATATGGACATAAAAGTGTAGAATGTAGAAAAAGGAAAAATAAAATGCAATCAAAAGATCAAAAGGGCCACAACTATTACTTACATAATATAGAAATTGCTTAATTGAAAAACTATAAAATTTCAGTTGTAAAATATGTCTTACAGCGTGTGAAAAACTACCGAATCAAAATCGTAATTAAGATTATGTCGAATCAGTGACAAAACATAAATCCCCCATAATAAATTTGGAAAATAAGTATGTTCCAGTAGTGGTGGTGTGTCACAACCACATACAGTAATATATTACACTTAAAATAAATTTGATTAAACACTTTTTTTTTGGAATTTTATTCTACACAACTATCTGAGCTACTATATAACATCTATCTTAACTACAGGGTGGGTCAAAAGTCACGCCTGCCTGTAAAAATTGAATAACTTTTTCTTTTAAATACAATATTAACTTTGTATGATCTGAAATTTTAATTTTGAAAAATAATATCAGAAAAATGACCACCATTTTCATCGATGCACAATTCGGCTCTTAAACAGGCTTTTTGCATAACTGTTCGCAAAGTTTCAGATTCTATTGCCCTGATCTCAGCTTCATTAATGCTGTTCTTTAGCTACTCTATAGTTTAGGGCTTGTCAACATACACTCATTCTTTAAGATAACCCCATAGAAAATAATCCGGTTCAGTTGAATCTGGTGAACGTGCTGGCCAATTAAATTCTGAATTTCTTGAGATAATTCGGTCATCAAGAATTTCATTTAAAAGAGTAATTGTGTGCAGTGTGTGCTGTTGCTCTATCTTGCTGGAACCACTTGTTGGCTGCCACAGGGCGGACAAAATTATTAATCATAGTACGATACTTGTCCCCATTAACCGTCACTGCATTACCAACTTCATTCTCGAAAAAGTAAGGCCCTATAACTCTTTGTGATGTCACTCCACACCATACTGTACACTTGAGCGCGTGCAATTGGCGCTGGTGAAAAACTCTAAGGTTTGAAGTACCCCAAAATTGTATATTTTGCTTATTTACATATCCATTAAGATGAAAATATGCTTCATCAGTCATTATTAAATTGTTCCAGCAATCTATACCTATGCAAAAGATATAATAAGTCAATTGTATGCAATTCCAGAAGATGAAAATCATGTGTCTTCGCCCGGATCTGAGGATGAAATTTGCGAATCGATTACATTGGTTGTGGAATTGAAAAAATATATAGCTTCCATCAGATTTGAATTAATCAATATATATATTAGTAAATAATTCATAACCAAAAATTTATTGTGCGATTCTATATGTATAGAAAAGCTTACCGCTAAACATCAGTTATTATGTTCATCCTATAGTCATGGTAAGAGTGGTAAAAAAAGTGGATATGCTTATAAAACCTGTACCGCTGTGATCGGTTATAAGTGCATGAAAATCGCAGAATAATTTATTTCTTTAATATTGATGGTAATGTTCATCGGGTACCAAAAACTAAATTATTAAATTATTGCCTAAATACTATTTGAAATTTAATCGTTCATATCTTATGCGAAACACACTCATAAAATATATTTATAACGAAAAATCTAATAATAATTATTAATTTACGTTCCTCTGCGATGGTTTTAGTGAAGTAAAGTTTTATTTTTGGTGATTTTTGAAATTTTAACATTTATCCTTTATGTTGCCAACCACATAACCACCTGGGATGTTTTTCATTTTCAATAATGTGAAACAAAACATGTTTTCGATATCGGACTGACCTAATTTTTTCTTCATAATGAAATATCTGGAAAATATAGCTAAATAGTTTTGTGGAAAATTGATTTTTCACCAATTTTTTATTTGTATACACCTTACATTACAAGCCGGGTATGTAAGTCAAATATTGTTTATAAAGAAATTATTTAGAAAAAAATATGTATACATAATCTTAATATTTACAAATTTTGACATTGTTAGGTAGATAGATATTTAAATATTGTCTAAAACTTGGCATATTGTATACAACCTTTTACAGTGATAGTAGAGATAACAATTTCCGTTTTGGTACATTCTCCTACTACGAGTACGACTAACAAAACAGGAAATATTCCAATAAATCAAATGATAAAAAATTTAACATTAACGAAATACAAACCTTGAATATTTTTTGACTAACCTCCATACATCTCATCATATAGTTACAAAATATAATATTAAAATGTTAATTATGGACATTTCTAGAATTTGCGATTTTGTAATAGCGACTGATTAAGGCGAGTTAAAAGTATATAGATAGTACAATTATTTTAATGTGTCATTTGTGTTTAATAAACAAATTTTTTTGTTTTTGGATTCGTGACCAATCCATGCGCTTCTAAAGTTTAACATTGTATAAAGGAAAAATTTAATATTTTCATTTTCATTATCCTGCATTCTACATCGTATATAAAAGAATAAGACAAAAAATAAAATTTAGTAGACATTATTTTTGTTAACAAAAATAATTTAGTCTCCTGTTTTTTATTTGTTTTCTTGCTTTTGTATAAAAAAAGAATGATGGTGATTATTTAAAATAAGAAAATTTCTAAAAGAATAGTTTTTCAGAAAAAATGAATATCCTTGAATGTGTGTGTCTAAGAATGAAATTTCTAAAGTATTTATCATTTCATAAACAAGGTATTATTCACTTAATATGATGAAAATCCTCATTTGTTAGCCTCATGAATATTATGAGTAATATTTTAAGTTTGGATGACATAGAGGATAATAATAATATGTAACAGAATTCTTATGTGATGCTAAATTTTTTAATATTAAAATTGTTCGAATAAAAAGATAAGATTTTTTTTTGTTAAAAATAGTTGAAATGATTTGTTTAGGGAAATATTTAATTATTTTTTTTTAAAGTATAAACATTTTTGTTTATTTAGCAGTTTATTTATTTTGAAATTTTTCATTATATTATTTATTTGAATAATAATCAAAAGAAAATATTAATTTTAAAATATCAATTTAAGGCTGTAAATAAAGTAAATCCGATGACTGCGAGCATTCTAAAAATGATAGAATTAGCAAGAAGTTAAAAATCTTCAAAGACATGTATCAAATCGATGTCCAGTTTAACAACCAGGTACTATTTCACATTCCATATTTGTTTATTGGAATATGACAGTTAATTTTTATATTAAATGTTAGAACACAGGGGAATGAAAGAAATGGAACTAAATATTCGAAAATCGGATGAAAATCAGTGGTTATTTGAAGTCGAAAATTATATTAAAATTTAAAAACAAACACAGATCTTGCAATTCCTGAAAATGAAAATAGTAATACAACAGTTCTGTCAAAGGGCATCTATAATTATAATTGACAAGCATTTAAGGTCCTGCGCAGTAGACACCTTTTCATTTTATTTCGATTCTCCTACTCCTTAATGAACTTCTAATATACATAATATATAAGATTATATATAAAATAAAAATGCGCACACAGTTGAAAATTTTGTACTCATATGATTTTATTATTCAACAAATACATTATGCATATGTGAGATCTTATGAAAATAATAAACAAAAGTAAACAAATCAGTTATTATATTTTATATTATGTACTTGCAAATGAATTTATGTACATATGCCAAAAAAAAAAACAAAGAAACAAATTCATCTCAAATAAAAAATATAAAAAAGCAAAAACAAAAAAAATCAGTTGAATTGTTCATATGACGAGCAAATTTATTTTTATATAGTAGAGTTGGAGTATATATAATTATCCTTATTGAACTTCTAATATAATTATATATATATTATTCTGCATTTATCTGGATGTTTGTAAGTTCGACGGAACGCTCCAACACATATACAAATTGCATATGTATACAAATGCATATATATACAAATTGGTTTGGTGCTTTTTTTTAACCCCTGTCTACCATGCTGAACCTTTGCAGGAAAAATTGATTGCATGAACTATATTTTTTTAATTTAATGTTAGTCTTCTTCGCAAATAATAAGGAAAAATAATAAATAATAATAATGATATAAATAAAACAAACAATTTTTTTGATTTATAATAATAAGGACTAATAGAAATTTAATCAATAGTTTAATATGGTATAATAACCAAAAGGCAAACAGCATTTAACAAAAAAAAAAACATAATTCATTCAAAGGTTATTCTTATTACTTAAAATTATACACAATAATATACATGTGTATCAGCATATTTGAATTGTATAATATTATACATTATACTACTTTATTGCTTCTACCATTTATTTTTCTCATTATTGTGTGCGTAATTCACTTCACTCAAAAAAAATTATTTTTGTTTTTTTTTTTGTTTTTTTTTGTTTTTTTTTTTATTATTTGCTGTATCTGTATTCTGTATGTTCTATATGCTCCATTCCAAAAATATTATTTTATTTTCAGTGTTAAGTGTTCACTTTTCACTTCACTGTTCAGGTTCACTGTTCAATCAATAGAACTTGATAGAAGTAGAGTAGGATAATAAACTCTACTTCTACGTCGGATAATAAAACATTGTTTTTTTTTAAATTGAAAATTATTGATGAAATGTTTTTGTATTTTTTGTAAATTTTACCAATTTAGATACAAAATTTTGAATATATAAATTATGAATATTTTTTTAAAAATAACACAATACCATAATAACAGTTTATTCATATAGCAAAATAAGATCCCTATACATTATACAAAAGACAAAATTTATATGAAAATAAGATCCCATTTTTAAATTTGGTCTCCCAGAGGCCACAATAACGCTAACACGGTATAATTTATATTAAATGGAACCCAACTAACGGATTATAACTAAATGGAAGTGAGTACGAGTATACCATACAAAAATACAAACATTTTATACAAATTTGTTGGTATGGTACTTCTTTTTCTGTTATATAACAAAAAAAAGATTAGTGTTAGGCCAATATAAACATAAATAAAAATAAATAAAAAGTGATATAAACATAAGTACTGCAATTTCGGAATAAAGAATCTAATGAAAGAAAAAAAGAAACTAGAATTTATTTTGCTTCCGTCATTTATGACGGGTTACAAAGCTAGTATAATATAATCTTCAATTTGAATTCATTTTTAAAATATGACAAAAACAATGTTAATATGTTTGGTATAATAAAAACGTTTTAATCTAACTTACAGTTAATCTTACAAATTAAATGAAAGAATTTACAAATTTATTCAGGTATTTTAAACCACTTTATTTATCAATTTGTCCTATTTTACAAAGGTTTTGACAAGCAATGATTATTTCTGATAATTTTGTCTTTATACGGTATAGATATGTCGTATTTCATATTATCTCTATCGATATTTCCTGGATTGTTTTACATTTTTTTACATGTCGCCGGGTGAGTTCTTAAGTGTCCAATATCATACATTAAGCACTTTTTGATTTTTTAATTGATCTAAACTAAACTTGACGCGCTCTTTCTAAATTTTTAATCAGTTTTGTTCTATATGTAATAGTTTTTGAGATATTTAATTTTGCTTTTGTTCAATATCATACAAAGTGAATTTTTTTTTTTACATTTATAGTGCTTAAGTGTCCAATCTGCAATTAATATGCTATTGGACAAAAAATGTCAAAAAATATTTTACGTTTGAGTGAGTAATTAAAATTTTGTGTTTAAGTGTTCTATTTCAAATGAAGTTTTTGTATAGATCAAGGCAAAGGTTTGTTTTTCTTGAGAGAGTTTTATCAGTGTGAATGTGAATGAGAATAATCGGAGAGCAGTGCTGTCGAAGTATTTGTACTGCAATCTTAGCAGCTGTACTCCGTACTGCAACCTCACTCTAAATATCAAGAAAGTACTGCAATACTCAATTAAATAATTTTTTTTTAAATTATTAATTTTATTTTATTTTTTGTATACTAAATGTTTAGTAATTTTGTGTAGATTACACAATAGGCAAAATAAAAGACAAATTTGTAGCTTTAATTCAACTAACAATAATTTTGATTGTTATTTTGATTGGTATTGAAAATTTGAATTGAAAAAAAAATGGTATAAATAAAGGAAATATGATAGGCTTCGCTGCTAATAATACGTCTGTCATGATGGGAGCTAAAAGTGCAGCAAAAGCATTATTTAAAAAACATAATCCTAATCTTTATTCTATGGGATGTATTTATCACTCAATCAATTTGTGTTCTGTTGCTGCTTCAATAAAACTGTCGAATAATTTAGAAAAACTGGTTCGAAATATTTATTACTTTTTTTCTCACAATTCGAAACGCCAAGGAGAATTCCGTGAGATTCAAGAAAATTTTGATACCAAACCTGTGAAAATTCTGAGACTGGCTGAAGCTCGATGGCTTTCATTAGAACAAATAATAACAAGAATACTATCTCAATGGAATAAACTACTTTAGGTTTATTTTTTATAATTTATTTAATAATTTTTGTAACTTTGTCATAACATAAAGCAAGAAAGGCTGTTTAGTTTTATTTTTTATGATTTATTTAATAATTTTTTTGATACACATTGTGATTTGTTTTTTAGTTTTAGCACTTTAGTTTAGACTATTTTGTTTTATTTTTATATTATTTAATTAAATGTGTTTGAATGAATTAAAAAAATGTTTCTACTTAATATTGAAAGTCTTTGTTAGTTTTATTTTTTGTTCCCAAAACTTGAGAAAAACGTTTAAGTACTTAAGTGTCCAATATCAAATGAAGTTTTATTAACTGTGTTAATTCCCCATAAGATATTGGACATAGAAAAAATTTTTTTTTTCAAAATATTTGTCACCCATACGTTTTTGTCCAATATACATTTGGGCTATTTTTTTCAAATTTCGAATATCAACAGAAATATATAATTTTTTTAAGAAATCTAAACATAGTATTTCAAAACTAACAAATTACAGATTCTGTCACAAAAAGTTTGATTTTCTATATTCTTAAAAAATATGTGAAAATTGCTTTGAAACTTAAAATGCGTTTTTTTCCCATTTCATTTTTCGGTATATTGGGCACTTAAAAACTCACCCGGCGATGTGGGCCCGTCTATATAATGCTATTTATTTCGACCTTCCGTATTTTTTCCATTAAGCTCACGTTTCACAGAAAACCTTCAATACAAAAATGGCCTCAATTTACTAAACTTATATCTTAAATTTACAAAATTATTCTTTGGTTGTACATAATAACAAATAACAGTGAAAATAGTCGAATATATTCCTTTTAATTTTACTGATATGCTTATCATACAGATACGCGTATTTCGTCTACTACTTGCAGACTTCTTCAGTGTTTTGTACTCGACTGAGGAAAGAAATCTAAAATTGTCTTATTTATTCTATTCGCGCAGGTAACAATTTGATGTTTCTCGCAGCTGCATGGTTGTTTATTATCCAATGAATTAGCACAGGTAGGGGGTTGAATAAAAATATTTTTATTTATTTTATTGTTGGTATTTGAAATAATTTTTCCGACGTTAGGGTGACAGGTAGGGGATGTGTTATTTGTTTTATTGTATTTCACTAAAAATTTAAATAAAGAGGAATATCCATTGCCTTGGTCTTTATTTAGGAGTGAGTCATTTTTAGTTTTGTAAATTTCGATGCTTTCAGCTGAATCTAGTTTCCTAGAATCTCTAATGTAATTTATCATTAAAATGTCTTCTTTCGAGATGCTATGATTCTCCTGGATGATGTGTTCTGCTACTTTGGATCGGAACTCTGTTGAGTTCTTCTTTTTAGCCAGTTCTGCTTCTTTCAGGTGTTCATTGAGTCGTGTTTGCATGTTTCTCCTAGTTTGCCCAATATAAACTTTGTTGCAATGACTGCAAGTTACCTTATATACACCTGATTTTTCCATTTGTTCGATTGGGTCTTTAGTTGAACCTAGAACAGACTTGAGTTGGTTAGTTCTGCTGCTATATACGATATCTAACCCGTGTTTTCTTAATTTCGTTCTGAGTGGGAGAGAAATCTTGCTAAACTCCAATGCTACTCTTCTTTTGAGTTGTTGATCAGTGAGTAGGTTAGTGAGGGAATTCCGTTGTAAACTTCTTTTTCGTTTACTAAGTAAGGCCGTGATGGTTTTTTCCGGATATCCGTTTATTCTCGCAATTTCAAATATGTGTTTAGTTTCTTTTACTAAACCTTTTTGGGAGATGGGAAGTGTTAACATTCGATGGATCATGTGGTTGAACGATGCCATCTTATGTTGATAGGAGTGGTTAGAGGTATTCGGGATGACCCTGTCAGTAGCCGTAGGTTTCCTGTAAATCTCTAGTTCTAGAGATGTTCCTGTTTTACTTAACAGTAGATCTAAGAATGGTAGTTGGCCTTCTTTTTCTACTTCGACAGTAAACTGTATATTCCTGTGGAGCCCGTTAAGAGTAGTTAAGGTTGATTCTAAGTCCCTTTCCTTTATTACAGCAAAAATATCATCTACGTATCTTTTCCAAAATCTTGGTAACCGTTCTTCTGCTGCTAAATCTGACTCCAATTTAGCCATGAAAATTTCACTGATGAATGAAGAAAGGGGATTTCCCATTGGAGGTCCCTTCAATTGCTTGCAGAAATTTCCTCTAAAGGTGAAATAATTTTCTTCCATGCAAAGCCGGATCAGTTTTATGTACTGTTTTACTTTTGTCCTCCACTGTGGTCCAGTTTCTTGTTGTAGTAACCATTCTTCTACCAGAATAATAGCCTCTTTGACTGGGATACTGGGAAAAAGCGATTTTACGTCAAAAGAGACCATGACCTCGTCTTCGTTAAGTCCTCCCATTGATTGTAATTCTTGAGCAAATTCCTTAGAGTTTTTCACTGATTGGGTTTCGAACTGCTTATCCATATTACGAAACTCCTCCACTAACCATTTGGCTATTTTATATGTTGGAGACATATCTGCTGTCACAATTTCTCTCATCTCATTCCCTGGTTTGTGAATTTTAGGAAGTCCTTTAATTCTAGGAAGTGCTGGATTGGGGACCTTAAGTTTGTTGACTCCTATTACTTGTCGGCATTCCTTGATAGTGCTGTCTACTCGCTTGATGAACTGTTGAATAGGATCGTTTCTTAATTTCCTGTAAGGTCCGTTCGTGATCTTCTCCTGCATCCTGTTATCGTAATCTTCTTTGTTTAAAATTATCAGTGCGTTGCCTTTATCAGCCTTGACAAAGTATACTCGGTTTCGCCTTGATGTCTCTGATGACTTTTTTCTCATTTCTGATTACCTTTTTATTCTCATAGTCAATAATAACAAAGTATATTTCTTAACATTTAAAAACTTATTTGTAACCTTGAATATCATCGAAACGTAAATTTCATAACAAAAATTGAAATTAGCATATTTTTTTAATTTGAATTTACAAAAATATTATGTTTACTGACTACGAAATGATTATATACTTAACGCCATTATTTTCTTATATTTTAAGAGTTTTTTACGTGGTTTGAGAATAAGAAAAAAAAAAAAACAATTTCACCATCAAAATTCACACTATATTCCAAAATAATTAAGTAAAATTTTATTTTGTCTTAGAGAGTACACACAGTATGACCACAAAATTTAAAACAATATTTGTAAATTATTAATAAGAGAATAACTTTACTACCCTACTGCCATCATAATAATTCTCATGAAGATCACTACCACAACACTACGGTTTTTGTAGTTTATTTTCATTTTATTTTTTTTTTTCACTCTTGGCTAGAACATTTTTATTATTGTGTCAAAGATAAGAGAATTTTTATATAAAAACTGTTTCTCTTTACGTTTTTATTGGTTTTAAGCCGACGTTGTTTTTTTTTTTAATTAAATATCTTGAATTAAGTATAGCTGAGGTAATTAATGGAAATTTCATTTTTTATAGCAAATGGTTTTATTTTTAATAGAAATTTATTTTTTTTTTATATAAAAAAATATATAATTCCTAATAGTTATGTATAGAAAAATCTAGTATATATATATATGTATATATATACCTACTGGTAAATTGTTTTAATAAATTTTGGTTTTTAATATTTAATTATTATTTTTAAGTATTTTGAAATCTTAAATAAAAAAAAAGGATTATTATAATAAATTCATTAGAATGTATACGTGTATATTTTCGTTGGGAAAACTGTGTTTTCTTTATTTATTCCAGCTCGTGTAGTTATTTACGAATTTTATCATTATTGAATAGAGCGAAGAAGAGTTTTTCCCTACACGAACACAATCAAAATATTCAGACGAAAAAAATTATAACTGAAATGAAAGTAGATACTTTAATTTTATAGATCGAAGAAAATCATCAAAACAGGTTAAGTTTATCATTTTTTTTCCGTGGGAAAACGGTGTGAAGGACTGTGCCAACTTCAAAAAATATTAAAATATCAAAACTAAGTCTTTTAGACTGACCAATATACGGCTACATTAATTTAGATATCTTTGATCAATCAAAATCGAGTTAGGAAATTATTTAGAGATAAATATTTTAGTCTAAAGCAGTTTGAAAAGATTAGAAGAAGTACTAAAACCAATACTACAGAGAGAGCAGGCAGGTTTCAGACCAAACCGAAGATGTGTTGACCAGGCAAATACTTTACGGATCATAGTTGAGCAATCAGTAGAATGGAGTGCCCCACTATATCTACTATTCATAGATTTTAAGAAAGCTTTCGACACAGTCAAGAGATGCGCAATATGGAGAACAAAGAAGGGAGTACCTGAAAAAAATCATCAACATCATCAAAGCGATGTATAAAGATGCAGAGACAACAGTTCAGCATAGAGGTAACATCAGTGATCCATTCTATACCAATATAGGAGTTAGACAAGGATGTCCACTATCTCCACTTCTCTTCAACACAATACTAGACGACATTCTAAGAGAAGTTTGCACTGGAATAAACGGAATAGAATGGGATCTCTTCGGCAACTTAGAAGACTTAGATTACGCAGATGATGTATGCCTCATATCAAGGAATCAAAGGGACCTACAGAACAAAGTCAACAGATTACAGGAAGAAGCAAAGAAATCGGGACTGGAATTAAATATCGATAAAACCAAGGCAATGAGGACAAACAAGAGTGATAGTAAGCAAAAAACAGTGAGTGGGCAACAGATAGAATACGTAGAAGAATTCAACTACCTGGGGAGCATCATAACATCAAGAAGAGGTACAACAGAAGATGTCAACAGCCGTATAAATAAGGCAAGAAGAACATTTGGGAGCCTAATGAAGATATGGCGGGGCAACCAAATATCGAGAACAACAAAGCTAACAATATTCAGAGCATGCGTGTAAAGTCAACATTAATATATGGCAGTGAAACATGGCTCACTTTGGTCAGAATCAAACAGAAGCTACAAGTATTCATCAACAAGTGCTTGAGAATTATATGCAGAATATTCTGGCCGACAAGAATCAGAAACGAGGATTTATGGATGATAACTGGAGAAGAACCGATCAACAGACAGATAAATACGAAAAAATGGAAATGAATAGGTCATACACTAAGGAAATCAGAAAGTGATATAGCAAGAAGAGCTCTAGAGTGGAATCCACAAGGACAAAGGAGACCCGGCAGACCCGGCATACCATACAACACATGGAGATGCACAATTGATCAAGAATTAACAATCAACAATTATACCTGGGACGATATTAAGGAAGCAGTATTCGACAGAGAGAATTGGAGGTTCACTATCGAAGCCCTATGCTTCCACGCGGAGTAATAGGAGAAAAAAAAGCAGTTTGAAGGGTTGTGTTCGTTTAAGTTGTGCCCAACAAAAAAAAATCGAACCTGGGACCTTTCGGTTGAATTAGGCAGGCGCTCTACTTACTGCACCACCCAGTGTGTACCACACTACATTGACATGTTGAGAAATATGATTTTTGTGGCGTACCACCTTACATTTATTTTATTGCTATATTATAATTTTGCGAAGAAAGCCTTCTTCTTTTTCGAACTAAGCTCTTTAACCAATTTAATGCGTGTCTTTGGTTTATATCGGAATTTGGGGTAGACAGCACTCAAGGTATTTATGTATAAATACTCTTTCGATAGCTATTCGAGTGTTGAAAATGGATGGATTTTTCTGCTCTGTACACCAGAATTCTTGCTATTGTGTTTAGTGAGTTAGGAAGTCGTTTGCCTTGCCACCTAAAGGTGCTGTATCATCAGCAAACCTGATATGATCCTGATGAACTAACAACCCACTTTTTCCTCTTTGCTCGGAAAATCGATTCAACATAATAAGTAGAGTTCAACATACTTAAAAAGTTTGCAGAGAGAATGCATGATTGCCCTACGCCTTTGCGAGTTTCAACTTCATCTGTACCATCCGTCGCTACATCATCTTTTGACTCGACAGATGAACACATTAAGATATTCTCCAAAAATAAAAGTACTAGGTATGGATAAGAGAAGAGCACAAACAAAACGGCAATTAAAAAGGCCCCAATGGATAAAGTTATCTGTAATCGTTTAAGTAATCAACAGCAAATCAGAAATATAAAAAATTATTGATTTAATAATATTTTTAAATAATTTATCAGCCGATGCTTATACTGACTGCTTGCTTTGGAAAGCAAATAAACGAATAAATAGACCACAAGTGTAATATCCACCATTGAAAAGACAACAAAGGTAGCAAGATCAAATGTATGAAACTAATTACGTATTATTTAGACTTCAATGTATTCTTTAGATCCGCTACTTCTGAAACTTTTAAAGCTATCTCTGGCGTTCCACAAGCCAGCCATTTAGGTCCGCTTCTCTTTATTATTTCCATTAATGATGTAACTTTCGTCATTAAGCATAGTAAAATTACTATTTATGCAGATGACATTAAAATTTACAAAAAAATTACATCAGCAAGGGACACATCCTTTCTTCAACAAGACTTAAACTCATTTTTAAATTGGTGTAAAATTAACAATCTGATCTTAAATATTAATAAATGTGCTTTAATGACTTTCTTTCGCTCTTCTGAATCATTAATGGTTGATTATACTTTTGAAAATAAATCTATTAAACGTGTCTCACACTTTAAAGACCTTGGTGTACTCTTTGGCAATTAATTATGTTTCAAACAACATTTAAATGTCATAATTAATAAATCTAAATCCATGCTAGGCTTTGTCAAAAGATTTTATAAAGAATTCAACGATCCATACGTCCTTAAATCACTTTTTACGTTTCTTGTTCGACCTAATCTTGAATATGCCAGTCAAGTGTGATCGCCTCATTACCTCAATCATATCCAAAGAATTGAAGCTACACAAAAACAATTTTTGAAATTCGCACTGCGTAATTTACACTGGTCAAATCCAGTTATTCAGCCACCTTATAGGAACCGGTTAAATTTATTGGATGTTAAATCATTAGAATCCCGAAGGGAGGTTGCTATCAGAAATTATCATATTCATTATTAAAGTTTTAAATAATTAAATTGATTCTCCTTATGTTAGAGATTAGATCCACTTACATATTAACAACAGAAGCCGCTTTAGATCGGAAAATATTTTTCGTCCAATATTTCATCGTACCAATTATGGTAAATATGAGCCAGCCTGTTAATAGAATGTTTACGTTAATAAATAAACAAAAACACCACATTTATTTTACATTAAACACAGCACACATTTGTTTGTTTAATTTTGTACACTTATGTATATTGTAATATGTTTGTATTAAGCATAAATAAATAAATAAAATAGATGAAGCTAAAATAGTATGAGTGAAAATTTCCGAAGCTTAAAATAGATGAAGTGAAAAGCTGAAGTCAAAGCTAAAATATACAAAGTAGAAATTTCCCATGTCACTCTTAAGGAAAATTAACCAAATATACAGACACAATATCCAGCGTTAAGTACAAAGCACAAAGTTACGATCTCATCAATTCGAAAACTACCAGATTAATTCAAAAAATAGATAGATTCACATTTTTGTGCTTATTTAATTAAGTACGGGCAAATTTATACTACAACATTTTTCAAGCATTTTATTTACCAAATTTCTGGCTAATCAATTTATTAAATGTGGAAAACTACTGCTATTGTCAGGAATTAAGCCTTCTTAAATAGAATAGTTTCATTATTTTTTGTCTTTTATTTTATCCCAATGTACCCGGTGTACCCTTTGGACGAGATCTAAAAATCCATAGAACATTTTTTTGCCTTATCGGTAGTCGAACCTAGGACCTTTCGGTTGGAAGGAAGGCATTTTACGTAATACGCCACCCAGTGTGTAACATTTAAAGTGTGGTTTAAGTTCCCATATGTTCCGAGACAATTTTAAAATTGCCGAAGTAATAGTAATAACCATGAAAGAAAAAAATCTGCTTTCAGAGTTAACACCAGATCGATCAATATCGCTATTATCTATTATATCAAAAATGTTTGAGAAACTACTCTCCAAAGATGACTTGCCCTGATTATTAAAAAATAGATCTGATCCCGAACCATCAATTTGGATTTGGAAATAAATGTTTTACAACTGATTAACTGCATCGGATCACAAATATGATGGAAAAAGTGTTCGAAAAATAAACAGTTGGCTTAGAAATCTTGTTAGATGTTGTATAAGCATTCGACAAAGTATGGCACCAAGGCAATTTTAGGAAATATTTATTGAATTCTTTTTCTGGGTTATTTTAACTCTAATAAACTTGATAAAAATCGTGTTTCTTCAATCTAAGTCATTCCATAAAATTTTTTAAAATGTTGCAAGATCTCGTTTTTAGAAAATTCTTTGCAATGTAAATTACATTTATAAATTATAACCTTAAGTAATAATATTATTCAATCACAAAATCCACTTACAACGTTATTCCACTTACCTCTTGAGAAGCTGTTTTTTCTGGCACTATATACAACCTTTTCGATTAATATATTGTTTTCCGCTACTCCTCAATACTTTGGCTTCGTTTTTCCATTCCGAAACATTAAGCTTACGTTTCTTGCTTCTATTAATTTTTTTAACAATACGTCGTATTGAATACGATTACTAATTTCTTCCGACATAATGACCGTACGAAACAACGTTGTTTCACTAACTGTCACTTTGAGAGTAAACATTTTGCTACTTCTAATTAAAATATAACGGGACAATGTTTTAGAAAAATATAGAGAATCAAATGTACAACGTTTTTCCACTTAAATACAACATTATCAAAATTTCCAGTTCGCGTGACGTATTCCATTGCTGAGTTGAATTTTTACACCTGGACCCATTCGTCCTTTTTGAATATATTTATGAATCGTATTATAAATTAATATAAATCTCTTCAATTTTTGTAATTTCATATTAGGTAGCTGTTTTAAAATTTTTTTTTTTTTAATTTAATAAACTCAAAGAAAGAACGTGAAGGACTCAATAAATAAAAAAATACTAACAAACAAAAACTGTTTTTTTTTTTTTTTTAATTACTAATTAATTTAAATTCAAAGGAATTAAAATCATAAAAAAAAAATTATGTTATAAAGAATTTCTAAGTTTTATTATATAAATACAAAATACATACATATTATATTATTATATATTAGGTCGAAGTATATATATTATTATTTTAAAAGGATTTTCTATTCAACTTTGATATACAATCATAGTTATTTTATAATGTTTTTGTTATTTAACATTTTTTTTTTATTAAATTAATGCTAGTGACTGCGTAAGGATTAAAGCAACGTAAATGAAAATTACAACAAACAATAATATTGTGTATATATACAACTAAAGAAAAACTAAACTATGTATATAATAATATCCGATCTTTGAAATTTAATTTTAATTTTTTTTTTTTAGTTTTGCTTATTTTCATATCAAAAACGTAAGTAAAAAGGATTCAGTTAAAATGTAATAAAAAAAAAAATTACAATTTTTAACTTTTGAATTGCTGCTACTGAAATTTTATATTGAAACAATTCAGACATAATTCGAAAGAATGAAATTAAGAAATAAGAAAAGGAAAAATGAAAAAATAGAAAAATAGAAAAATAGATTTAAATAAATTCAATTATTATTTTTATTGATAAATTAAATTTTAAAAATTTTAGAAGGAATAAATTAAGACATTTTCTTGAAGAAAAGTAATTTTTCGATTAAATTGAAACTAGGTTAAATACATTTTTTTCTTTTTGTTAACATCCTATATATATAATATATATAATATATATAATATATATATATATATAATATATTTATATATATAATATATATAAATATATATATATATAAATATATATAATTATATATATTTACTAACAATCTACATTAATATAAATAATACTAGGGGTTCCTGTTGAGTAAATATAATTCAAGTTAAAGCCAAATTTAAAGTTTTTAAAAGAACAGGGATTTGCATGGACTGATATAGATTTCTCATTACAAAACAGAAAACAATCATGTTATAATGAAAAGCTTTGAAATTAGTATGTTTTCGTAAAAAAACATAAATACCTTACTTCTCATTTTCTGTTTCGTTTCTACATATTTCTTAATGTATTTGGTGAATAATAAAACCATATGATTAAAAAATTTGCAACTGTGTGCGCATTATTGTTTTTTTACAATTTACTTATTATATATTAAGAGTTCATTATGGAGAAGAGAGATAAAACGAAAAGTTGTCTACTGCGCAGGTCCTTAAATACTTGTCAACTATAGTTATAGATTATATAGGGAAATTATATTTAATTATATAATTTTTAGTGGTTTGTACTAGAATTTTCAGTTGAAGACATGCTTTCAGATGCTGTCCAAATAGAAGGTATTGATTGGTTAACATATTTTGCTGATAAAATTTAAATCTAACGGAAGTCCTATTTTCAAAAGATATCTCTTGTTTCATTATAATACTGGCAGTAAATTAGGTAATTTATAATGATATAAGAAAACAGAATCTAAATGGAATAATTCGTTCATAGGAACGGACTTCACGAATGTGAAAATGACATGGTTTGATCTGGTGTATTTCCACATTCAAATAACACCATAGTGTACAACTTACAGAAGTTGTACACTATGGTGTACTAACGCTTGCCTGTTGATAAAAAAAAAAATTATACTTCTGGTGCTGAAGATGTTCTTATACTGATTTAAAACCAGAATAATTTAAAACAATAAAAAATTGTTGATCGATATGCTGTAGTTGTCTGACAACTCAGAAGATCCCACTTTCAAATACCGCTTAGGGAACGGGTGTTGTGAAAAGTTTTTTCAATTATTCTTTGGCATCAGATATCATTTGTAAATATACAATTTTCTTATCCATAAAATGGGTAGACCTATGTTATTATGAAGGGGAAGTTACTCTACAATAATAATATAGTTTTCCACATTTAAATTGTAAATATATGGTAACAATTCTAAAAAAACCGGTGGAATGAACATTATGTGTATTTCAAATTTCCATGTAGATGCAGTTTGGTTTCATAGACTTTGTAGACTTTGTATCATAAAAAATTAAATTACGTGGTTATGTCCGTTGAAAAATATGTTGATTTGTATATTGTTTCAGAAGCAGGACCGGTTCCATTGTCTATTTTTCTTTTGCAATTTCAATCCCTTTAAAAGGCAATTCTATCATTAGAAGTATCTTCATCGTGGCTAAATCATGAAATTGAATTAAACGAAATAGTTGGATCTTATACGGGAATGTAGGCCAAAATCTGTGCACAAAATTTTTTCTTAGGAGACGAACAGATTCCATTAATTCATGTGACCGATTCCGAATCGATAAATTAAAATTTTCTTCCCCACTATCACACACTATCATTTACAGCGGCGATTTATCTTCAGTACGCAAATTTTTTTTAAATATGTTGCTGTTATTGCATCATTTAGAGAGTAAATAGTGTGTTATGAAGTCACAGTACAGCGAATGGCTTGCTCAGATGGAAGCTTATATTATGATTCATAAAAATTACGAAGCCCTTTATAAATTACCTCGAATCTCGAATATATCTCGAATCAACTCAATTTTCGTAAGTTCTATTTAACCAATTAACAACGGCTACCAGAACCCGTGGTCCGAAATTAATAATTTTTTAAAAGCTGTACATTTTTAGTTCCAGATACACAAATATAAAATTTCGCGGGGCTGTTGTTCCTAGATCCTGAAATCTAGCTTGTACTTTATTTAGTACAACTGTTGTGAGAAGTAAAAAAAAAAATTAAAATTTTAAAAATGAAAAGCAATGTTAATTTTTTTATTTATATTAGGTTTACTAAATTTTCTTACATTAGTTTTTTATATCTATATTATTATAATGCACAAGAGCACGATTAGTGAAGGCACACTTTTCGTGGTTTGTCGTGTGCTTCGTTTTTTTTTTTATTCAATCAATTTGTTTTTGTCGATTCTCTTTTGAGTCAAATTCTTTTTATTTTTTTAAATTATATTTAATTATATTTATATTAAATTTGTTTTTTAAATGTAAAAAACTTTGAAAAAGTTATTAAAATATCTTATTTTAAGAAATATTTATTTTAAAAAAAAACTAGGAGCAAAATTATATTTATTAAAATCTACATAAAAATCTATCTGTATGCAAATAGAAAACTAAAATTTAAAGTACCTCAATAAAAAAATAAAATAAATTCACTTGCTAAATTGTTAATATTTCAGTAAAACAATAGGTTTACAGATTCTATAAACTGTTCAAGAACGATCTAGAACGATCTAGAGTAAAAAAATTTTTTGTGTTCAGTAGTTTCCGTTAATTTAACTTTTTTGCCCCAAAAATGCTCTGATCGTTGTTGAGCAGATTGTTTAAAATAGTTCTTAATTTATCTGTTTTGTTCCGAATTTTTTTGTGCAAAAATTTTGTAGGTATATCTTTTTTAATTTCAGCACCTGAATAGTCCAGTCAAGAAAATTTTGATGCATCTAAAAATAATGTATAGAATAATAATATTAATACCAAACCACAAAAAAATAAAAATTGCTCAAAGTTTTAGGATAATCTTTACCCAATCCACTGCTCTTAAAATTAAAGTTCTAGCAGGACCAAGACAGGGAAAAACTACTCATAACGACACTGTAACTGACAATGTTGCATAACAGGTCTAGAATACTTCATTTTATCCAACTATTTTCTATATGATGAATTTTAAAATCCACTCATAATAATTGGGAAACGGTATTAACCCATAAGTATGATTAATGGTTTAATAAAATTATCAGAAACTATTTTTTAGTAACATTTCGACACACGTTTTCCCAATTAACGCGACAATCAATTAATCGATTAATAATATCAATTATGGTAAAGGGTTTCGGTGGTTTTAGTGGGTTAGTGTTCCACATAGCTAAGTACCTACATGCGCGGTATGCTTTTCGTATTTTTCCAGGCTTTCACCTTCCCACGAAAAATAAAAAAATAATAAAAACAAATTAAATCTTACAAAGTTAAATGCTATCTAAAATTTTTTTTATTTGATTTTAAAATTAATATTAACTTAAAATTTTGAACATTTTTTATTTTTTTGAGGTTTGCTATTAATATTACTATTCTATATATTGTTGTCAGATACTTTCAATGTGTCCAATGTATAATTGTATTAAATATCATTTTATTGTGCCGTTTCATAGAAAAATTATTGTTGTTGGGTATGTACCCGGGGGTTTCTTCTAGTAATAAAAAAATAGCTAATCATAATAAGCTGATTAAAAATTAGGTGTAAATAACCGTCTAAAACATTATTATTTAGATGTTGAGGCTTCTAAAAATAATTTTAATAGTATTTTCTATACGAGGATAACTATTGACCTCTTGCTTTATTACAGCAATTTCGTATTCGAAGAATTAATTTAATCACGTAATTTTAAACTGTAGATTCCGTAGGGCTTTAATGATAACTTTAAAAAGCAGATTTTATTTAAGGCGTAGTGATTTACTTCATCTGATTACTAACCAAAAGTAGTGGGTTAGAGTCCGGCACCAGGAAAAATAGGTACTGGTATAGTTCGATGGATTGTCCATGATTTTCGTATTATTTCGATTAATGATTTTATTTATTGAGTTAGCTAGTTTTTTAAAATTTAGAGATATAAAATAAAGCTTATCAAGTACGGTAGGAAAGAGTTTCCATTTTAATAATGTACCTAATAATATTGCAAATTCCAACAAATTCTTATAAATAATATTTTTCATTTTTATAAATCGAGTTTTAAATAAATTTAGTTGTATTTTAAATATTTAAAATGATATTATATTTAAATTCAATTTTATTTAAGAAAAATAATTTATATTTAAAAAAAAAAATTCAATTTTATCAATAAAAGCTTCATTAAAACTGAAAAACTAAACTAAAGTAAACTAAAACTTCATCAAAACTGATGTTCATTATTTTTTTCAAAAACTTTTAAATATAATGGGGTACAAATTTTGTACCCAAATTTTTTTTTTTTTTTTTTCAAACATTTTCAAGGCTGAACTACACAATATATCTAAACGTTAAAATATTTGTCAAATTTCTATCTTACTGAATTAAATACCAAAAATATACATACATATATTTAATGGATCAAAAATATATATACATATATATTCAATAGATCAACTTACAGATATAGCTTATATACAAAAACGCTAATGAACAACAACGATGCTTTCAAATGTCCTGTTCTTCCTTAAAAGACAAACACACCCCATTAAGGATAAATTATATTTTTACAAAGTTGGCAATACCAAACATTCTTAAAATACATTGATTTAAGGTGGATTTTCATTGACCAATATTGAGAATCTTAAAAATTTTATTGGTTCTAAAAAGGAAGATAACATTGTCTATCATTTATTTTGGAAGACGATTGTTGCCTTGTAAAATGCACATTACTATAGAAAAAGGGGAAAAACACTAATTTTTTTGTAAATAAATGACCATATCTTCTAAACTATACCTTACAGACATAAAGTGTGTGTTTATAACTTACAGGCAAACAAATAGACCTATTCAAGATTGTATAAAATATTAGGTTGGATTTTTGGTAAAATCTTGAGATATTTGCTTTTCAAAGAAAAATAATTATTTTTTGTTTTCAATAATTTTCAACTGTGAATTAAATTATCTCAGTAACGTTAACACTTATCATCAACTAAACGTTGAAATATTTCTCAGACCATAATTTTACTAGATAAAATAATCGAGTATACATTATATACTTAATAGATCATCAAATATAAATAGACAAAATATATAAAAAAGACATCAAAACAGCAAAAATGCATTCAAATGTCCTTTTCGTTCATGCCATTAAAGATATATATTTTTGATAAGCTGGCAATACTAGGTACACTTGAGATATCGTCATTTGGTTCTACGCGGGTACATGATTTTTGATACAGAAGAGCTAAATATAATTTGATTATCATGATTTGATTAATATATATCTGGGGTCTGCGTGCAGGTGTTAATTAAATTAATATAATAGAAGGGCATGGGAGAAAAACATGATATGCCACACTTTTTCAATTTCGAGAAAATTGAGTTTATAAGTTTAAAAAAAACCCATAAAACACATTTTTAATCAGAAATTAAAAATTTTTTCAGTATTTGTAGGTTATTGGCTCTAACATATTTTACCGGTAAAGAAAAATTGATTCGTTAAAGAAACATTTTGTAATTTAGAAAAAATGTGGCTTATATTGTTTTTCCCCCTATTAAAAATTCAAAATTTGTGGTATATCTTGTTTTTCTCCCAAAAAAAATTTTATTTTTTTAAATTATTAATAAAAAAATAATTCTTCTTGAATCAAAAATACAGGTAACATTTTTTTTTTAATTTTATTTGATACAAATAACATAATATAGTTTCATTCATTTTTCTTTTAAGAAAACAAAATAAAAGGCAAAATAATCGAAATAAGTTAAATTCATTTTAAACAAAATAAAAAATTGCACATGTAAAAAATAACAAAATTTGTCAATTTTCTTTGACATAATAGAATAATAAAAGTAATATCAAATTAATTGAGTCAAAATTTTAATTCAAGTCTTCTGTTTCCAAATTTTCTGTAAAGTTCTTCCTCTCCATTTGCTTCTGTGAATCCATTTATACTTGTAAAAAATTAGTGGTGAGCGGATGGTATATAGGGCATCAGTTTCTTTATATCTGCCAACTTTTTTGTATCAATCAACCGTGGACTGTTGTACTTTTTTGGTAAATTGTTCAAATTAAAAACTTTATTATTTACTGGTCTTCCCTTTTTGGTAATAGTGATCGATTTGAAATCTTCATTTATATAATGCTTTATAAAAATTTTATTTGGCTCGTTCGCATCGAACATAAAACATCTAGCATTCGAAAAATTAATATGAGTTTTTTTGAAACATTTTCCAATAAATGTTCAAAGCTGTTAAAATCTTGTTCTTGCAAAATTCGAACTTCAAAAGGATTTTTTTTTTTAGCTTTTCTTATTAAACCTGCCCATTCTTCTGTTGTATATACGTGCGAAATTTTTCGTTTATGCTTTTCTATAATTGCAAAATCACGGTCTGATGGCAAGAAGGTATGTCCTGGAACTAAAAACCAATGCTCTATTTTTTCATACTTCTTTTCTCTTACCATATTCAACCATAAGGTCATAATGGTCCAATTTTTGTTTTGACCGCCACAGTTGTCGGAAAATATTAACAATTCTTTTGCTTCCGGCATATGTGTATTTAAATAAGTCAAAAGAATACTAGCTACTTCTTCCGATCCCCTTTTTGCTGTTTTTTCGGACCAAAGATTCATGTAACCCTTTTCGGTCCCACAATTGTGAATTCCTAAGTTATAAGTCCATATTTTTCTCAAATAAAAAGCTACACTTGTTGTTAATGTTGGCGTGGCAAGTGCCTGTTGCAAGTCAAACGTGATCACTTTTCTTAAATCATTTTGTTTTGCTTCTTCAATTTTATGTTTCATGAAATCTTGTAGCGCTTGACTACGTCTTTGATGGAGTTCTAATTCCGTTTTTAATTTCCCAATTTCATTTTCTGCATTGCAACTTGAGATAGAATTTTGTAAGCTATCACAAGTTTTGCAAGTATCAGATCGTGGCAGTTTAAATCCTATATTTTATTCGGTTCCAAAAATTCTTCTATATTTATCAGCTGATACTGGCTCAATCTGTCGTTCTTCACACCAGGGACGATACAAATCTGTATAAAGTGTTTGTATTGACAAATCAGAATTTAAATATATCCTACCAGGATTAGTTGTTCTACTGTAATGACTTGTATATTTTGGTATCAAATCGATGTGTTTCTTTACAGATTTCAAGCTTTCTTCTGAATGCTTGTTAGGTCTATTGGAATGTTTTCCTCTTCGATCAGTCCTTGAAATAGATAGGCCTGAAATGATCTGTTGCGCAATTAATTCAATTCTACATTTGCTGTCTTGTAAGCCATGAACAGCTAAAAATTCTTCTTTGCATACTTTTACATTCTGTCCATTTGGTTTGACATAGTAAGTAATTGTATGTTGTCTTCGCGAATGCCCTGCTCTTTTACATTTTTTTGGATATCTTCTTTTTGGTGATATCACTTCTATTTGAGAAAAAAGGTAAGCATTCTGCATATTATAATCACCCATATCCCAAAATTCTGTGAATATATTTATTTCCTTTCCATCAAGTTTTTTTCTACATTCTTGTTGGCAACTGCATGCGCTTCCTAATTGTCGAGCTTCAACCTTTTTGATTTTATTTGAATATCCTTCTCCCAAATTTCTTTTAATTTTTCGTTTTTCTGTTTTAGAGACTTTTTTCTGCCTCCAACGTGTGGGATTTTTTTCCACTGATGGGAAAATTTCATTTTCTCGCTATTTTATTAAAAAATAACAATAAAAAAAAGATATTTCAATTAAAGCAACATTTAAAAACAAAATTGACCTAACTATGACTACGGCAAATCCTTATCAATATAGATTTAAGATAAGCCTTAATTTTTAAACATTCAGTTTTCCTCTGAACAAAAATTTTAAAAATTTTGTGTAAAAATCAGATATGCCACACACGAAATATTATTAATAATCTTTTATAATTACCATTACAATATTTTCATCATCGCTATGTGGAATGAAAGTTGGATCGTTCCAGGATCCAACACTGAAATCCGTTTTCGATTCAGAACTCTCTGAATCGTATAACATTTTTTCAAAAAAATCACTTCGCGACTGTCAGTACAAAATATAACTTTTTATGTTGTGGCTTACCTTGTTATTCTGGGGAAAAACCACATTTTTCGTAAAATTGAAAAACAAGACTTTAGCATTTTTACCACCATCTGTTGGAATATTTGAGAAATATCAAACTTGAAAGTTGTATTATTGCTCACCAAACTTAATTATAACTAAATCACCGTTTTTTTTTAAATGTGGCATATCGTGTTTTTCTCCCATGCCCTTCTAATAATAATAATAATATGCTATAAATATAATTATTTTATAAGCTGTAAAAGTTCTTGTAATAAATAATTCTTGTAAACCTAATAATTTGATCACACAGCAATCGCTAAGAGCAGTAATCGCTTTATTTTAAGAAATTGTAAACAATTTGAAA
This sequence comes from Argyra leucocephala, assembly GCA_963942445.1. NCBI lineage: Eukaryota > Metazoa > Arthropoda > Insecta > Diptera > Dolichopodidae > Argyra > Argyra leucocephala. Next base: position 110,310,071 of record OZ012681.1, read on the forward strand.
TCTAATATTATAATTGAAATTAATAAAGAAAAAAAAAAAAAAAAAAAAAAAAAACAGATAATATAGTTAGTAGGCTTGTGTTTATATTAACAAACCCCGATACATTTGGAAAAATTTCCTGTTGGAATTTATTTGTTGTTTTGTTAATTTTATTTTGTTAATGACCAATCCTTCGGTTGATATAGTCGCCAACTTAAGTTACCAACTATTATAATACCATAATATTATTTCTAATAATGAAGGTCTATATACAATTCTCTAGTACTAAAATGTTATACTAAAATTGCTGCAACTAAAATTGGGTATTTAAAAAAAATAATAAAAAATGAATATTAACAAAAAATTGTATTGGATCAAATACAATTTCAACCCAACCATTTTTCTTATTCTTACTATAATTAACACAATAATTTACATTTGAAATTGTTTTTCATACCATTAGGTAGGTATACTTTAAAAATTTTTATTCGAACATTTTATATTTTTTAATTTCATTTCCTTTCTACTCTATCTATTATTTATAATAATAAAAACTTTTATAATTTAATAACAAGGTTCTAAACTTTTTGTTGTTAATTAAATTTATTTATTTTAATAGGATATATTTTATAAAAATAAAAAAAAAAAAATTTAATTCATTCATTCTTTATTTCTCTTAGTTATTCATTTAATTTTTTTAAATTTTAAAACAAAATGAGATAGAAATTTACATCATCTGTAACAATAAAACTTAATCCATAATTTAAAGACATTCAAGGATTTTTAACAATTTCATTATATTTTCTACTCTTTTTTCTTCTTTTTATTTTTATTATTTTTTTAACTAATCTTTTCAAATTAACAAACGAACAGTAATTATTATCCCAAGGAGACTTCTAAATATTGTTTGTTTTTTTTTTGGACAATTTCTTCAATAAACAAAAGAAAAACTCACGTTGTTTTTTCTGTGATTCCTTTTAGTGTTTTTTTTTTGTTGTTGTTTTGTTTTTTTTTCAACTAAATCTTATGAAAATCTGAATTATTTTATTTTTTTTTGTAAAACAATAATTATAGACTTCTTTTAGTTTTCTTTAGTCTTGATCTTGATACCTAAATTTTTGTTTGTTTCTGTTTTTTGTGATGTTCGAATAAAAATATGAATTTTCAAAGGATATACGGACATTGATTTTTAGTTTGTTATTTTGTGAACAATTTTATAAGATATTTAAGAAATCTGATCCCAAATGTGTAGCCAAATCAAATATTATTTGTATATCAAGAATAATAACAATGTTACAACACTCGAAATAGTTCAAGTGGCAAAGAAGGAAAAATAGATAAAATCCTTAATTTGTATATGAGTGGAAAATAGAGTTTAAAATAATTCGAAGCTAATCTTTATTGTCTAGATTTCATCAAATTTGGCTATAATTCATATTATCTAATTAAAAATATTTCGATGACTAATATTGGACAATTAGTTATATGAAATTAATTATATGTATACTAGGGGCCCCTATTGAGTAATTATAATTCAAGTTAAAGCCAAATTTAAAACTTTTAAAAGAACAGGGATTTGCATGGACTGATATAGACTTCTCATTACAAAGCAGAAAACACTCATGTTTTAATGAAAAGCTTTGAAATTAGTATGTTTTTGTTAAAAAACAAAAATACCTTATTTCTCATTTTCTGTTTCGTTTCTACCTATTTTTTAAGGTATTTGGTGAATAATAAAATCATATGATTAAAAAAATGTTCAACTGTATGCGCATTATTGTTTTATATACACAACTTACTTATTATATATTAAGAGTTCATTATGGAGAAGAGAGATAAAACGAAAAGTTGTCTACTGCGCAGGTCCTTAAATGCTTGTCAATTATAGTTATAGATGATGAACATATAGTACAATAAAAATTGGCGGTTAGTTATGAATGTTATGTATTCAAGCAAAAATATTACCTGGTACCTATATATACATACTATGTACGTAAAAACAAAAAAATTGATTTGAAAGTTTAAATAAAAAGTTTTCAATTCCATCAATCTTCAACTCCAAATGTACATCAAAAATTTTCAATCTTCTACTCTAAATGTGCATGTACTATATACTATATATTTACATATAAATGAAGTAGATTTATGTAGATACGTAATTTCATAAAAGTAAAAAAAAATAATTATGGTGAAAATTGTAGGTAAATAAATATTTATGTACTATGTATGTATGTAATTCTAAAACAGATTAAGCTCAAAATTCTGCAAGAGAATTAGTAAAATTTGGGTCTATATTTTCATTAGCCAAAACGGTGTTTATTTATAAACTAAGAGTATTTTTGGTACATTGAAAAAATAATATAAAGTTAAAATATCAGTTATAATAATTATAGATAGCCACTTTAACTCTACTATGTAAAGTTGAAATTACCCGTCATATGAAGAGTTCAACTTATTTTTTTTTTGTTTTTGTATTTTTTTTTGTTTTTGTATTTTTTTTTTGTTTGTTTTATATTTTTTATTTGAGATGAATTTGTTTTTTGTTTTTATTTGACATAATATGTACATATCCCACGTAACATTTTATTGTTATAAAAACAAAATTAGTGCTACAAGACTTATATATGACTCCCGATAAGCACTAAAAGTGTTATAATGATGTTTTTATGGGAATAATGTGATTAATATTGTTATAACAATGTTCGTATAGCAATTACGGGAGTTGTTATAATGGGATTTTCCGCAAGTGATACAACAATGTTTTTATAAATCTAAAAGTGCGTAATCCTATACTAAGAATTAAAATGTTGTTATAAGAATAGAATTGCTGGAATAGCAGTAGTGGTGTTATTATTTTACTGTATTCCTATAACGTTACTAACAAACTTACTGTAGCTTTTAGATAAATATTTTGCGACGGCCATTATTTTCTATAAACGAGGTAAATTTTTTTTAAATAAACAAAAACTGAAAAGTTTTATTTTGCATTCTTTTCGCAAAAATATAATTTTTACTCAAAAGAATAATTACTTAAATATCAAATTTGATATTATGCATTAATTAACATACATTAAATATTTGCTAAATAGTAATAAAGATGCTATTTAAAAATATATTTATTTAAAAATTGGTTATTTTTAGAGGGCATTGTATTTTTTCGAATTATTTTTATAATAAATGTCAATGAAATTTCATTCCCAGCTAAATTTTGCATTTTGGTCTTAATAATTATAAATGTTAATACAATTATTTTTGACCGAAAAATATTATTTATTAGTAAGACATTTTTAATATTATTAACTAATATCTATCTCCCTTTCTCAGGAAATAAATATAAACTCCATAAAATTATTATTTGAAAATAAAAAATAATACCTTTCTCACTCTCGAATAACATAAATTATTTCAAATGAATATCATTTCAAAATAAAAACATAAACACTAATACATGTATACTAATCCTATAACAATATTACAGCACTTGTTCCGGTGCCTTATAGGATTCTCCATTTTAGTGCTATAACGTATTTATAACCTTTCGCAGCAATTGCGGAGCACTCAAATTAACACTAATACTGCTATAAGAGTGTTTATAATAGTGTTATAAGAGTGCGCAAGAATCTTATAGCAATAAAATTGTTACGTGGGATAGGTTCATTGCAAGCAATAATAATAACTGATTTGTTTGTTTTGGTTTTTTATTTTAATAAGAACTCACGCATAATGTATTTGGTGAATAATTAAACCATACGATTAAAAAATGTTCAACTGTGTGCGCATTTTTGTTTTATATACACAACTTACTTATTATATATTAAGAGTTCATTATGGAGAGAATTATGTCTACTGCGCAGGTCCTTAAATACTTGTCTATTATAATTATAGTGATGTTCTACATGTAATTAATTATGTTGACCAAGTTGAGACCAGTTTTGGTTTGTTTTCTAAGTTGCCAAAATAATTGATCCCATGTACTATCACAATAAATTTTAACGTGCTAAGGGCTTGTTTTCAGGTGAATGGTTGATTATATTTTAGTATAATAAGAGACGTAATTTCTTAACTAAAATATAATCAACCTAAAAAAATTGAGTTCTTAATTAAACCATAAGTGTTGATACGGTAAAATTCGGTTATTTACAATGACATCGCTTGCTAAAATGCAGTAAAGTAAAAAAAAATTTCATATATCATTTTCTTTGAGAATATACTTACTTACTTACTTGCTGGACGCTACAGACTTTGAAGGTCCTGGGCTTGGCGCAAAATTGTCCTCCACTGATTTTGGTCACGAGCGGAATCTCTCCAGTTGGTGATTTGAAGTTTTTTCATATCTGCCGATACATCATCGCTCCAACGAAGTGTGGCCTCCCTCGACGACGCGTTCATTGGGGCTTGGATTCGAAGAGTTTCCTAGCTGGAGCATTTTGATCCATACGCTCTACGTGGTCTAGCCAATGAAGCCGTCTTATCCTGACTTTTTTAACTAGGTCCATGTCGTTGAACAGCTGGTATAGTTTGGCATTGTATCTTCTTCTCCCAAACCCCTTCGTCAGACACAGGACCATAAATGCGACTAAGAATTTTTCTCTTATAGATGCTCGCTTGCTTTTGGTAATCTCCACGATTCAGCACCATATAGTAACACCGGAAAGATGAGCGTTTTGTATAATTGTGCCTTGGTATTTTGGGATAGGAGCTTTGAGCCCAGTTGTTTCGACAAACCGAAGTAGCAACGGTTTGTAAGGGTAATTGTTCGCCTTACTTCAACATCGATGTTGGTTCCAAGGTAGATAAACTCCTAAACTACCTCAAAATTATATGAGCCGACAGTGATGTTGTGTCCTATATGATGTTGTGAGGACATCATTTTATTTGTCGACAGCATATATTTAGTTTTATTCTCATTTATGAGAAGACCCGCTTTACCTGCTTCCTCTTCAATCTGTTTAAAGACTTCGATGACTGCTCGTCGTGATGTTCCGATAATATTGACGTCATCAGCGAAACCCAGAAACTGCCCCGATTTGTAAAATATAGTGCCCTGTGTGGTCACACCGGAACGTCGCACTATATGCTCCAACACCAGATTAAAGAAATTACATGACAGCGCATTGCCTTGTCGAAATCCGGAGCACGTTCGAAATGAATCAGAAATGTGCCTCCCAATCACCACAGCACATCGGGTGCTTTCCAGGGTCATTTTTGACAAACGGATAAGCTTGGCTGGGCGTTGAGAACAAAGAATGATTAATTCATTAAAATTAAAGTACCTATCAATTTTACAACGGGCAATAATTGTAAAATCTACATTATCAAAAGTAGGAAGTGGAGCTTAAATATCAAACTTAACTACCTAAGTTCGATTTGATACTTAGGTGTTCTCCAGAAAACTGACCCTAAATTTGATATATAAAATCTACTTAAACGTAACCCAAATACATATTATATTGTTAACAGAGTATTTAAAGCTTTTAAGCCTAACCAAAATACATTGCTTACAGAGTATAGTACCTATGTTGTTGAAAAATAACGTACATTTCTCACACTATCGAATAGAACTGGATATTTTGAAAATGTTGCAAAAAAATCTAATCCTCAAAAATTTTTAAAAAAGGATATTTTCGTTCTTGTATAAAATTATAATTAATTTGAATGCAATTGACACATTCCTAAAATTTGAAAAATTTATTTTAGATTCCTATCTACTATATAAAATACTTACATTTGAAATATGCTCTTAGTTGTGTTTGGATACATTATGTTCGGTTTGAGGTTAACTGGTTTATCAAAGGAGATAATACTGGTAAGACTGATGGCAAGAGCTTGGTAATACTGGTAACTACATTAATACTAAATCTAATGTTTCTTACTGTCATGCCCACTTATTCGAGCAAAAAAAAAAAAAAAACAAGAATTTAAAATTAGGTATAAAAGGAGACTAGACAATAATTATATTCTTCTCGCTAGCAATAATTACAGAAGGACATTTTTAAGTGAAGCATAAAGATGTCTAATACACAGACTAATGAAATTATATCAAGCATACCACGGCACAGAGCACAGAGTCTTAGGTCCTGTTTTCTACCTCATCTATACTGTGGACTTAACATAAAAAAATGATACTATACACCGATTTTTTCGCTGATGATACGACCATATTGGCATTGCATAATAAACCAGCATATGTTTCAGAGATTCTGCAACACCGCATGAATAAAATCCAACAATGGCTAAAGAAGTGAAGAATTACAAAGTTAATGTAGCAAAATCAACACATTTATCTTGAAGTGAACAATTTGTCCAATGCCTGCCGGTGGTGTTAAATAAAGACGTAGTACCGCAAAAATAAATTGTAAAGTATCTGGACATGTATTTCGATAGAAGATTTACATAGAAAATATAGATTTAAACTAAAATAAAACAACTGAGATTGTATTATAAAGGTATTTTAAAGCCGATACGGACATAGAAAATCTGACTGTGGGGAGTAGAAAGCATCTCAAATATTGAAATATTGCAGCGATTTCAAGTAAAAAATATTACAATTAATACCTGGCACACAGGGGTTCATCCGTCAATAGTGATATTATACATTGTAATCTACAGGTAAGAACCATTAAGGTTTAAATAATAACACCCAGAGAAATGAAAAATCATTATTCATGATTATTAAAGGAATAATTTTAAGTTTCTTTAAATTTTACAGAGACATTCCTAGAACTCATTCAATATGCCTTTTGTGATTAATACATTCAAAAATTTGGAATAGTTTGTTAATAATTAAAAAATTTTCCAAATCAGTGAGTATGAATCTGAATCATAAGCTTATAAAAATTCACAATGAAAAAAAAACAGCAACAACTTTAGTATACACCCGCATAAAGTATAACTTATCCATAATAATCATAGTGTATGATTATGATTTCAGTGTAAATTTTTAAGTATAACGGACATTTTACGGTATAATCATACCGTATGATTATGATTTCATATTTGTTATATAAAACGTTTTGGTCTCGTGTCAAAATCAAATTCAGTTTATAAAAGTATTTTGAAGAGAACATAATATGTGATTAATTTTTATATTTTAAAAGAAAAAAAAAATGTTTAAATATATAAAACAAATAAAGCTACATATGAGCTACATAAATTTAAAAATTAGCAGAATAAAAAATAGACTTATACCTAGTTTTTATAAAAAGCTAACTCGAGGTAACATAAAATACTACATAATTATAAACTATGTATTATTTAAAATTAAACTAATATTTTTAACATTTTGTGATTTCTTTAGTACATTTAGTATATTCAGTTACATCCGAAGACGATTCAAAAGCAACTGAAATGTTAGAAGAACTCCTTTTGAAGTAATCGAATTAAAGTGGAAGAGAACATTTGTATTTCGCAGAACTCAAATTACTTTGAGTAATGAACTACTGAACTTTTTGAGAACTGGCCATTTTATAAAAACAGTTTTGGACATCGTTTAGTAAGTTTTTTTTATTGCCCTGAGCAAAATTTATAATTATTGTACAATTTATATACTTGTTTTTGTCTAGGTCGATGGCAGCAAAATATTTTAAAATATCTATCTTCAAATTCAAGTGCGTACACATAATACCATAAAAATTCTCACAAAATTATAGTGTCTCTATAAGAAATAAATTTAAAAAATTAAGATCAATTTTTATTTGAATCTAAGGTACTTAATAAATTAGTGTTTTATTTTTATTTCTTTCAAAAATACGACTCTATCAGTTTTGAAAACTAAGCCAAATACTTCTTAAGCCTTCTGCACGCAAAAAAAATGATGTTCAAATTTGGAAGGTAACAATAATTGGAGAGTTACAGTTATTTTACTTGGAATAAAATATTATATCACAAATCAATAATAATAATTTATAATAACTGATAATACAGTGAAAACCGTCTAAGACGTAAATCCTTAAGACGGAAAATCCTCTAAGACGGAAGAAATTTACCCGTGAAACTAGCTTGTGCTGAAATTAGTGCATTTAAGGCGGAAATCCTTGACACGCATCGAATAATCAAAATGAGCAATCAATATTAGAAATACAGAACTTAATAGATTCAGCATTTGGTGAAGCCATTTGTTCAGCAAGAAATCACGCTAGGGTAGATGACAATGTTTTTACAGAATGTAATTCAACAAATTTAAGTGATATTATTGAAGCAACTGTTTTGCCGATCCCAGAAATTTTTTGATAGTTACGAAGAGGATGACGAAGAAGATATTGAGCCCGAAATTAGCATTGCAGAGGCTCTAAAGGCAATAAAATGTTTAAATATTTATAGTAGACAATGCGGTAATGATGATTTATATACTTTGGTTGCGAAATCGAAAATCACATTTATTACAACAAAAGCAGCTGAAAGAAAGATGAAACAGAAATGTATTACGGATTTTATGAAGAAAGACTGAGTTACTTGCAATTGATTTTTTTTAATTTTTTTTTATGGTCATATAATTTTTGTTGTTTTTTACACGCTTGGAATAGTACAATGTTTTATAATTTTGCTATGTTATTAGTTTTGTTATATGTATGTGATGAATTTTTTATAAAAATGAAATAAAATGCAATAATTTTTTGTTTATCTATTAAAAATAACTTTAACAAATTTTTTCCTCTTATTTTAACTTCCCTATAAATTTTCTCCGATACAAAATTCTGTAAAACGGAAAATCCTTTAAAACGGAAATTTATATTGGTCCTGTGAGATTCCGTCTTAGAGGGTTTTCACTGTATTATGTTAATTCACAATAAAAATTATAGTATTAAAATATAAAAAAAAATTATGTATTTTTTTTTTATTTGAAAAAATATGTATATGAAAATAATTTATACTCTATACCAGCTACCGACAACGTGCGGCCCATGGACTAAATGCGGCCCATTCGATTTTTAAATGCGGCCCATTGGGTTTTAATTCTATTAGTTTTATTCGTTTGCCACTATTAAAATTCTGAATTAAAAAACTCGACTCTTATTAATTTGACTGTTCCGATATCTACTATTGCGAAGTAAGAGGGCTTAGTGCAGGAAATGCACTTAAAAGGTTTTTTCAGGTGAAAGAAGCTATACATATATTTATAGTTGAAAGCAAAAGAGAAGTATTAGCATTATCGGATCCAAAATGGTTTTTTGATTTACCATTCTTAATAGACATCACTTCTCTAATGAACGAATTAAACCGAAAGCTTCAAATAAAAGGAATTTTGATTAATGAAGCGTATTTCAAATATAAAAGCTTTTTAGATTAAACTAAAACTACTTCAAAACCCATAACTCGCCTTTTTGTGCAAATAATGTTACAACAAGAACCGAATCTTTCCTTATCAAATAGCAAATTTCACGATTATATCGAAATCTTGGAAAAAGAGATTTCGACACGGTTTTCTGACTTTCACAGCCGTTCCAAAGAAATTGACCTTTTTCAAAATCCATTTGCAATTAAACTTGAAGATGTTCCCAATTACTTGGAAATGGAGTTAATCGACCTACAATCCAATGATGTTTTAAAATCAACTTTTGACCCATCGCAACTGAAAATATTTTATTCTAATCTACTAGACTCTGCTTTTCCGTTTTTAAAAAAAATTTCTGCTAGGATGAAAATAATTTTTGCAAGCACATATCTGCGAACAAACAATGTCAAAGTCAAATTATATAAAAAAACAAATATCACAGTAGAATAACTGATCAACACCTGAATGCAATATTAAGAGCAGGTGCAACCAACTTTGAGGTGGACTACAACCAGTTCCTCAAAACTTTCAAACTATACTAAATTTCTCATTAATTATAATTACACTATTTAGTTTTTTCGTTTTTGTTTTTGTTAAATGGATTTATATTTTATTTTTGAAAACTTGTTTTAATTAAAATTAAATTATTTGTGACAGTTGAAAATCTAACAGTAAGTATTAAACTCCTGTGGCCTATGCTCTTATCCAGAAAATTTATTTCGGTCCATCGGTTGAAAAGGTTGCCGATGGTTGCTCTATACAAAAGAGTCATAAGAACTGATTTTTATTTTCATTTAGTCATATTCGTTAATCATTATTTAGGAAAAGTAATCATAACCTTTTATGATTTAAAATCATAAAAATTGACTTTTTCAGGATTAAATTATGTTTATTAGTTAGAAAATATGAATTAGCTTTACATTTTAAGTTTATATATTATAGTCATAGACAATGGTAATAAACCATAAAATATGAATAAATTACATTTTTTCATATGTGCATAATTTGTGAACCCTATTCATAAATTGTGACAAAGAAATCATAACTGGCTATTCTTTTTAGTTATAATAAATGATTTTGTCGTTAAGATTAGGATATGATTTCAAATCACACTTATATAAATAAGTGATCATAGCACGCATTTGTGACTAATTTATACATGGGGTATGCATTTTAGGTTTACTGAATGATATGATTTCTCTGAGTGAAATTTAGAATAGTTTTAGCATCAAACAATAAAAAATACTATAGCTACACATATAAACAGACTAGAAAACAGCTCATTAGCTGCAACTGGTGTGAGTTGTCATAAGCGAATAAATAAATTTTGAAATTTTTATGAATCAGTTAACCATAAAAATGCATCGAGTATTAACCAATACAGTAAAATCCCAAGAATTTTTATTAGCTGTCAAAACAATAGAGTAGCTATGTAGTTTTTAACAGACTCAACTGAAAATTAAATTAAACTAATTATTTATCAAATTAAAATTATTGCGCGAAATTATTTTGACTGTCTAGATGTTTATATTTCTAACCACAAACTTTTTAAATTATTGTTTTTGAACATTCTTAATGTTTTTGATAATCAGATTTGTTTTTAGTGATATATTTAGATCACATTATTTAGATCATATTCAGATCATATTTTTCTTACATATGTAAGGATTAGTGTAAATAATAATTAGTCGCAAAGCACTGATGAAGGAAGTAAGTTGCTTCCGAAATATCGATATTTGCAAAATAAATAGAAATGATTAGTGAAAGGAAACTCGACTTTTATTCAATAAATTCTTAATGTCCACAAATTTATATTTTTTGATATTTATACTTGAAAACTAGTCACTCACATCAGGCTAATACCATTACCGTCATTCAATTTTTTGTTTTTATAATTACAAATCTGCAATCAATCTGCATACTATTCTGAATTTATGAAAACACTTGTCAGATTTTATAAACGCTGTTCATAAATGCCAATTCATAGTGTTCTGGGCGCCAACTTGACAGAAAATTTTTTTAGTATGTATAAATGTAGAATATTGGTAATTAATGTAGGTAAAATAACGGTACAGTGTTTACATTATTGCAAAGTGCGCTAATCGCTGCAAAACTTGTTGTTAGTTTGCAGCATTTATGAATACACCTCCACAATTCTCATCAATTCTTCATATTTATCCCTTTTAATATTTTCCCATGAATGTAAAGTATATTTTTAACGAATACTTCAGCACGTGTTGGAAATAGTGATGGAAAAATATTATTTTTTTCAAATTTGATATTCTCTCAAATAATGTTGGAATAAAAATAACAAAAAGCCAACAGTTGTTCAACTCAACTTTTCTTTCATTTTTTTATTATTACTATCTCTTATATTTCTCAATAAATTTTCTATTTTTGTATTTATTTTTGTTTTTTTGTAATATAACATTTTGAAATACATATTATCATTAAAAGAAAAAAAAAGGAGCAAACAAAACAGAATATTAAAAAGCAGGAAAATATCCCTGTGTAGTTGAATATACTTTTTTTCATTATCCTTTTTAATACAATCTGGGTAACAAACCTTCGATTTATTCAAGCGAGCTTATATTATTCTATTGTTGTTTCATATCTACCTACTAAAACCTACATTAGCTATTTAAAAGAAAAAAAAAATTAGCTTGCATGTGTATTTGTACTTTGATGTTATTGTATTAGTGAAATAAAGAAAAATTGTATTTGACTCGCGTACATAATTTTGGATTAATTTTAGTTTTTACTTTTTTTTTGTTATGATTTTATAAATTATAAGGTCAAAGTATGATCACGAACATAAATTTAAAACATATTTTTTGTTGTGTTTACATATTTTGTTGCGAAAAAGATAATGTAAAATAATTTGTTTGCAATCCGCTAACCATCATTGTCCTGTAATGTGATCAATTATGTTATTGGACGTGTATATATCGTGTCAATCAGCTGAATTCGAATATTTTGTGATCAAAGTATTAATTTTTAAGTTGATTGATTGGTACCCCAGGCAACAAATTAGATCTAATAAGTGCTTAAAGAACTTCTTTTAAGTTCTCAAAGCTTATAATTTTGCTCTATAAGCTTCTACAGAACTGTTTTAAGTGTGTTACATTACAAGTTTATTTTGGAAAAAATTATTGAGCTTAGACATGTTGTATAAAGGTTTTATAAACGCTTTTAATGCTTTTTTAAGTATTTTATAAGTGCATTATGTAGGTGTAATAAGCCTAGTACAAAATGTTTATAAAGCAATTATAAGAGTCATAAGAATATCAATATGACTTATATAGTGCTTTTATAAGTACATAATAGAACTTTATCATCATTTCATTACCAATCGTTTCACTACCGAAAAATCATTTTTTTATTATTTTTTTTTATTCTAGTATATTTTATTATTTTTTTTACCTTACCAATTGAGTTTTTTAATATTAGATATTTTTTTTTGTTATATAGTAATGTATTAACACGATTTTTAACTTACCTGGAGACTCGAACTGTGATATCTTGAGCGAAAGACCAACCGAAACAAAAAGTATTTATTAAAAAAAAATAGATGAAATTTAAGAGGCGCCCTAGGTCGATGGTGTAGTCACCATCACCAAATACTTTTTGTTTCGTGTACTTATAATATTATTATAAGTCTCTTTTAATGCTTTTTAAATCTAAATTAAAAGCATCTTATATATTAATGCGTTTAAATGTCTGTTAAACTTTTCACAAATCTTTTATAACACAAAACTTTCATTCAACTAGATTAGACAACTTTATTAGAACTATTAAGAATTACGATAGTGTGCAAAATTGAATTTAAAGACATAAACCACAAAACGATAAAACCAAATAAAACCAAAAACAAATTAAAATTAACCTAAAAATAATTCACCTATTGAGCAATAGCATTGATTATATCTGATTATATGAATTAATTTAAAAAAAAAAAACAAAGTAGCAAAGACAAAAACCGAATTATCAGAATATAATTATTTATATTGATAAAATAGCTTTGTTAAAATATTACGATATTACAGCAAAAAAACTTACCGGTAAAACAAATAGTAAATTTAGAAAATATATTTTTTACCTCACCCATGTTCAGAAATTTCAATAATTGAAATTTATTTATTTTATTAACAAATAATTCAAAAGTATAAATTCAAATGCGCAGTAGCATCGATATAAAAGAATAATATAGAATAATATATAGAATAATAAATCGATATTTACGATCTGTTAAGAACAAGAAAAACAAAATATGTTATGATATTACTATCAAGTTCCAATTCAATACACGACAAATTTAGTACACATAAAAATTAAAAAAACTTTAAAAAGAAAAATCACAAACTACCCTTAGCTACATCAGAGACCCTAGCAGGATAACAATATAACAATACAAACTGATGAAAAAGAGGAAAAGCATAATTATTGGCTTTACCCTTAACTATAATAGTCATAAGGCGTCAATAAAAACTGAAAAATAAGAGAAAAAGCATAATTATTCGCTTTAGCCCTAACTATAATAGTCATAAGGAGTCATATGATGTCATATGATACTTCATTAAATGGCCTATATGATTCGATATGATTTAACAAAGCCATAACCAATCATAACTTTCACTATAATGGTCATACCTAATCATAAAAAAGTGTCATAACCAAAATTTAAAAGAAGTGAAATAAAAATATAAATTCTATAAATAAATGTTTTGTTTTTTTATTTTGAGTTTTGAAATAATTAGGGCTATTATGATAATAAAGAAAAGCACAAAAAACGTATCTATGGCTATTTGAATGTGTTTTTAATGTGAGTGTGGTATGTATTTAGTTTAAATGCATTTAATATCATATCTATACTGCCAGCGACATCTCTGTTCGCCACATTTTGTTGAAATATACGTCTCTATTAATAGTATTTGTTAGGGAGCGTTTAGACATCAGATTTTGTTTCATGAAAGTTTTGTTTTACTTATTTTTATTACATTTACAAATTTTATTGCAATTACATCAAATTTTATTTCAAAAGTTTTAATTACATATCTCAAAGATCAAATATAGTTGCAAAGTATACTATATTTCTTCACGCAAAATCAACTTTGTAAACTTGCAAAAAACAAAGATACGAATATGCGTGACGAGTACTAATAATAAATACTTATAAACAAATATAAATATTCAGTGTAATTTCAGAACATTTATGAAATATAAATATTTAAATATTAAATCAATTATTTTAAGTATTTGTATTGATAAATAATTATAATATTTAATACACATTTTTTGTATTTTTTAATGTGTATCTTTCAATATATTGGCATAACATAATTAGGAGTTTTCTCGCAAAATCACATTTTCAATTTGTGAAATACAAAAATGCCTGTCGAGTACTATTATTTAAAAAAAAAAATTTATGATATTCTATACCAAAGTCGGATGTCAAACTTTAATGAACATCATTTATATGTTATAAACACAATTCAAAAACGTATAAACACTGCCTTATATAAAAGTTTTTGTTCAAAACTATTAGCGGTCAAAATTTTCAATTTGATTCTATGAAAAACAAATAAAATTATTATTCATTATATTATACATATTAAGTATATTATAAATATTGTAAATTATAATTTTATTCATTTTTTTATTCATTTTATTATTTATATTTAAATAACAATAATAATTACAATTATAATAATTTATGATACCGTACGTATTATAATACCTACCTATCGGTTGTAAAAATAGAATTTTAATACATACAGTGAAAAGTGCTTTCAAAATAAAACAAAAAAAGTATAAACCTGAAGTAGACCTGTGTATTTATCTACAAGTCTACTGTTTAATAAATAAATAAATACCTAAATAAAAAATATAAAAAAAATAGTTATAGATAGATCACACAATATTGTAAATTACTAGCTATTCCCGGCGTAACATTCACCGGTCTAGCATTAGCACTATAAATGAAACAATTTATTTTATTTATTCTCTTATAATGTTATTATAATAGCATTGTAATAATCATAATTTTTGTTATGAAATTTTAGTACAGTTGATAAAAGTGCAATTACGAAACAGTAAACGTAGGCCCTAAATAAAAGAAAAACACCCAGAACACGATATAAAAAAAGGGTAAAATTTCAAAATATAATTCCCTTATCAAACAGAAATAGGTGTAACAATCGTAGCCTATCATAAATATTGTCCAGGAAAATACTACTTAATAGTTATACCTAAAAAAATAATTTTTTTTGCTCAGTCAAATAAAGCTAAAACTATATTTTAATTTCAAACAACCATATTTATTTTATTTTTTTAAGCATTAATTTAATACATAAAGTCTCACAAATAAAAATACATTTTAAGTTATAAATAAATTATACTTTTTTTTATTAATTTTTATATGTATGCAGCAAAGGTACAAAAACGACTTCTCCATTTTTATATTCAACTAGCTATTCCCGGCGTAACATTCGCCGGTCTAGCATTAGAATTATAAATGAAACAATTTGTTTTATTTGTTTATTTTCTTTATTTTCTTAAAAAGAGTCAATGTTTTACATAGTTTTTTATTACATAATAAATAAGTTACAAATTGAAAAACTTAAAACTAAAGTTCACTTTATTTAATATCTTAAAAATAGTTTAACATTTTAATACTTATTCAAATATTGTCGATAGTTGTTCCATATTAGATACAATAAACTTTTTCTCTCTTACCATATCAGCTATAATTAGGGTTAGTATTCGTGGAATCCTATATAATTCCATTTTGTAAATTAATTCTTCGATCCAGAGCGTATCGAATGCTGTTTTCAGATCAATTAAACATGCTCTCATACATTTATTGCCATTGAGGCTTCAACATATATCAGAGGTTAATTTATTTATTTGATGTATTTTGTTTGTATTGAATGTTTTTTTTTTTTTAAGCCAAATTGTTCCTCTGATATGCTTTTCTTTTCTTTAAAGACAAAATACAATTTCTTCTTTATTTTACCAATATTTGGGAGTAAATTAATTGGTCTATAACTTTCGATATCTGCTCGATTTTTACCTGGTTTTATAATTGGAATTATTTTTGAACATTTCCATTTTTTTGAAAAATAGCTGTTATTTATCATATTTTTGAATAATCAACAGTAGCTACTTATTACCCTTCAATCACCTAAGCCTAGTTTTTCCGGGTATTGTTAGTTAAAACTTAAATTCTAATCAAATAAATTTTTTAAATATTAAAAAAAAAACATAAATAATTATGTTAAAGCAAGCCATAATAATAAATGTCAAAATATTACCACCTAATTTATATCAACCCGAACTTAACTCAATGCATAGAAACAAATTTTTTTTTTTTTTTTTTTTTTTTTTACATATATATATTTTAAATTGTTTACAAGTATCCTTTACACTTTCTCTAATATCCTAGGATAGTAAAAAATGTTTGTTAGGTTAATTTTTGTATTGTTTTACTGTAAAATGGATCTTCATTGAGTTGGCTTGAAAAAAAAAACAAAAATAAATAAAATCAGAAAAATAGAATAGAATTAGTTTAAGTAGAGAAATATTGTAGTGAAATAAAGGAAAGTTTGTTTTTATTTTTTTATTTTTTTTTAAACTGAAAAACAACAATTGATGTTTATCTTTTAAAATAGGGACATTCTATTTTATGATTTTCCATTTTAGAATAAATTCTCATATTTTTTGTTTTTGTTTTGTTATTTTAGTTACAAATTTTTTATTTTTTTTTTTTTTATTTTTGTTATTTGTGATGTACATACTCTTTGCTCTTTTCAAAATATAGCTACTATTTTGTATAACAATTTAAGTATTTAAAAAGGATATTTGTATATATATATATAAAGTTATATAAGTTGTTAAAGAGATTTCTTAATGTCGTTCACTTTTTTAAATGATTTTTGTTGTTTCAAATGCAAATTAGAGTTGCCATATTATTAATATATACCGGGTGTTCCAGAGCATGTGTATCTGCTTTTTAAGAGAGGAAGGATATAATTTGTATAATTTTCTTATTTTTTGTCGTAAAATCTGAATTTGCATTAAAAAATACCGCTTTCCATTTGAAAATATCGATTTCGGCCAATTTCGGCAATTTTTGATCTTAAAAACCGATTTGCAGTCTTTTCCGAAAGTTGAAAATACAACCAATCGATAATGCACCCTCGATTTAGTTGACAAACTTTTTTCTAAATTTTAAAATAACGGCTCCTTCTCTTCTTAAAAAGCTGATACGCATGGTCTGGACCTTCCGGTATATTGGTGTTTTTTATTTTTGTTTGGTAGATCTTTCATAGAATAATTTTTGCTTCAACTGATCCACTTAATTATTTGGATTGAAGATCACTGCAAAAATGTTATATTTTTGTTGTTATATAACTGTCATATAACTGTGTTCAAATGTTATATAACTGTCAACAGAGTGTTTGACAGTTATTTCCAGTTAAATTTTCTTTTACCTCTTTTTAAGGCTTGTGCAGTGCATGTTTGGTTTGTTTTTCCAGTTTTTAGAAAAATTTATTTTTTAGCTTTAGAGTAAAATTTGTATAATTGTTGAAAATAGTTAAATATTTTAATTTTAATTTTACTAAGTTAACTTATCATACTTGACAATATCAGACTTCTACAAAATGTTTTGTACCCAACTGAGCTGAGCTGAGCTGTTTTGCAGGTTGTGCTAATTTCAAAAATATATTTTAAAAATAATTTGACTGCAAAAATGTCGTGGAGTTTTACTCAATTTAGTCTATCTATTCATTGGGTATATTCAGTAAAAAAAAATGTGATTGTATTAATTATAAAATAGTTAATAAGGTTATATAAAATAGTTGATAAGGTTGCTATAATAAAGAACAAAATCGTAAATATGCTAATAGCTACATTTTTTAACGAAAGAATCTACAGAACAAAAGTAGGTACAGTACAAATGTCTGAACCATTTAACGACCGATCTTTATTATTATTTTTTAAAATGATAAATATTGATACAGACTAAGAACAGACGTAGCGCAACTAAATATTTTTAAAAAAAAAATTTAATTTTCAATTAGAAATTTCACCTCATGTAAAGTAAAAAAATAAATTTAAATAACAAAAAAAAAAAAAAAAAAACCAATTTTAAAATATATAAGACCAGACAGCCTATGCTACGGTCACGCTTAAAACAAAATTTATAACACAAATTTAAATACATGTATAGAATTAAGCATAATACTCTGAATTGTATATAGGCTTTAAAATAACAAATAAAAAAAAAAAAAAAAAAGTATATACACATACATCTTAACATACAAAATTTTTAATTCATCAAATTTCCGGAAGTGACCCATGTACAGCAATAGTTACTTTTTGTTCCCTCTGCATAAACTATACGTAGAAAAGCATTTTTAAGGTTGGTGTATTGGGTTAAAATAGTAAATTATTATTTTTAATTAAAAAAGTTTTCCGTTTATTTTCCTTTTTTTAAATTTATAGGTATACAATAAGGTATTCCGTTAAAAGCATTTTATTAAAAAATAGGGTAAAACGAAATTACGAAATTATCTCGCCAGATTTAAATTAAATTTTAATTGTATTTTTTAAATAAATTATTAAATATGCGGTTGTCGTCCAAGATAAACAAAATAAAAAAAAAAATAAAAAGTGCCAAGAATAATAATTTTGATTGACAATTTTTTATTAAACTTCCTCGAATTTTGTTGAGAAGCGGCCGAATACTAGTTATTTCCTAATTTGAAAATTGGGACAAATCAGAAGCTAACCATGAAACATTATTGTACGTATGAGCATAGAGTATTTACGCTACTCAACTATTAACATCTTAAAGGAACCATCTCTTTTGTTCCTGATGAATGCTGGAAATATGGAATAATATTGAAGTTATATAAGACTAATTTGGCTGCCTTAAATAACCCTTTCGTTCGTGAATTAATTTTAGCTGTGCAAAAAATATATTGATATGTCATAAATGTCAAATTGGATAAAACTAAGTGATAAAAGTTAAATTTTTGATTTTGTCACTTTTTGGCGCAAAATTTTTTCTAAATTTAAGAGAAATATTTCAAACCACATTTACCAATACAAAAAATACATGACGTATTATGTTTTATAAGGTCAGAGTAGGCTGTTAAATCTGCTGTACAATATATTCTACAAATTGAACGAAAAGGATAACTACGTTAGTTGAAACTAGGGTGAACTAAGTTTAACTAAGATTTATTGTCTTGTGTAGAACATTTAGTACCTACATCAAACAATTTAAATGTGAAAACTACTAGCAATTATAGATTTGTATCACCTTCATAATATAATTTAATTTGATAGTATTGAGTACATAACCAATTTGTATCAATGTGAAATAACTGAATTTTGCAAGCCCCAGCAAATTCAAAAATTAATAAATAAAACTAGTTTTTCTAACACAAAATAATTCAAGCCTAAAATCTAAACAAAAATTCTGACTAGACTTTGAAATGCACAGCTTAACACACACTTTTTTCATTCAACTAAAATGGCATCCCTTTTGCTAAATGGTTTAAAAATTACCACGTTTTAAATAAAGCCAAATCGTCAAAAATGATCAAACAAAAGCAAAAATAAAAACGAAATGTAGAAAACAAAATTAAAAAACACAACAACAACAACAACAACAATAATAAACAAAAAGAAAGGAAAACTTTTACGATAAATTATAACTTATAAATTGAATATTACTTCTTTACGATCTAAATAAATACTATAAACAAGATATCGAATATCATCTACAGAAAAAAAGAAAAAAATCTAAAAATATAGCAACAACAACAAAAAAATACATTAAAAAAAATTAGAAAAAAATATCTTTATTATCGTAAAAAAGAGCAAAAAAAAAAAAATATCGAATTGAATGAAGAAGGCCAAAGGATAATAGCAATTTAACTGCGAATATATTAAAGATATATAAAATGGGATTGTAAAGTTGGGGGTAGCTTTTAAATGAATGGTAATTCTTTTTTTTTTTTTATATTGCTTCCAAAAATAAGGGAGAAAACATTGATTATTTAGAACATTACTCTTGTACAAAGCAAAAAACAAAAAAAAAAAAATCATATCAGAAAATAAAAAAAAAAAAACCAAACAAAAATATTCAATCGAATTTTAATGGTTTTTCGTTAAAAAAAAAGAAAAAAAAAAAAAAAAAGAGGCGAGCATATAGGTGGAGTACATAATACACATTCGCACAAATATAATATAAAACAAAAATGAAAATACTTAAAAACAAAAATAACAATCAGATTAAAATGAAGGGCTGGGGCAAAACATGACTTTTACTTTTCTTGTTTTTCTACACTTCACAAAATATAGCGTTAAACATTTTTTTTTTTTTTGTTGTTTTATTTA
Source organism: Argyra leucocephala (assembly GCA_963942445.1). NCBI lineage: Eukaryota > Metazoa > Arthropoda > Insecta > Diptera > Dolichopodidae > Argyra > Argyra leucocephala. Next base: position 110,330,733 of record OZ012681.1, read on the forward strand.
TTTAATTTTTTTTTTTTTTTTTTTGTAAAAGTAATTTTCTGGGCTCTTTAATTTTTGATTCAATGGTTTATCGAATTTAAAGTCTTTCGTACAGCACATTAGAGAAGTTTGAAATTAAAGTAATAAGGTTGAGTTTTATTAAAGTGATGAGAAAATCATGGTTTTACAATATGAATATCAGCGAAGATAAAGTTCAGAGAGGTTCAGATACTGTATTCTTATTATCATCACTAAACTATACTAATTAACACGCAAGATCATTAAATTATTTTTGGCAATTATTTTGCAAGTTGTGAACGTAATGAATTTAGTATAAATCATTTAGTATCAATAACTGAATTATCAATAGATAAATAACTTCCAATTGATACTGCGAGTTAGATGAAAAAAATTGTGGAACGTAGCAACAACACAGTAACAGTAGCCAGAACAACATTAACAACAATAGCTATCTATCTTGACCTGCAAGTTCAATTGGTTCATAACAACTTGTAATTGACTCGATTGACTCAAAACAACTTCTGATAACAGATATATAACGAATAACATATAGTAATAGAAATAATGACAGAGAATCTAGAAAATAATCTATAATAATTCTTATCACCAGAATATTTAGATGATAATACATGTGGCAAAATCATTACAATTGTAGTTCAGACCAACATGACCAGCATTGTTCTTCTTAATCAGATCATCATAAATCTGTTGAAACTCTGGTCAATCACTGGTCAATATATTGTCAATCATTGACCGTTGATTGATGAGAAATGATTGATGGTGGTTCTATTCTCATCAACCATGCTGTCAAAATCAGCGGAGGTAAAAAAAATGGCTTTTTGGGGAATGTTCAGATATTATTTTTTGGGAATGTTCAGATACGGTAATAATAATTAATTTGCGAATGCAATTCTAAAAAGAATAATTTGTATATTAATTTGAATAATTATAGCAATTATTGTAAAAAAAAATATTATTGACATATTATTCAAATGTGCAAAAAAATAATTTGTTCTTTTTTATACACATTTACTTTAAAAATTTAATTTAAACTGAAGTCAAAAACTCGTCCAGAAATTATATTTTCAATATTCATATTATGTTTCAAATTAACAATAAATTCTGAACACTTCCACAGTATGTCCTTGCAAAATATCAAAATTTGGATAAAAAGATTGATGAGTGCATGATTGATGTGTCATCGGTCGTCATTCTTTTCATCAATATATTGTCAATATATGGACGAAAAGGTTGATGAACAGACTGATGTGTAATAGGCACCTGGAATAGGTAGATCGAAAATACCACGTTTTAGTAGATTAGATGAAACAAATTATGGATTGGATCAAAATCAAATCGATTGAATCGGTAAGAAAAGCCGAGTTTAAGCTTGAATTACGTTAAGCTCGTTCAATCAGACAAATTGATAGGATCATAATGAAAATTGAAATTTATTAACAGGATATTAATTCACATACTGATGATTCAAATTTAAGACAATTTAGAAATAATTTTGATGTAGCACTGTATTTATGGTAGCATAATAACAGCAGCACTTTTTAGTCCTAATCTAATTTTTTCATTAAATATTCGAGATACTAGAAATCCAGAAAATTACATTTTTATTTGATTTACAGCTCCAAATTGTGAACAATTCCAACAGTTCAATGTTTTGAACATATTTAATCTTTGAATTTAGTTCTATTTGTAAATTTTTATCATATATATTGGCTAGAAGGTTATAAAATATTGTTGTATATTATATGAATACTGTTCTAAGATGTTGCTACTTCCCTTCCCAAGTGGAAAATTGCTGAAATAATACTTATACCAAAATTAGGCAAGCCAAGTGAAGAAATTACATCTTACAGGCCTACTACCGTGCTTATCAAAACTATTTGAAAGACTATTCTTGGAAAGATTAAAACCGATTTTGGAAAAAATCAAAATTGTTCAGAAACGAACATGCAACTATCGAGGAAATACATAGAATAGCAGATGTTAAAGCAGATAAAAAAATACTGTTCAGCGATATTCCTAGATATTAGTCAAGCATTTGATAAAGTCTGGCATGAATGATTGCTGTACAAACTTAAAAAAATGTTACCTCAAAATTATTATTTATTGCTGCGGACATATCTTATCAAAAGACACTTTTTGGTGAAGCATCAAGGTGCCTATACACCAACTAATGAAATTATGTTAGGTGTGCCACCGAGCAGCGTATTAGGTCCTGATATCTCGTTTACACTGCAGATTTACCAACAACTAATGAAACATAGTAACCCAGTGCATGGTTCAGAGATTCTGCAACACAGCATAAACAAAGTTCAGCAATGGCTAAAAAAGTGGAGAATCATGGTGAATGTAGCAAAATCAACACATATCACATTTACATTAAAGAGAAAAACTTGTCCAGTGGTTGTACTTAATAACGAAGTAGTACCTCAAAAAGAGGCTGTAAAGTATTTGGGCATGCACTTAGGCAGGAGACTCACATAAAAAATTCATACTCATAACAAAAGAAAGCAACTGGGCTTGAAGCTAAGCAATTGTATTGGATGATTGACCGCAACTCGTCGTTGTCACTGGAAAATAAGCTGGTGATTTAAAAAGCTATCTTAAAACCGATATGGAACTACGGAATCCAACTGTGGGGAAGTAGCCAGCAACTCAAAAATTGCAATATTACAGCGTTTTCAGTCTAAGCTATTTAGATTGATAATTTACGCGCCTTGGTTTGCCAATAAAGATGCCATACATTGTGATTTGCAGGTGAGAACCATTAAGGAGGAGATTCGAAATATAAGCGGAAAGTACGAGATAAGATTAGCTGCATATCCAAACAGACTGGCAAGCAGCTTGTTTTCTGCAAGTGATGTAAGTTGCCTTAAGCGTGCTAGCAACCTGTAGTAGGCAATAGGAACAATCAAATGGAGGCCAAAAAATACAATGGAGTATAATGTTGGCAATATGGGTGATTGACCACTGGGTTATCTCATCCACTAGTCAGTGCAATTTACCTGCATAAAAAATGTCATACAAACTACTGAATGTCATTGGGAAATAAAAAAAAAGAGATATATATTGGCCACTGACATGCCGAACATATAAAAGCTGTCCAGCATTTTTGTTTTGCATTTAGAATTGTCTTGTAATATTTTATTTAAACTAATTAATGTGTTCACTACACATGAGTTCAAACTACATGAGTTCAAACTTAACGTTATCATGTTTTAATAAAATGAGTGAAATATAGTAAAGAAACAATAATTCAAATTAATTATGATTTTAGTTAATAATTTTTTTTTTGTCAAATACTACGTTTAATAGAATATAAGGAGAGCTAAATTTCTATATACTTTCGATTTAAAAAAAAAAACATCGTTTTGAAACTGATTTATAAAATTTGTAAGCCAATTACCCTGATGGCAGCTGATTATTACTATTAGCTATTTTTTATTCAATATAATTTAAATTATACACAATAGTAATTTACAATCACTAGCTTAATAAAAATTTGTAAAACAATAATTATTATAAAATGGCAATGGATTGGGATAAAGCTGTTTTTGCATTTTAGTTTAGAAATAGAATAAATAAAGGCAATCAGTATAAAAACGATTTTTTTTTTAGACTTAGCGTAACGACTACAATATTATTGACATCCAAAAATTTGGATACAATATTATTGACATCCTGTGAATTAACACATGTTTTCTGATTTTCTGTAGAAGTTTACGAATTGCTCTTTTTTTCTTGAAAATTTAACATTTATTGTATTTACCTGTTGTTTATTTTATATGCTTATATATATTTTAGTACTCATTTGAATTTTGAAGTGAAAATATCAGTTTTAGTGATATTTTAAGTATTTCATTAGTGGGGAAATGAATGAATATTTATTTTTTTTTAATTAAAAAAATATATTAATTAATAATTATTTTTAAGAAAAATATAATAAATAAATAAATAACATGGGTGTCAATTACTATAGTTCCAAAATAGGAGTGAATCAATTATTGACATTTATGTGTCAATAATTGTCTTCTATGTACCTATAATTATTGACCATGTTAATAGTTGTAGTAAATATTGGTGTCAATAGTTAAATATTATCGTTAATTTTCAAATTTTGAGAGTATTGTCGGAAAAATGACACTCTTTGAAAAAATTGACACTGGTGATAGTATAGAACAGTATTCCGATGAATTTAAAATGTTGTAAAAACTTTATATTGAATTTAAAGAAAATAAGTTTCAAACTACTTTTGTTGAAGTTGAAGCTTTAACTGACAACAAAATATCTCAGGCTAATTTTGAAGAGCGTCAAACAAAGAAAAAAATGATTCAATTATGGGAATACTAACGAATACTGATACGGAATTATATATATAATGTTCTGCATTTATCTGGATGTTTGTAAGTTCGACGGAATACTCCAACACATATAGAAATTTAAATGTATATACAAATTGTAACATCATGTAATTGTCACAAACATATATAGTATCTGTTTTTTATTGCTTATATATGCCATCTGTCATCTGTCATCTGTCATCTGTCATCTGTCATCTGTCATCTGTCATTTGTCATCTGTCATTTGTCATCTGTCATTTGTCATCTGTCATTTGTCATTTGTCATCTGTTATGTGTGTCATTTGCCCATCATTTCATAATGATTGTCATGTCATTCAAGTGTTAAATTTAGATGGCGCCATAGAACTTTTTACTTTTATTATGTCTTAATTAATTTCATTTTACAATAACAATTTTACAGTAGAACGCTGCTATGATTGTAAAAATATAAAATTATTGTAAGTTTATAGTTAGATTTTGTTTTCATTAATAAATTAAGTAGCTACTTTAGGCTATTAGAAGAATTTGCTTCTGTTGGTTGGTGGCCAGTGAAATTATTTATTGAATAGCTTGTATAATTATTATTTATGACCTACTTATTGTGGGCTTATCAACCACCTGGAGTGGAATTTTGTAAGATGATAATAATGATAGTGACTGTAACAAAAAGTAAAAACGATCAGAAATGTTGCTTTACATTTTCAGTATTTTGTAACGTTATCATATTTAAAACTAGCAACATTAAGGAATATTTTAAAATATGTATACCTATATTAAAATCCAAGCAAAACATATAAAAAAAAAATACAAATAATCTAATGACAAATATATGAAATAATTGTTGTCGTGTAAGAAGAGAAAAAATAATGTATGGTGACAACGAATTATCAATTTAATAAAAATTATCACTATGACAGTGACAAAAATCTTACAAAATGCCAAAAATAGAATTTATGATTACTTTTCTGTTACTATCACTTTACAAAATGCCACTACTAGGTTTTATCAAGTCCTCACTTGCTTGGATATTTATCTTAAAAACAAAGAATATATAAATTTTATAAAATTTTTACTAATATTATGTTTTAGAACTACTAAGAGATAGCTAGATTATGCTAGAATTATATTTAACACAGAGTTAGATTATTTTAGAACTGTAATTTCTAACACTAAACACTAACAAGGATGAACATTGTTTATCCAAAACAATTTCTTTGATATCTTTAACTTGAGAGAACCCACCAATAACTAGCAAATACATTAAAGGCTTAAAAGTCAGACCCAGATCTCGCATATAGTTTGTTGGCCACCTAAGTGAGTAATTAATAGTATACAATTTTTTAAAGCTGAGTTATCAAAATTTTTTTAAATCAGGTTTTGAAACAAAATTAACACCAAAGAAAATAATGTACGAGACCCTTAAACTTTTGTTTTCTTACTTTTTTTTTTTTGTTATAAAATAAAATTTTTGTCGCTATTCAAAAAGTTGTATTTCGTGACCTAGCAATTTTTATAGATGAACATTGTTTTTTTTTTTTTTTTTTCTTTTGTTTTGCAATAATGTTGAATTTAGGAAGCGTTCATTGACTTCCATAAATGGTATTTATATATACATAATATGTATATATACATATTATGTATTATATATTTACGTGCACAAATTAATATACATTTCGCGAAATTTATTTTATCGAACTTGTTCTAAAAATTGGATTTATTTCTGTTTTTTTTTTTTTTTTTTGCTTTATTTATTATTTAACTTCCTTTATACGGCCACTATATCGTTTAATTTATAAAGCAATTTAATAAAAAAAATTACAAGATTGTAATAATAATGTGAGAAACAAAACGAGAGTGAAAAAAAATAACCTAAAGTTTTTAATTAAATTCACATAAATTGAATATGGCGGCAATAATTCTTTCTCATTCTCTTTCATCTGCTCCTCTGCTAAACAATGCTATTATTTGCATAACCATTTTAAATAAATTTGTTTGATTTTCATTATTACTTTAATGAAAATGGAGGAGGAGGAGGAGGAGACAAAAATAAATAAAAAAAAAAAAAAATAAAAACAAAAAAATATAAGAAAAGAAAATGAAGAAAACGTTTAATGGTCGGACAAGATGACGTTGGAAAACCAAATAATAAATTTTAAGGGTTCTTTGATTTTATAAGAATAAATTTTGTTTTTTTTTTTTTTTGCTTTTTATTCTTAAATTTTCCATTAAAATGTAACGTAATTGTTTACATGTAATTTAATTTCTAAAAATTTGATGAGCAATTAAACGAAAGGACATTTTTTTATTTTTTTTATTTTGGTTGCTTTAATGAGAGTACCTTAATGTTCAATACCCTATTAATTTTGCTATAATTCTGTAATAATTTGAAATTAGTATATTTAAGTGGGTGTGTATAGTGGTGTATATAGTCTGTATTATTTACCGTAAATTTTTAAATTTACTTATTTCAATTATTTCAGGGGCTACCCTTTTTTGTACCTAATTATATGGATTTATTGGTACACTAAAAATGTTTTTCAGCTACAAAAACGAGTAGTCTCTGAAATCATTAAAACAGCTAAATTTGAAAATTTCTAGTAAAAAAATTGGTTAAAATATTTCTATGTAATGTTCGTAGTACAGTTTAAGGTTTTAGTTATTTTTATAGTTTTCATATTATAAATTTTTGACAACGCTACTTTCCAATACAATATTATAAACGAATTGAAATAGTAAAAAGCTTTAATTATTTAGGTGTGATAATTGACAGTAATCTTAAGTGGGTTGATCTTAGGTGGGCTGATCATATTAGTTTTTTTTTTTTTTTCTTTATTTCAATCATACTAATTTAATATAAAATTTCATTAACTTAAAACTAAATTGTAAGTTGTAGATCTTAGCCTAGGCTGTCTGATCTTAAAATTTAAGAAAAATTAAAGTGCAAATAAAAGTTAATATACAAAGAAAAGCTATGGAACTGTCAATAATATGAAATAAAATAAATTACATTATAGGAAAACTTAAAAAATAAGATAAACTTCAATGCTTAAATTTACAAAACGAAAAAAAATAAAAAAAAAATAAAACAAAAGAGTACTAATTCTATTATAAAAATTATATATAAAGACTATTTAAAACTACTTATGAAATTAACTTTAACATTTTTACTGCAATTACTACTATCAAACATTTTTTAATTTTTTATTATTGTTATTGTAATAATACAAAATATTCTTATATTCAATTATTTTTGTTTATTTATAATTTATTTTTACTTTTTTCCATTTATTTATTTTTGTTTTTTTTATTTTTTTTTAGTTTGTAAAAAAATCATCTCCATATCATCCTCATATCTTAATACAAATAGGGTTGTGTAGTTCGTTGGTGAAACAATGAATTACTAGGCTCTCAGAAAAGAAGAAAAAGAAAACATTTATTTTTTTCAATACAATCATAACAATATACAATACGTATATATAAAAAAAAGAATCTTGCAAAAAAAAAAACAACAACAAAAACTACAAACAAAATTTGAAATTCTCATTCCACAATCCACATTTGCAGCAAATATTAAATTGATGCGTGGTTTCTATATATATGTATCTAAGTCTACATATATTCCAAGTCATGACACTGCAGAGAGGATTCACATTTTGACCCCTATTTATACAGGCCAGCATAGGAAAAATAAGGACCAGATTTTTTAAGTCTAATAACCGAAAAAATATAATTTTTTTCGCGTTTTGTTCTAAGAAGAAATTAAAATTTTGTATTTCTTAGATCGAATAGTAAAAAAAATATATTATATACTTTAATGTTTTATTATAGAAAAATTGATTTAAAAATGACCCTGTCATTTGAAAAAAAAAATATTTACCCCTTTCAAAAGAGAGTAAAACACATAACAAATTATATTTAATCATCACAATTTTTGTTCACCATTTTTCTTTAACCAACAATTTTTTAAATTTTAAAATATTTTTATGTAATATTTTTTTTATATAATTAAAGTATAAATTCTAAACTTTATTTTGATATTAAATTTATATTTTTTTATTTATATTTAATGCTCTAAAACTTTGTTTAAACATAAAAATATCTGCCAAATTTATAAAATTACTTCACAGCGCGCTCAAATTGGTTGAAAAGAAATACAAAAAAAAAAGAACAAAATTGAATATCTTAGGCAAATACATAGGCAAATGTCAATTTTCATTCTCACTTATTTAGAAGTATTGTTAGTAGTGTACTATATGTATGAATATGAATATATATATTATAAATTACATATACTAGGACGTAATTAAAAAAAAAGTGTTTACATATTTATATATAAGTACCTACATAATCTTGAACAATTATGATAGCATAGTTAATTGAAATTTAATTTTTTTTATAAGGCCATTATATTAGAAGAGTATAAATCTATTCTTTCAATTTGATTCTGGATGCATCTATATTTATGTGTACATATAAACCACATTTAGATGGTACAGTATATAATATAAGTCAAAATTTTAGGGTTGCCATTTAACAAAAACTTCATATAAATTTCTAAAAAAATGTAACCTGAAGATAAAGAAATATTTGAATATTTTTTTTTTTTTCTCCTATTACTCCGCGTGGTAGAATAGAGCTTCGATAGTGGATCTCCATTCCTCTCTGTTGAGTACTACTTCCTTAATATCGTCCCAGGTATAATTGTTGACTGTTAATTCTTGATCGATTGTGCGTCTCCATGTGTTGTATGGTTTGCCGGGTCTCCTTTGTCCTTGTGGATTCCACTCTAGAGCTCTTCTTGCTATATCACTTTCTGATTTCCTTAGTGTATGACCTATCCATTTCCATTTTTTCCTATTTATCTGTCTGTTGATCGGTTCTTCTCCAGTTATCATCCATAAATCCTCGTTGCTAATTCTTGCCGGCCAGAATATTCTGCATATAATTTTCAAGCACTTGTTGATGAATACTTGTAGCTTCTGTTTGATTCTGACCGAAGTTTGAAGCTTGAGTAGATATTGTCAGTCCCTCAGTTGGGTAGATATTTGCATTGTCTCTGTTTCTTATGTCTGCTTCATTACTTGTACTTTCTTCGTTGCTCAGTTCTTGGAAATGTTCTCTCCATCTCTTTAATTGATCCTCTAAGTTTGTGATGAGCGCACCATTTTTATCTTTAATTGGTTTGCTTTGTTGTTCCGACTGGTTTGTTAAATTCTTGACTATGCGATGCAATTCTCTCAGGTTATGTTGCTGTGCTGCTTTTTCTGCTTCTCCGGCTAAATTTTGTAGAAATTTCCTTTTATCTCTTCTTGCTGCTCTTTTCACTGTTTTCGCTATTTCTTCATATTCTCTTCTTGATGCCATCCTGTTGTTTATCATTTTCTTCATTTCACTTCTTCTTTTAATCAAGGCCTAGTTATCGGTTATCCAGATTTTTCTTTGTGGTTGTGAAATTCCAAGATTTTGTTCGCTTGTTTGGTTGTAAATTTCCAGAATCTCTTCCCAAGTGTGTTTTCTATTATTTCTAATATTTTCTCGTAACCTCTATCAATCTTTCCCCGTTGTTGTTTCTTTCTCTCCCTAACCCGTGTTTGCCCATTATTTCCTCAAGTTCATTGTTGTTAGATCCTATCTGTTGGTGCATAGCATTGAATTATTGTTATATGTCTTGCCATATTTCGAAATCGCCCTATAACAATTCTATCCGAGATTTCCTTCCAAGAAACCAATGTTTGTCTCAATTTTTTTGATATTAGTATTCCAACTCCACTTTCACCCCCTGTTTCCCTTCCACTGTAAATTACCATGTTTCCATTCTCCGTGTTGATTTTTCCGGTGTTGTTCCATCGCATTTCAGTTATTCATATATTCAGTTATTCACATATTTCAGCATTTCAGGTTTTAATTGTATAATTTATTAATATTTAATTGTAAATTGTCCGTATATACAGTATCGGGATACAATTCTAATAAATAATAAAAGACTAATTTTGATTAATTCTCGTCAGTGTAATGATTTAAATAAATTTTTATTTTTTAATAAATACTCATAGTTTTATCATAAACATTTATTGAAATTTTATAATAAACTTTCTAGAGATATCAAGTCCAAAATTAAAAGATGTAAAGATAATTATTACATTTCACGGTTAAATAATAATAGAGGTGATACGAAAGCTGAATGGAAAATCATAAATTCTATCTTGAACAAAGAGACCACTACGTCATCGGCTATTTCTCTAGAGGTTAATGGAAATTTAGTTAATGATCCTTTAATTGTTGGTAACGATTTTTTTACAGGTATTGCCGAGAAAATAACTTTGAGCACACATGGTATTGCTAGAAATATTTCACTTGTATCTCCGGAGCTTTATAATGAAGTTTATCAAAGGCAAAGCTTTTTCTTTGAGCCTTTTTCATCACTTGAAATTGATAGAATTATTATGAGCCTCAAAAATTCTAATTCGAAATCTGATGTTTTTCAAATACTCTCTAATAATATTCTTAAAGAAATATCTTTATTCATGGTTGATGTCTTATGCTTTATTTTTAATTTAAGTATATTCAAAGGTATTTTCCCTGACCAATTAAAAACTGCAGTTGTTATTCCTCTTTTTAAAAAAGGTACTCCTCTTGATCCGAACAATTACAGGCCCATTTCTCTTCTATCTCCAATTTCAAAAATTTTTGAAATTCGCTATGAAAGTGCGAATTATAAATTTTCTTGATCTTACTAACTTCCTTAGTGATAATCAGTTTGGTTTTAGGAAAAAGAAATCTACTGAAGATGCCCTACTAAAGCTTTGTTCGGAAATTTATAGTGGGCTAAATAACAATAAGTCAAGTGCTGCTTTGTTTATTGATATTACGAAAGCGTTTGATACCGTTTGTCATGATTTGTTGTTAAAAAAGCTTTATAATGCAGGTTTTAGAGGTTTCGTTTTAAATTGGTTTGAATCCTTTCTCAATAACAGAAGTCAATTAGTTAGAATAAATGGTAGCTGTAGTTCTAATAAGAATATTAAAATAGGAGCTCCTCAAGGTTCGGTTCTTGGTCCTATATTATTTCTTATTTTTATAAATTCTTTGTTTCAGCAAAATTTTAAAGGTAAGTTGACTGCGTTTGCGGATGATACCGCTTTTTCTTATAATAGTAATAGTTTACTGAATGTTATAATAGATTTAAATTATGATTTAGATCTGATTAGAAAATGGTTTTATTGTCATAAGCTTGTTGTTAGTCACAAAACTAAGTACAACTTAAGCGGTAATATTCCAACACGATTGTAAAGTTTTTAATCACTCTCCTAGTTGCTGTCTAGATTTTCTCTTAACTATAATGATACTAGTATTTCTTCTTATAATGATTCATTGTCTTGTGATAGAGCGTGAAGTTGTTGATTCTTTTAAATATCTGGGTATTATTCTCGATAATAAATTAAACTGGTCTAATCATTCAAGTAAGTTGAAAAATTATTGTACTAATGTTACAAGGTATATCTACCATCTAAGTCTATACTGTTCATTTAGAGTCTTGAAAATGGTTTACTTTGCTCAAAACTACAATATGGGATCATTTGCTGGGGCGGTTCTTACTTCAATAAACTTTATCCACTTCTGGTTTCGCAAAAACATGTTGTAAGGATTATACTCAGGAAAAATCACCTTACCTCTAGTTTTCCTTTGTTTTATAAGCTTGGAATTTTACCTCTTCGTCATTTATATTTCTATAAGTCATTGAAATTGTTTTTTATTAGGTCTGGCTATTTAAATCAACGTGTAGTGTTAAACTTTAATCTTAGAATCAATAACAGGAATTTAGTATTGATACCTAGAGCCCGTACTGCTCACTTTCAACACTTCTATACTACTTTAGCTCCTAGAATTTTTAACAGCCTTCCAGAAAGTTTAAGAGTTGAACGTTGTTTTTCATCCTTTTCAAAAAAACTTAAAAATTGCTTATTTTAATTTGATGATTCTCGAATTGAATTATTTATAACTTAACTTTGTTCCTTATTATTATAATTCCGGGCTAATTAATTGTAATCTAGATGTAGTTTTTAATTTTTGATTCATGATTAATCTAACAAAATGTTTAATTTCTCTCAAACTTCTAATTTCATGCTAGCATGTTTTATAATTTTTTAGTAATATTCTGTTTTTTAATTAAATTATTTGTTTCATTATTTTTTAGTTTCTGGCAAATTTATGATACTTTAAATTTAATTTTGTTTTCTATAAACAGCATTATGAAATTGTATATCAGGTCATTCAACTCTTGCTTCTTTGTAGCAACCGAATGATCTTAACTTATTTTTTTTTCTCTTTGCATACTTTGATGCCTTTATTTAATGAATTTAAACAATTTATCAATTTTATTTATGAATATTTTGAGTAGTCATTTTAGCAATTAAATTTTTATCTTGTTTTTTAGTAATTTCTTAAAATCACTAGTTAATTTGTTTTTGTTTATTAATTATAAGTATTACATTATGTAAATTATATTTGAAAAAAAAAAAAAAAAACAAAAAAAAAAAAAAATATTGTATATGCAATGAATTAGACATAATGGTATTGTCTAGAAATAATTGTTAACGTCTAAAAAATAATGTAATTTACATATAAATGCAGTTTATATTGCACAACAGTGAAAAAAATTTATAAATTGGTTGTTGTGAATCCACCCTCCCTGAAGCCAAGCCAAGATTACCTTTTGAAATGTATTAGCTTTAATATTAAAAATTAGATTTTATCAGAATGGATAGATTCGAAAAGCTTTAGGGATAGCTGACAATTTAGCCTATTGTTTTCGACAACCAATTTCGAGCCAGTCTTGAATATTAAGATGATCAGATTGTTTCCATCAATTATCTAAAAATATACCTTCCTTTAGTAACCTATTAAAAATTGTACATAATGGTGAAGATAAGATAATTTCAAAATTTTTTTACAACTATATTATGTAAGATGTATAGCACAATCTTAGAGAATGTAATTTTTTAAATGTAAGTAATTTGTTCTATGCCCTTTCTGTGTTTAGGTGATCCTAATAAGCTACTTAATTTGATTTCTGCTCGCTGTTGCTACTTCTAAATAATATTTCTCAAATACCATTTTGACTTTTCTGCTGAAAGATGAAAGTGGTACACAAATGAATGTGGTTTTTGTTTTTGGTACATTATATTCTTAACGTGGTCAAAACTGTACACTTATGATCAAATCAATAAAAAGTAAAATAGAAATAAGTTATGTCTCAAAATATGTTTATATACACCAAAGAACATAGAAAGTAAGAAGTATCATCTGAATAATTTTTAAAATTTTCAACTATGGTAAATTCTGGCAACAACGAGGGTGCTGTGTTGATTGAAAAGTAATTTTTACTTTATTGAGAGTTATTTTTACAATTCTCTTGTCTTATTGCTTTCTGAAGAACTCCACTCCAATCCAATTCTCCAATTCAATTTTATTTATGCTATATTTTTGTTCTTTTTTATTGTTTGTTTTTAATGCATGTATTATTGTTTTTTTACAAAAGTGTCAAAGGTGTTCTAAGTCTAGTTATGTATGATTATGATATGAATATGAATTATTGAGGCATTAACTAAACAAAAAACTTTTTGGTTAACTTTCATATGCATTGGCAAAGAATATAAAGAATAAAAAGAAGATTATCTGAAGAGAGTCACAAGAATTATTTAAAGAATAAATAAAATATCTTCATTTGTTGTGTGGACGTGTGGTTGAGGTTGAAGAAATGTTTCTTTTTTTCTTATTTATTTATTATGATTCTTGTTTTTATACAAATGCGAAATTATTTAAAATGTTTCAATTGAAATTTATCAGGACAGCATTATTGTTTATGTTTTACTTTGGTTTTTAGCTTATGCATGCACCTAGGTATTGTTTTTATTTTTTTTTTAAATTTTTTATTAATTAATTTAGTTCATTTTGTAATTACTCTTTAAATAATTTGTGGTAGTTCTAAAAAGTACTTTTGATTTGTTATTGGAATAAATTTATTATAATTTTTTTTTTTGAAATTATATCTTTTCAAACATTATTATGAATAAAACATATTTTCATATTCATTAATAATATTTAAGCGATAATTATTTGTAATTTTTTATTTTTTTTTATATCTATTTTTTCTACAGTCCAAGAAACGAAATGGTTTTGATTATCCACATTTGATTAAACCCTTTTGCAAGACATAAATTAACTTTGCCTTGATGACAAAGGGAATGGTGATGGGAAAGAACAACTTATTTTTTATTTTAGTTTCAAGATTTAATCAAGATCCAATTGAAAATGTATTCTCATTGGTCATATTGAGAATTTGAAATAAAATGAATCCCTCTTTCTGTCAATTTAACAGTATCATTTAACAGTAACATTTAAATTTTAACAATCAGACTTTTAAATGATCATTCAGATTCAGCTAATTGTGAAGAAGACTGGACTGATTTACCTTTAGCTGATCTATCTATAGCAGATTTAATCAGTTAAGACAAAAATGTGTCAATTCAGGAATCCATTATTATATTTGACGATGTTTTAAATACTATGTTTCAATTCCATGAAATACTATGGTGGATACATAATTTTTAAAATTTTAAATAAAGTAACATGCGAAAGTTGTAAGGCCATTTTAACAAAAGATAATCAAAATTATAGTCTTAATTCAGAATGGTTCCTGTTCTTTATTAAAATTAATTTATTTTACTGCCAACTATTGGTACGACTATTGGAAAATACTATAGGGGCAACTAGTCAATGTTTTTTTCTATGATAATTCCATTACAATTCAATTATTTCTCATCATTACAAAATTTTGTTTTGTTCTTTTTTTTATATTCATAATCACAACGCCTCTATATTTAAAAAGCTTCAAAACAATAATATTTGCTTCGTAAAAAAAGATTTTATTTGTATGGAAAATCTTTGTAGGTCTTCGTTTTTCCATACAAATAAAATCTCTTTTTAACGAAGTAAAAATTAGTTTCGGGGCTTTTTAAATATAGAAGCATTGATAATCATTAATCAAAACCATAATAACAAAAAAAAAATTTTTGTTGGTTTTCTTTTTGTTTGTATTCGTCAATTCATAATAATGAATAAAACAAAAAACAGAACAACAAAAGCATTTAAATTGTTGCTTTATCCGACATACATACATATCCCTCTTATAAAACATCAGTAACAACTGATAATAAAAATAAAATAAGGAAAAAAAAATTTTTTTTTTAGAAATATTTGCCTTCAATTTAAGCGTACTAAAACTACAAAAATAAACTTTAGAATCGCAGCTTGATATAAGGTTTTCAAAGCAAGTTATGATTGTTATTACGGAAAAAACAAATTAGCCGAAATTCTAGGAAGTCTTGAGATGAGATTAAGAGATTTGGTAAAAAGTTCGGCTAATTTGCTTTTTCCGTAATTACAATCATAACTTGCTATGAAAACATTATATCAAGCTGCGATTCTAAAGTTTATTTTTGTAGTTTTAGTACGCTTAAATTGAAGGCAAATATTTCTAAAAAAAAAATTTTTTTTTCCTTATTTTATTTTCGACTTTTTAGTGAAAATATTTTTTTAATGAAAAATAATATATTTTCAAAGAACAACACATATAATCAAATGGCACTAAAATTCACTCTAACGCAATTTAGTTATTATTGCTCATACTTCAAATGTATATTTATATTTTATATTACTGTAACAAATTTTATAAAAATATGTGTATTTTTAAAAATTTTTTGGAGATTTTTGATTAGATACCTTTGAATTTTTTAATTTACGTATTAAAAAATTACGCACTTTATAAAAAGAAACCCTGTTAAATACAAAAAATATTTAACGTAAAATCGTAGATTTAAATCTGTGGAAAAGTCTGAAATGTAAACACTCATCCGACTTTATCTACGATAAAATTCGATTTTGTCCGAGGTGTATACGCTGCCTAAGCATAAATTGGCACATAAAAGTATAATATATACATGCATAAATCGAAATTGAACTTTTTTTACATGCGAGAAGAGTAATTTGTAACTGAGTGATAGATAACTGATACTTGATAGGTTCAAATTTTATTTTCTTCCATAAATAATGTTTGCACATTATTTTCAATTAAACTAAGCCATATGATTATGTATGTAACAAATGCAAGCCCTATATGACACATGTACGTACATTTACATATACTTAGTGGGAGAAAGAGAAATAATAAAAGAAAGAAATTAATAAAAGAAACTAAATTAAAAACACAAAAAAAATATAATGAAAATGATGATTGAAAATAATTGAAATTGAATAATAATAGAAAATGATTGAAATATAATGATAATGATTTGTATTGCACATATTTATTTTGTATTCCTTTTTTGTTTTTTTTTTTGCTTCTTTACACCATAGAAATGTCAATAAATATAGTGAATTTAAAGAGAAACCAAATTTTAACTTTATCAAATATCCATATTCCATTATTAGTACACACACATATGTAAATTTGACCTTAGTTGAATGCAAAGATTATCTATAATCTATATTAACAAGAATATTCACTCCCATTTTACGTAAACCTAATTTTTAAGAAATCCCAAACCGAGCAAAATATCATTAGTCAAAAGAGGTAAAATTTACATTTACTTATCGTATACCAAATTTATGAGAGAGAAAATGTACAAAACAGATGTTTGCCTTTTGCTTTATACTGTAAAATAATTTTGCGTTCTTATTATTCTCCTTTGGATTTGTTTACGTTTACTCCCATTATTTATATGAGGCAGGGTAGGGTGGCAAAAAATATTAGTTCTAATATAGTTTGTTTCCTTATACGAGAATTAATTCTGATCTTTTATTATTTTAATATTTTCGTTTTAAACATTATTATTTTCGTATATACCTATTAAAAATAATTACATTACAATAATATGTATAAAATATTATTAATATTTTTGTCAGTAATAATTTGGAGTTACAAACATTATTATTTTTTACTAATTACATTAGTAAACCTATATTTTTTCTTTTTCTTACACGTAAAATTCTTATTATCGTCTATTTCTGACAATGTTTATCAAATTTGCATATGAATTTGTGTGCAAACAAATGAATACATACATGAGTTCATACTCTTTTTATGGATATACTTTGGTTATATGGTTATTGAAATGGGTATTTTGTTGAATTGAAGCAAATTGAAACAAACATATAAAGTCCAAGGCAAGTTAATTAAGGCAAATATAATAAAGGTATTTTTTTCTTCTCTCAAATTTTGTCTATTTTCAATCTTTCCTTTCACCCCTTTTTCTTTTACTCTATAGGGTCTCAATATCAGGCGCGTGGTACAAAAATTTTTTTTCAAAAATTTATACGAGATGAGACTTCTTACTATTATATATTTTTTTTATATACTAAATTAACTTTAGTTTTTTGTATTTATGTAATTAAAACATATCCTTTAAATTATTTAAAAATTTTTAGAAATTTAATAAATGTACAATGCATTCAAAAAATGTCTTTTTTTGTAATATTATCTTGAAAAAGCGTGAAAATTAGATTTTACTTTTGGTGGTTTTTATTTTGACTCCTTTCCAAAAAATATTCTAATCCAACTTTAAAGAAACGACCAGTAAAATAATAAAAAAAAAAAAAATAAACAATTTTTTAAGTGGGATAGATCAACGGTTAATTATCCTGTAAGGAGATTAAAACATAATTTTACCACTTGGGAAAAATGAATATCATTAGTGTGTTAGTTGTTTAGTAAAATGAAGAAATAATAATATTATGATGGTACAATGGATATTTTGTAATATACATATACATATACATAATATTATGTAATATTATAGTAATTGTTGAAACCCAAATAAGATTATCTTTAAAAGCGATTATAATGTTATGGGAGCGATATTTAAACTTTGTGAATACAAATACCCATCATTGTACTTAACAATATTCGAGTATAGAAATTATTATTAAAAAACAAAAAACAAAACAAAAAAAAAAAAATTATGTATTATTAAGGATGAATTTTATAATCCCACAAAGAAGAAAATCTTATAAATATATTATTAAAGGAATATAATACCCACAGTTTAAGAATAGGGATGTTAAGATAAAAAATAAAAAAATAAAATCTAAAGATTTAAGTCAATTTGCAGGATATAAATTTAAAACAATTTTTAGTTGTTATTATATATTTTTTTTTTTATCTATATATACATATTTTATAAACATTTGAATTGAAATGTATAGATAGGATGGAAACTTGAAAAAAAAATCTGGTAACAGAATAGGTATTGTTTTTGATTGTTTATATTTCTTGTTAATATTTTTTAATCTATAATAGGCTGATGGACCTATCGATACGTCAAATTAATATTTAAATATTTTTTGTTTTTTTTTTTCAATTTTATTGCATGCACGTATGAAATTTTAATAATATTTTAAGTTAAAAATTATATAAACAAATCAATTTGAGAGAACAGTAAAATAATAAAATAAATTTTACATGAAATATTGGGAGTAAATTGTTAAAATTATGAATTGAACAGAAGATAGAATAGCATACAGTCTTGATTTGTATATGCTATTTGGAAAGGGTATAATAGAGTGTACTAAAATTTTAAGGCCTTTTACAACTCAAGAAATCAGCTGAAGAAGCATTGAAAGGTATATCTTTTTCGAATATGATTGATTTCATGCTTGACTTGGCTTCAGCGAGAATTTATTCCCAGAAAATTTAAATCAAATGTTAAAGAATTATATAACAGATTATGAATAGCATATGCGTATATTTAATAGAGTAAATTTATTAAAAAACATGTTTATATCCTAAAATAGCAAATGAAAATATTTATTTTAGTCTTCTTGCTTTTATGCATGTAAAATTCATATAGCGTAACGACTACAACTATTGGCACCTTGAAATTTGGATACAACTATTGGCATCTATGATTTCATAGCATTTGCCTTTCTTATACTATTATATTTAAAAATTTTAATGAGTAGTATAAAATTTCTCATTTATTTCACATAATACACAAAAAAAACATTTCTTTAACAAAGTGTCAGTTGCACTTAAAACCGCTTAAAGTGAAGACGTATTTTGCTATCATAGTTATTGTACTTTTTGTTGTGATTCTGATAAGGAACTGTGATTTTGTAAGTATTGTTTTTTGGACTCAAATAAAATATTTCATTTAGACAAATTTATATAACTAATTTTGAATTTTTATACACTTAATATATTTGTTGATACAATTAGGAAAGAGTAATAGATTAATATGGGTTTTAGAGCGAACTATATTATTACGCAGTGTAGAAACATTTTTTACATTAGTTTGATATTAAAACTATGTTACAAAAACAGTTGTTACAATCGCTATAGAGGGGTCTGAATGGGTTAAAGCATTTTCTAGCATAAACTTATTTATATCGATAATTAGTTAAATGATTTATTAATTTTTTATGAAAAAATAAAAAAAAATAATAGGGTAATAATTCAATAAATACAGTGGCAATAATTGTAACAATTTTTTGTAAATTTTAATAATTATGTAAATACAACTATTGACACCTGTTGGTAATAGCTATACCAAAATTGGGTGCCAATAAATGAATTTGTTTTTTATTTTAGTTTATTTTTGTTAGAAATGCCCAAAACAAGAAATTCATATAGTGAAAATGATCTTCAACAAGCACTTTCTGAAATTAAAAATGGAAAAATTTCTAAAAAAAAGTGCTTCTAAAAAATATACTATACCGCGATCAACGCTGCAATTTCGATTAGGGCATAATTTCAAAAAAATTAGACCTGCCTAAGGAACCAGATTTAGAATTTTTGTACATAATGTGTGCACGCATTATAAATTTAAGCACACAATAATAGGTTACCTCTTGATGTTATATGTGTATAATGTGTGCACTTTTGGGGAATAATTGTATGCAAAAAGGCATACACACAGCGTGCACGCTATGCAACAGAAATGTGACGGTTCTCAATGATAATTATTACGGTGACAAAAAGGTTTAATTTTATGAAAATGTATACACAATTTATCGCCCCAATCATAACCAAATTGTACGTTAAAGAATACTTCGTAACTATTTTTTTAATCAAAAATTGTGCAAATAGTAAAATTAAAGTTGAATTAGAACAAAATATGAAGTTATATAATAATGATAAATAATAATTCATTATTTTTATAATTCGCGACATTATATTCATTTTTGTTATTTATTATATTTTTTCTTCCGGAAAAAATTCATGCAATTTCAAATTTATCATAAATATGAAGCTTTTACTTCGAAAAAATTAATGGGCTTTTCCAAATATTGTATATTATATTATAAAAATTAATTAAAAATTAAATGAGCTAGTACAATGTTAATTTTTTTTAGCATTTTAAATTTTAAATATTTAATTTTAACATAAAAATGATTACAAAACAATGAAATTTTGTTTTTTAATTGAATTTAAGCTTTGAAATTTAAAAATATTTCGATTTATAAATTGGAAAATATTGAAATTAGAGATGAATCGCCATTTTTTTAATGATGAAAATGGCGAAATAGGGTAAATATACCTTTGTATGGTAAATTTAATATTACTCCCATCCGTGCCCAGATTAATTTGATAGCTGGCATTTTAATTTAATAGATATAATAGAAATAATAATTAGAAAGAAAAATGTTTGAGAACTTTATTTTTTATTTTTAATTTAAAAGCAAATATATTTTAAATATTAAGATTTAGTTGAGAAAGAAGGTACACAAAATATTTTATTGTTAAGGAAGTTAACATGGGTAATAAAAAACAAATATGCTGAAAATTTTGCTGCATTCTTCTCTTTTGACTATGAGGACATAGAAGTTCGTCTAGACTCTAAAGATGTTCTAAAATCAAAAATTTTTTATTTTTCGGACTAGTTCTTATATATTAGCCTTTATTAACTTACCTACCTAGTTAATGTCATATTCAACTTACTCTATATAAAATAATATATTGTACAGATTTTATAATATTAAATAAAATTTTTGTTGTTGTTTTAAGACCTCAAAAGTTTGTTGTTATAGTGTTTTTTAATGTAAATTTTTAAAGATTTGAAATTTTTGTCTGAAAACTATTCGCGTACTTTTTATTTCAAGATGATTATTTTTGACACCTCAAATTATCTTTGACTATAATTTTACAGTTTCTTTCACAATTTAAATATCATCCTCTCAATTTAAAATTTTACAAATTTTCTTTATGCAAAGAAACTATTTTATTGTGGTAGCACCTGGACCTCATACCCTAGGTAAAGTGACAAAATTTATCATTTGTTACATTCAAATTATGCACACATTAAACATATTATAAACTTCAAATGTAAGCAAAATATTGATGATTTGCGTCGTTATGGTTAATTTTATACATAATGGAAGTTTATGGTTATATTTTGTTTTTTATTTTATGGTTATTTTTTGGTGATCTGGGCTAGGATAAGCAGGGTAGACATTGACCGGTCGCTGACCCAATGTTGTAACTGTTTAATTCCTGGTCAAGTGCTTGCAGTACCTCCACGAGGTGACCATTGGAAACTAGGTTTCTAATAACCATTAGATTCTTAGGCTAGAACTGCAAGGGCTCAGGTCCTCCTAGTTGGGGGTTGGTCGTACGGCTAACAACCGGACATCGAAAAACAAACATTGTTACGAGATCATCACATGAGCCCCTCGGATAAGGACTGATTTAAATAGAATAACGATTATGGCAAACGATTATGGATAATGATTTGAATAACGATTTAAAAATTGGAACATGGAACATAAGAACCATGCTTCAAGCTGGTAAAATGACGGAAGTAGCAAATATAGCTCTTAAATATAGGCTGGACTTATTAGCTCTACAAGAGATCCGATGGAAAGGGAAGGGTATGATAAATAAACCGTCCTTCTACTTGTACTACAGTGGGGATGAAAGAAGAACAGGGAGGTATGGAACGGGTTTCATAGTAAGCAAAAATCTGAAGAAGTGCATATTAGGATTCACACCAATTAGCGATAGAATATGTTGTATTAGGATCCGTGCAAAATTTTATAACATTACAGTAATATCAGCATACGCGCCCACAGAAGATGCTGATGATGAAGATAAGGACGCTTTTTATGACGAACATGGAGAAATATGCGAAAAAGTCAGCTCCTACGATGCACTAATATTGTTAGGAGATTTTAATGCCAAAGTAGGCAGAGAACAACATATACATGAAATTGCAGGCAAATTCTCCTTACATGAAACAACAAATCAAAATGGACAAAGATTATGCAATTTCGCAAGCGCATCATCAATGAAAATAAAAAGCACGGCATTCGAGAGAAAAAATATACACAAAGCTACATGGAAAGCTCCTGGTAATAACATCGCCAATCAAATAGATCATGTACTAATATCAACCAGAAGATCGTCAATAATAACAAACGTGAAAACGTGCAGAGGAGCAAACTGCGATAGTGATCGCTTCCTAATAACAGCGAATATTAGACAAAAAGTATCAAACGCAGGAAAAAGTAGAGGTTTCCGTAGGATAAAATGGGACACAAACAAACTAAACACTGAATCGAATGTTATGCAATATCAATGCAACATACAAAGAAAACTTGAATCGGTACAAGAAAATAATGAAGAGCAATCATATAATGTGAATAGCGAATGGGGAAAAATCGAAGAAGCTATAAGTTCAGCGGCCAGAAATACTGTAGGTGTTATACCTCAGCAAAGAAACATAGAATGGTTTGACAGCGAATGCGAAACAGCGATAAATATTAAAAACAATGCTAGACTAAAAATGCTACAAAGAGATACAAGAACAAATAGAGAAAATTATAGAGAAAAAAGAAAATGTGCAAATAAAATATGTAGAACTAAGAAAAAACAAATGCTAAAAAGAAAAATAGAACAAATACAAAACGAACATTATCAAGGTGACATGAAAAAATTCTACAATAGTATTAAAAAACTGACAACAGGCTTCCAACCAAGAGTAAATGCATGCAAAGATAGACAAGGTAATACGCTTTCAGAAAATGACGATATTATGAATAGATGGTACGAATATTTCAATGAACTATTAAATATAAATATAAGAAACGAGGAACAACAACGGCAGCAGATTACAATGCATACAGCAGAGCCATTAATTATGACACCTTCATACGAAGAAGATAAACAAGCTATATATAAATTAAAGAATGGAAGAGCTCCTGGAGAAGATAAGCTAACAGCTGAACTTCTAAAAAAAGGTGGAGAATTTCTGCATAAAAACATACATAGATTAATATGTACAATATGGGTGCAAGAAAATATTCCGGAGAAGTGGAAGGTGGGGCTAATCTGTCCAATTCACAAAAAAGGAGACAAAATGACATGCAGCAACTACAGGGGGATAACGTTATTAAGCTGTGCTTACAAAATATTATCCAATGTCATATACTCCAGATTAGCTTACTTTGCTGAAGAAATACTGGGAGAGTACCAATGCGGATTCCGAAGCCAAAGATCAACGATTGACCAGATATTCGTCATGAAACAAAGCATGGAGAAATGTTATGAACACGACATAGATCTTCACATGCTTTTTATAGATTTCAAGCAAGCATTTGACAGCATAAATAGAAACATAATTTTAACAGCTCTAAGACATTTGGGAATACCTCAGAAATTATCAAACCTCATCATAATGACAATGCATGAATCAAAAGCTAAAATTATAATACAAAACCAAATAACCCGTGAATTTAAAATAGAAACGGGAGTACGGCAAGGAGATGCCTTATCCGCACTATTATTTAACTTAATACTACATTACGCCATAGGAAAATTAGAAAAGAAAGGCAGTATATTCAATATGACAACACAAATAGTGGCATATGCGGATGACATAGTAATCATGGCAAAAAATTACAGATATATGGCAGAAGTATTTGTACAACTAGAAGCGGAGACACAAAAAGTAGGCTTAAAAATCAACGAAGACAAGACAAGATATCTAAAAATGTCAAGAAATGAACAAATAAGAAATACTCAGAATATAACAATTGGAGAGTACAACTTTGAAGGAGTTACAACCTTTACATACCTCGGAGCAACAATAAGAAGTGATAATAGTATGCAATGCTGTATTCATAATAGAATTCAGGCCGGAAATAGATGCTACTATGCAAACAGAAAGTTGCTTCAATCAAAATTAATATCAAGAAAGGCCAAAATGACAATATATAAAACACTCATACGACCCATAGTGACGT
Source organism: Argyra leucocephala (assembly GCA_963942445.1). Classification (NCBI taxonomy): domain Eukaryota; kingdom Metazoa; phylum Arthropoda; class Insecta; order Diptera; family Dolichopodidae; genus Argyra; species Argyra leucocephala. The sequence goes on from OZ012681.1 coordinate 110,355,389, forward strand.
ATGGATGTGAGGTATGGACTATGAACGTAGCCGAGGAGAATAGCCTGCGCATATTTGAAAGAAAAATTCTCCGAAAAATACTCGGCCCAAATATATTGCAGAATGGAGAATATGTAATCAGAAGCAACAGCGAGCTCAATAATATGATTGATAGTGAGGACATTGTACGGTTTGCAAAGGCCCAAAGACTAAGGTGAGCTGGCCACGTAAGTCGAATGAGCGAAAGCCGAAAGCAAGCAGTGGTACTGAATAGAAAGCCCGATAGCAGCCGTGGTAGAGGAAGACCAAGAAGCAGATGGGCAGACAACGTGAAAAACGATGCTCAAATCCTACAAATCCCAAATTGGAGACAAGCGGCACAAGATCGACCTTTTTGGAGGAGCATAGTGATGAAGGCCAAAGCTCACCCAGAGCTGTAGCGCTATAAGATGATGATGATGATGATGATTTTGTTTATCAATTTAACCGAAATGTGTGCATAAAGTAATTATTTTTCTCACATTTACTCTTAATTGTGACTGAACTGAATTTTTATTGTTCATGTATCAATTTTTTTTTTGTTTTTTTTTTTTGTTTATGCATCCATTTGAGTCACATTTATGTTTGTATAATTCAAAGTGTGTGTAAGTTATATACATGTATGCAAGTTAGAACGAAAATAGTTTTAGGAAAAAAATAAAATAATTAAAATTAAACTGTCATTCTTTAAACAATCCATTTTTCTTATAACACTAGTTACACTAATTTTTACACTAATTTTTTCCGGTATAAATTCCATACCGGTCAAAAAAAACATATTGAGAATCATGATGAAATTTTTACGAATATAAATGAAATTTCAAAGAATATAGTTGTCCCACAAACATTCGCATTATCATCAAACTTGTTAACATACATCGCATCGAACCAAGTCAACCCTTAAATATCAGTATACGATTAAATTATCAAAAACGATTAAATATCAAATACGTATTCGTAAAACAAAAAGGTTTTGATGACATTATTTTCTTTTAGTTTTATTTTAACTTTGATGTTTTTTACCTTTGATTTGTCAAAAATGACAACTGCCGTATATGCATACACATCCACCTTGTAGTCGTAATAGTATTAAAATGTGGACATGAGTATTGTTTTTCGTGGCATTAGATTTTATTTTTTACTTTATATCTAAATTTAACCAGGATAACAGTTGGATATACCAGGACAAATGTTGACACATCAGATGTTGATTATATCTTTAACAGTAGCTGTTTTTTGTTTTAAAAATCGCTGTTTTTGAAAAATATTTAAAGCAATTAAAATTTTTAAGATTAGTAGAAATATTAATATTTCAATTATATTTGAAAGGTAGTGAAACAGACATTAAAAAATTGGAACTGAGCAGGTGTATTATACAATAAATTTAACATAGCTATATCGAAATATTGAAATAAAATTCAATTCGCTGTATAAAACTAATTAAATTAAAATTAATATGTGTACCAGGTAGTACAATACTGCGAACTGATAAGTACTGGTAGTTTTAAAACTACTTCAACTAAATTCAATTTCAAGTTTTCAAAATTTGTATATACATACTTAGTTACATCAAGTTCAAATATGCTTAGATTCTTTTTAACTTTCAAATCTAATACAAGTAACAAGTTATTTTATATCTTCAATTGATAAAAAAAAATCGATATAAATTCATAATAATTAATTCATAATTGGATAATAATAATTTTATGCAACACAGTTAATATCCATTTCATTGAAATTGATTGTATTGAAATTATACAAAATATGATCCAACATTAAATTTGACCAACTTCTGTATTCGGTTAGGGATAATCTTGGTCAAAAATTATATTATAATAATTAACAAATTGAATTACATATTTGGATTTTTTATTTCATCATTTTTTGTATGCCAATAATTGTAGTAACATTGACATGCCAATTATTGTAGCACTGTGCCAATAATTGTAGTTATATGGAGGTGCCATTTATTGTAGCACTGTGCCAATAATTGCCTTTAATTTTAATTAATAATTTTAAGGAATTTTAAGCAATTTACAATAAAAATAATTTACAAATTTAAAAAGATAATAGATTAATAGTGCAAAAAACATTCATTCATATACAGATAACAATCTTTGAACAGGGTTTTTCTATGTATTTCCTTATGGGTGCCAATAACTGTAGTCGTTACACTATTTGCTTTTCTTTTGTACAAACATTTTATCTAACATTATTTTTTCCTGCCTGAAGCAAATATTAGAATTACACACATATCATTTTTTAACACGCCTTGATCTACCTAATTTATTTTCTCCTTTTTAGTGCATTTAAAGTTGCTAAAAAAACTGTGTAACCCTTGATGGAAAAAGCAAGTTTTTAAAAAGTTTTTTTTTTTTTACTCAAACATAGTTAAGAGACGTAATTTTAACACAATGCTATCATTTTTTTTTTTTTTTTTTTTTTTTTTTTTTTCCTGTTACTCCTTGTGGGAGCATAGGGCATCAACTTGCCTCCTCCATTGTTCTCTATTGTACGCAATGGTCTTTATCTCCTCCCAAGTTCGTCCATATCTTATTACCTCAGAAGTCGCAGTCCGACACCAGCTGTTGTTGGGTCTTCCTCGCCTTCTGCTCCCTTGTGGATTCCATTCTAGGGCCATTCTTGTTATATTATTTGATGGTTTTCTTAGAGTGTGTCCTATCCATCTCCACTTTCTGCGCTTAATTTGATGCATTATCGGTTCTTCACCTGTTATCTGCCATAAGTCCTTATTGCTGATGGTGTTTGGCCAGAATATTCTGCATATTTTTCTTTGGCATTTGTTCGCAAATACTTGAAGTTTTTGACTGATGTTATTTGTCGTCATCCAAGTTTCACTGCCATACATAAGTGTTGACATTACACATGCTTTGAATATTCTAATCTTTGTTTTTCTAGTTATTTGGCCATTCTTCCATATTGGACTTAGTTCACCGAACGCAGCTCTGGCCTTACGTAGTCTGTTGTTGACATCTGCTTCTGTACCTCCGTTTGTTGTTAGAATGTTACCTAGGTAAGAGAAGCTTTCCACATATTCGACTGTTTGACCTTCTATGGTTATGGTATTTGTATTGGTGTTATTTATCCTCATGGCCTTGGTTTTATCTATGTTAATTTATAGCCCGACTCTGCGCGCTGCTTGCTGAAGTAGGTCTGCTTTATGTTGAATGTCGCAGAATCTATGCGCTAGCAGACATACATCATCCGCATAGTCAAGGTCCTCAAGTGTCCTTGAGAGATCCCATCTTATACCTCTTCCGGAAGAACCCGTTTCTTTCATTATTTCATCTATTACCAGCGTGAATAGGAGTGGTGACAGTGGACATCCTTGCCTTACTCCAGAATTTGTGGTGAATGGGTCGCTTATTTGTCCGCAGTGGAGAACTGCTAATTCTGCATCTTCATACAACGCTTCTGACAATCTTATTAATTTTTCGGGAATTCTTTTTCTTCTTAATGCATTCCATATCGCAATAAGTTGAACCGTGTCGAAAGCCTTCTTGAAATCGATGAACAAGAGATATAGCGGAGAGCGCCATTCTACAGATTGTTCTATGATCAGCCGTAGTGTGTTGGTGTGATCGGTGCAACTCCTTTCTGGACGAAATCCTGCCTGTTCGTCTCTTCTATTTTGTTCAATTTTAGGCTGTATTCTCCGATTCAGTATGGTTGCTATCATAAGTCTTCTTAACATATAGGTCTTTACTTTGTTCTTCACGATAATTTTTAATGTTTTTTTTCAATCGAAACAAATTTTTAAAATATTATTGAATGTGAAGCAATTCTAAATATTTAATTTATTTGTGATATCATCGCTATGGAATTGTTTTGCCGCATACGCCAAATGTTAGTTTTGAGTAAAACGTAAGTGAAGTTTGGACCTTTCTTTCTCTAAAACTGTCCGATAAAATTTTTTTTTTAATTTCACATAACGTATAGCTTCTTTTATGTCGTTTTAATAAAATGTATATTATCAAGGATGATAATGTTAAAATGTTTTATAAAATAGCTGAAAGAAGGATCAATTTTCACATGCAGCAAACCAACAATTTCGATTATTTGTTTTTGCCATATATTTTTAGCGACATGCGGCAAAGTGAAGTATAGCGCACTGAAGTTGGTGTCAAAAATAGTTAAAAGATTTACATAAATTTAGTATTAATAATTCAAATGTAAATTGTAATTTTAACATAGAAATTTTCTGTAAAATGAACCAAAAAAAAACTATTTTAATTTAATTTATTATAAAAATTTATTAATTATCGCAAAATAAATGATCTCTATCTATCAAAGACTCTCTGGGCTATCACAATATAACTTGCCTTCTTAGCTATCAAAATGTTTGCTTAAAAACTATGAAATTAATATTAAAGCCTCTTATGGATTACAAAAAAGCTATAGAAAAATAAAAAAAAGCTACAAATTATTTAATTTTTAATACCGCTTTATAATATTCGCGATCTTGATTATCTAAAAATCCAATTAAAGATTTAATATCTCTTATTTTATCTTTGGATATTTTTGGTTTGTCCAGTGGTGGAGGTAAATAGCTAAATATATTTTTAGTTGTTTCCAAGCTTTTTCTAGTAGCTTTGAGTAAAATGTACGCGTTTTTAAATTCTATATGAGTAGCAGATACTTTGTACTGTAAAGTAAATTCCTGATCGTTCTTGTACAATAAAATTTTTAGTTTTGAAAATGGTATTTGTTGAAAGTTTAATAAACATGACTTTTTATTAAATTAAAGAAAATGTTTATCAGTCATTTGTACCACTTTCATATTTTCGCCTTTTATTTTAACTAATTTTAAAAGTTTGATAAGTCAAATCAAACTATATATTTCCATATTTTTTATATATCTGTCAATTACGCTATGTATACAATCAACATTTTGAATAAGCGAATGGCGTGGCTCAGAAAATTTTTGAATATTTTTTTTTTTTTTTTTATTTATTTATTTGTTTTATTCTCAAAAAGAGCGTTAGCTCATACAGAGTGATTATTATTAGTTAAATTTTTTTAAATTAAATGTTAAATATACATCATAGTAAACAACAAGTGGAAATAGAAGTAGAAATAAAAATATGATATTATAAAAAAGAAAAGAGAAAACATAGTAATAAGATATATAGAATATTTACAAAATAGAAAATTTTTAACAATTATTGAGGAATTATATTATAATTCAATTATTAGAAAAGAAAAAAGAAAATTGTAATAATTTGATTAATTAAAATTTTTTATATATTTTTTAAAACTTATATAATCTTTATTTTTGATTGTAGTTGGAATTTTATTATATTCATTGACCGATGTGCTATAAATGTTGCTTATACCTCTTCTTGCTCGAAAATCAGACGCATTTCTTGTATTATGTTGATGAACCTCTGAACCTTGTTGAACTGTTGTGTTGGTGATTATTTGTTGGTGTACTATTTTATATATATGACTCACTTGTACTAATTTTATTTGATCCTGCATCTTTAAGATCTTAAAGTTCTCATATAAACTGTTAGTAGACGTTCTAATATTTAAGTTGTACAGGTTTTTTATAGCCTTGTTTTGCAAGGTTTGGATTTTTTTCAAATTCTGCAACGTACTTGTTCCCCATATTATTAGCCCATACACTATATTTGAGTGAAATAAACTGAAATATAGTGACCTTTTTAATGTATGTGGTATATTATATGATATTTTTTTGAATATTCCTGCTGCTCTTCTACATTTTTTCATAACTTCGATGACGTGTACATTCCATGAAATATCGCTGTCAATTATCAAACCAAGATATTTAAAGTTATCAGCTTTCTGAATAATGTTATTATTATAGAACAATTTTAGATTTTGACCGATTGGTGCTTTCAATAACATGTATTTTGTTTTGTTTGCGTTTACAGTTAATTTGTATTTGTTGATTACTTTAAATAAGATTTCATTATCTAGGTTGATTTTATTTTCCAATTCCTCATAGTTATTCTCGGTATACACAATTGCTAAGTCATCAGCGTACATAAATATTTTAATAACACAGAAAAAGTGTTGGACCTAGCGAGCTTCCTTGTATTACACCGTAGTTAACATCTTCTTTTTTACTTTTAAGTTTCTGAAGCTCCGCGAATTGTGACCTATCACTTAGATAGTTTTTGAACCAATTATATGAAGAACTTCTAACGCCCATATTGAATAGTACTCTTAATAGTATCTTTCGATCCACAGAGTCAAAAGCTTTTGAGAAATCATAAAAGAGAACTCCAACTTTTTTTTTTTGATTTAGGTTTTGCTCAATTAATGTTATCAGATCAAATAATGTTGCTTCTGTATTTGAATTTTTTCTAAACCCATACTGCCTGTTACTAATTATGTTATTTTGAATTAAATAATCAGAGAATTGTGCATTTACCAATGTTTCAATAATTTTGCTGAGGATTGGTGATATTGCGATAGGTCTGAAATTGTTTATATCATTTTTGTCTCCATTTTTATATATTGGTGTAATGTTACTTTGTTTTAGAATTTTTGGAAATATTGAAGTGGTAAGTGATGTATTTATTAGTGAGTTTATATATGGTGCAATCTCATTTTTACATTCTTTAAATACTTTTGTTGGTATGTTGTCAGAACCAGTCGCGTTGGAATTTTTCAATCTCCCAATGCATTTCTTTATCTCGCAATAGTTGACAGTTTTGAATTTAAATCTAATATTTGTTTCGAAGATAGGAATTATTGTTTCTTTTTTTATTTGATTAGCTAATACTTGACCAATTTTACTGTAGTGATAATTAAAATTATTAAGCTTATGTAATTTGTCTGACTCCGTCATATTATCATTTAGAAATTTGCTGTCCAGATTATTATTTGAACTAACTATCATTTCCTTCACATTTTGCCAAGTTTTTCTTGCATCGTTACCACATTTTCTGAATTTTTGTTCATAATACATTTTTTTTTTTGTTCTTTTTAGTTTGGTTAACTTATTCAGCCAATATTTGTAGTGTTCTTTTATGTGATCATTTTGAAAGTCTTTAACTAATTTTTGATGCCAATAATTTTTTGTTTTAATTACATCAACGACTTCATTATCAATCCACGGTTTTGAGTTCCCTGTTTTATTTTTCTTCTTTACGATAATACTACATTTGTTTACTCCATTTGTTAAATAACGATTTAACATTTCACATTTTTCATCTGTTGTTAATATATACTCTGTATTAAAAATAGGTTTCTCTGATAAATATTTTCTGAGTGTATCATAATTAATTTTCGTATATGTTGCATTATTAGTTTTTATTTTATCATTATAAGAGAGTAAACTAGTTTCCACAAACATTATGTCATGGTCAGATATGTCGTAGCTTAATTGAGTAATATCAATATTTTGATTTATATTATTTGTTAGTATGTGATCTAAACACGTGTCGGTAGCAGGTCTGGTTATTTTATTATTGCAGAAGAAAAAACAATTGGAATATATAATATTTTTATATTCGTTTATACGCTGATTATTTTTTTCCAATATATTAAAATTAAAATCCCCAACTATTAGAGTATTAGAATTATTTTTAAGATTGTTCAGTTTGTTATCAAAGATGTGTAAAAAATTATCAATAAATTCTTTGCTTTGTATAGGAGGTCTGTATACGGCCATAATGTGAAAGTGCTTATTAGTTTTTTTTTAAATTAATTTTAATTGTTATAAAACTAGAATAATTATCACAGAAAGTTTCTTCTGTAGAAAAATGTATTGTTTTGTGAATAAAAATTCCAGCACCACCACCTTTCCTACCAGATCTACAAGAAAGAACTTTTTGGTAACCTGGAATGTTTATGAATTCTTTTTCTTCATCATCTATCCAAGTCTCAGTAAATATAATAACATGAATAGTATTGACAGCAGAGTCAAGTAAGTAGAGTACATCATCAATTTTGTGTTTTATGCTTCTAATATTCATATACATAATTTTTAACGAGTTTTTGTTTTTGAATTTTAAAGTTTCTATATTATCTATACGATGGGTTTTTGGGAGAAACGGCAAAGTGAAATCGATGTTAAGATTAGGTATTGATGTCATCAAATGATGTTATATCGTAAATTCTGACAACATTACTGTTGTCCTCTTTTCTTATAAAAATCTTGCCGTCCTTTACCCATGCGAATTTTATTTTTTTTTCTCTTTTCAATTCTCTAGCTTTTTTAAATAGATAATTATTGTTGTTGGTTAGTTTTTCATTAATGTAAACAAAAGAATCTCTTATGGTAGGTGGTAAGTCATTGATTATGGCAGACAATTTAATACTAGTTCTCTTTTTAGCTTCAATTCTTTTTCTCTTAATAGTATTATTTTACAATGTTACGATTAAATTTTTAGGTAATTTGGAATGCTTAGAGAATCTACTTTCCAGTTGCACGTTCTCTATCTGTTCTTGTCTAACATCTACACCTAGAATTTGAAAGACTTTTTTGCTTACTTCTAATTTATTTTCTATTTCCTCCGGTATTCCACAGATTTCCACTATATTTTTGTATTTATTTTGTTTTAATTCTTCTATTTCTCTGGAATTTCTATTTATTTTTACCAATAACCCTTGGTTTTCATTTCTGAGGTTAATATCTTCTTCTATTAGATTATCCACTATTTCATTTATTTTACTTAATTTATCATTTAAGTCTGCAAAACAAGAGCCAAAGTATTCTAATTTGTCTAAGATTTTGTTGATTTTTTCTTCCAAGTTTGTATTTTTTGGAGTAACAACAGTATGATTTAGATTTCCACTTGGTGTGCAAGATTCAGTTGAATTAGTATTCAGGGTAGAACGACGATTCTTGCGTTGTTTTTTTACAGATTTCACAAAACCAATACATTTCATCATTCTCCAAATATTTCTTGTGATCTTCAACACCAAGTCCTACACAAGTGATATGGTACCAATTTTTGCATATTCCATCACACATTATTCTCTTTATTTGTCCTTTAAACATTTTTTTGCAAGAGCCGCAATTTTTGATGTTTGCTATGTTAATGCTAGCCATTTTGTCTTTTGAATTAAAATTAAAATGTGTTCAAATAAGTTTGATGTAGATTTATTTCGAATTAGTGACGTTGTGAGCCACTGTTTTATTATTTGAGCAACACTGCTGATTAATTATTTTAATTGTTTTGACAGTTGAACGAAATTGACATGTAATTAATAGGAGCAATGAGCATGCATGTGTGTAAACCGGTCTCGGTGTTTACATTTATTTTAATCTATTTTAATATTATTGTTTAAGTTTGTTCTTTTTAAACTAGTTTTTAATTTTTCGAAAAGTGCATTATTTTAATTTTGGATACAAATATAGTTTATTGTTTTAGTTTATGTTTAAATAATTATATTAATTAATTTTAAGTATTATGTGATAATGAAGAGTGAAATGTTAAATAAATTAGTAAAGATTTTAAAGAGAAATAAAGTAAAATTTAAGATAATTAAAGTTTTAATATTAAAGATATTTTTATTTTTTTTATTTTTTTTTTTTTTCTTTTTATTTAATTAATTTAGAAAATAGCAAATTTTGGATTATTAAATATAAGCATTTATGGATTATGGTATTGTATAATACATATATAAAACACTGATTATATTTGTATTTGTAATTAAACATGTAAGCACTAAACACTGTTGTAATATAGCAATCTTTTAGATACAAAATAAAAATGTCAATGTGAAATTGAAAAAATGAAAAAATGTTCAGAATTAATTTAGAATTATATTAACATAAGTTTATAAATTAATCCTAAATAATTATCACAGCTTATGACAGTCTAATTGAGAAATAGTTCACCAGAATTTCAAACCAAATTAATTAGAATAACCGACAAAATAAATTATTTATTACAGAGCGCGAAAATAATCAACCTAGTTGTTTACAGAAATATTTTAATTTTGTAATAATTCAATTAATTTTGGGATTTTGGTGTAAAAAATATTTAAGAGCAGTTGCCATTATCTAATTTTTATTTTGGAATGCACACGAATCATTCCAAAATGTTATACTTGTAAATTCATGATGATTATCCATTATTTTTTTCAAAACTGCACTAGCCAAATCGTTTCCTGATCGACCGCTTTTTGTTTCATCCCATAGAACGCAGTAAATCTCCTGGGTAACATTCGAAAAGCATGCACTTGCCGTTAAATTGTATGTATTTATTTTTCTTTTATAGTAAAATATGAACCTTTTGGTAAGGAAAAAACTGATTGTAAATCGAAGGAAATAACGACGTGTGTAGGATCTGCATTATAACGATCACTTTAAGAGCCTTCCGTTCTTTGGTGTGAAATTTAATATCTATAACTTTAATGTGAGAAGAATGTTTTGTGTTTTTGAATTTGACTGAATTTGACTGATCGATTGGATCGTTTTTAGGCTTGTAAAATGATATATTATATTGAAAGTTAAAAACATTTCGATAATAATTGCTGGATACTGCATTAGTTGTTGTTGACTTATACAGCTCAAACATTTTTCTGACACTAAGATTGAGAACAAAATATTTAAGTTGAGAAGTAGATCTACAGTAGTGTGAATCCATTGTGGGAAAAGATTCTATGTGTTGTCGAACTTCATGTAACTGCTCTTCATAAATTTTTTTCTTACAATTTTCGCCTTTTAGTTTTGGTAATGGAACACCATTAGAATTGTTGTGCAAATTTTTTAAATAATAATAAATTCGTTTTTGATCCACATCTAAAGTACTAAGAAAGAAAATTTTGCAAACTGGTATAAACTCCTCTAGCTTTTGAATTATATTTACTAATTAAAATACCAACTCACCTCTCTTTTATGGATATAGAGAAATATATATAAAAATACGATACTTATATGCAATAATGAATATGTACGTACTCTTGCGGCTAAACAATACCAAAACAAAAACAAAATTTATTTGCTTCACGTTGTTTGTCTGAATCTCATTGCCGGTTGTATGCAGACGATGCTCAACTCTACATCAGTGGTCCTATAGCTGATATTAACTGCTCTATTGCTAAATTGAATGATGATCTTGATGCTATTGCTTTCTGGTCTCTAAATAATTGTCTTCGATTAAATCTGTCAAAATTCCAGATTATGTTAATTTATGTTCGTAATATTGATACAACTAATCTCCCTAATATCAAATTAAATAATTCTGTGGTAAAATTTGTAAGTAAAGCTAAAAACTTGGGTGTTGTATTCAATAAAACTCTAACCTGGAATGATCACATTAACTTTATTTCTAGAAATGTTTTTTGTAAGTTACGAAAACTTTGGAAGTTCTCATACAATATTAACGAGTGGGTAAAAAAGAAATTAGTTATATCTTTAATCTTTCCACATTTCACTTATTGTGAAGTAGTTTATGCTGGGATGAGTATGGGCGAGTTTTCCAGGCTTAAGGTTATTTTCAATGCTTGCACTCGATTTGTAACTAACCGTCGTAGATTCGATAGCATCAGAGATGTGTCTAAAGTTTTGCTTGACTGTACTTTCGAAAACTATCTAAATTATAAGTACATCTGTTTTATGAAAAAAATCCTATCTAAAAATACGCCAGTATATCTTCTTAAGAAAATAACCCCTGGACGATCATTAAGATGTGCAAATTTAACTATTCCTAGACACTCTGGTAGATTAAGACATCTATCCTTTTTTGTAAGGACTGTCAGGTTGTGGAATTCTTTGCCGAACGTAGTCAGGTGTGAGTTCTCTATTTCTAAATTCCTGGAGCTTTGTTGGGTATATTTTAAGGAAAAAGTGTAGTCATTAATTAAGAAGAATAAAAATTTTGTAGAATAATGCTTTTTAGGTGTGATACGTCTGAAATATAGTTTTGTTTGGAGGAGAGATTTTTTTTTTTTTTTTTTTTTTTAATTTTCTTTTTAAATTTTCTTTTATTAATTTCTTTTCTTTATAAATTATTTTCATTATTGTTAATTTCTTTAGGTTAAGGTTTAATTTATTTTAATTTAATTTAAGAATTATGAATTTGCTACACATTATACTTTATATACTCCTATAGAAACTTACCGTCTCATGTATATGTACGAAATAAAATGAATAAATAAAAAATAAATTGTATACTATTAACAAGGCGGTAAAACAATATCGAAATAAAAACTAAATTTATTTGCTGCACGTCGCTACGTATTTGACTTGCAGCAAAACAACACAAACTTAAAACTTGAAAAATTTTGCATGAATATCCTGCTGTATATGCATGAAAATTTTACAAATGTATGAAGTGCGGGAAACCTATTCTAATAAATTTAAAAATTTTTGGATATGCGGCAAAAGTTACACTTATTATCTCCGAAAATACTTGAGATAGTCAAATACTGACAGCAGCATTGAGATATCAGCCACTTTAAACCTAATAAGCATCTTCTAAGTCAAAATTGTCAATTTGGCGTATGCGGCAAACCAATTCCATAGCGACGATATTCTAAAATCTAGTCTAAATGTAATCGTTTTCGACTTCTGTTCAATTCTTAACATACTTCTATTGACTTTGACAAAAAATAACTAAAAAATCAGCTCTTGAATTTATTTACGTGTAATTTAAATATTTCATTTAATAAATCCACTCAAAATTAATTTAAATCCTTTTTATTTCTTTGTGTGTAATAGCCTAAAGTGTAGCCTAAATGCAATCGTTTTCGACTTCTGTTCAATTCTTAGCATACTTCTATTGACTTTGACAAAAAATAACTAAAAAATCAGCTCTTGAATTTATTTACGTGTAATTTAAATATTTCATTTAATAAATCCACTCAAAATTAATTTAAATCCTTTTTATTTCTTTGTGTGTAATAGCCTAAAGTGTAGCCTAAATGCAATCGTTTTCGACTTCTGTTCAATTCTTAGCATACTTCTATTGACTTTGACAAAAAATAACTAAAAAATCAGCTCTTGAATTTATTTACGTGTAATTTAAATATTTCATTTAATAAATCCACTCAAAATTAATTTAAATCCTTTTTTTTTCTTTGTGTGTAATAGCCTAAAGTGTAGCCTAAATGCAATCGTTTTCGACTTCTGTTCAATTCTTAGCATACTTCTATTGACTTTGACAAAAAATAACTAAAAAATCAGCTCTTGAATTTATTTACGTGTAATTTAAATATTTCATTTAATAAATCCACTCAAAATTAATTTAAATCCTTTTTATTTCTTTGTGTGTAATAGCCTAAAGTGTAGCCTAAATGCAATCGTTTTCGACTTCTGTTCAATTCTTAGCATACTTCTATTGACTTTGACAAAAAATAACTAAAAAATCAGCTCTTGAATTTATTTACGTGTAATTTAAATATTTCATTTAATAAATCCACTCAAAATTAATTTAAATCCTTTTTATTTCTTTGTGTGTAATAGCCTAAAGTGTAGCCTAAATGCAATCGTTTTCGACTTCTGTTCAATTCTTAGCATACTTCTATTGACTTTGACAAAAAATAACTAAAAAATCAGCTCTTGAATTTATTTACGTGTAATTTAAATATTTCATTTAATAAATCCACTCAAAATTAATTTAAATCCTTTTTTTTTCTTTGTGTGTAATAGCCTAAAGTGTAGCCTAAATGCAATCGTTTTCGACTTCTGTTCAATTCTTAGCATACTTCTATTGACTTTGACAAAAAATAACTAAAAAATCAGCTCTTGAATTTATTTACGTGTAATTTAAATATTTCATTTAATAAATCCACTCAAAATTAATTTAAATCCTTTTTATTTCTTTGTGTGTAATAGCCTAAAGTGTAGCCTAAATGCAATCGTTTTCGACTTCTGTCCAATTCTTAGCATACTTCTATTGACTTTGACAAAAAATAACTAAAAAATCAGCTCTTGAATTTATTTACGTGTAATTTAAATATTTCATTTAATAAATCCACCCAAAATTAATTTAAATCCTTTTTTTTTTCTTTGTGTGTAATAGCCTAAAGTGTAGCCTAAATGCAATCGTTTTCGACTTCTGTTCAATTTTTAACATACTTCTATTGACTTTGACAAAAAATAACTAAAAAATCAGCTCTTGAATTTATTTACGTGTAATTTAAATATTTCATTTAATAAATCCACTCAAAATTAATTTAAATCCTTATTTTTTCTTTGTGTGTAATAGCCTAAAGTGTAGCCTAAATGCAATCGTTTTCGACTTCTGTTCAATTCTTAGCATACTTCTATTGACTTTGACAAAAAATAACTAAAAAATCAGCTCTTGAATTTATTTACGTGTAATTTAAATATTTCATTTAATAAATCCACTCAAAATTAATTTAAATCCTTTTTATTTCTTTGTGTGTAATAGCCTAAAGTGTAGCCTAAATGCAATCGTTTTCGACTTCTGTTCAATTCTTAGCATACTTCTATTGACTTTGACAAAAAATAACTAAAAAATCAGCTCTTGAATTTATTTACGTGTAATTTAAATATTTCATTTAATAAATCCACTCAAAATTAATTTAAATCCTTTTTATTTCTTTGTGTGTAATAGCCTAAAGTGTAGCCTAAATGCAATCGTTTTCGACTTCTGTTCAATTCTTAGCATACTTCTATTGACTTTGACAAAAAATAACTAAAAAATCAGCTCTTGAATTTATTTACGTGTAATTTAAATATTTCATTTAATAAATCCACCCAAAATTAATTTAAATCCTTTTTTTTTTCTTTGTGTGTAATAGCCTAAAGTGTAGCCTAAATGCAATCGTTTTCGACTTCTGTTCAATTCTTAACATACTTCTATTGACTTTGACAAAAAATAACTAAAAAATCAGCTCTTGAATTTATTTACGTGTAATTTAAATATTTCATTTAATAAATCCACTCAAAATTAATTTAAATCCTTTTTTTTTCTTTGTGTGTAATAGCCTAAAGTGTAGCCTAAATGCAATCGTTTTCGACTTCTGTTCAATTCTTAGCATACTTCTATTGACTTTGACAAAAAATAACTAAAAAATCAGCTCTTGAATTTATTTACGTGTAATTTAAATATTTCATTTAATAAATCCACTCAAAATTAATTTAAATCCTTTTTATTTCTTTGTGTGTAATAGCCTAAAGTGTAGCCTAAATGCAATCGTTTTCGACTTCTGTTCAATTCTTAGCATACTTCTATTGACTTTGACAAAAAATAACTAAAAAATCAGCTCTTGAATTTATTTACGTGTAATTTAAATATTTCATTTAATAAATCCACCCAAAATTAATTTAAATCCTTTTTTTTTTCTTTGTGTGTAATAGCCTAAAGTGTAGCCTAAATGCAATCGTTTTCGACTTCTGTTCAATTCTTAACATACTTCTATTGACTTTGACAAAAAATAACTAAAAAATCAGCTCTTGAATTTATTTACGTGTAATTTAAATATTTCATTTAATAAATCCACTCAAAATTAATTTAAATCCTTATTTTTTCTTTGTGTGTAATAGCCTAAAGTGTAGCCTAAATGCAATCGTTTTCGACTTCTGTTCAATTCTTAACATACTTCTATTGACTTTGACAAAAAATAACTAAAAAATCAGCTCTTGAATTTATTTACGTGTAATTTAAATATTTCATTTAATAAATCCACTCAAAATTAATTTAAATCCTTTTTTTTTCTTTGTGTGTAATAGCCTAAAGTGTAGCCTAAATGCAATCGTTTTCGACTTCTGTTCAATTCTTAACATACTTCTATTGACTTTGACAAAAAATAACTAAAAAATCAGCTCTTGAATTTATTTACGTGTAATTTAAATATTTCATTTAATAAATCCACTCAAAATTAATTTAAATCCTTTTTATTTCTTTGTGTGTAATAGCCTAAAGTGTAGCCTAAATGCAATCGTTTTCGACTTCTGTTCAATTCTTAGCATACTTCTATTGACTTTGACAAAAAATAACTAAAAAATCAGCTCTTGAATTTATTTACGTGTAATTTAAATATTTCATTTAATAAATCCACCCAAAATTAATTTAAATCCTTTTTTTTTTCTTTGTGTGTAATAGCCTAAAGTGTAGCCTAAATGCAATCGTTTTCGACTTCTGTTCAATTCTTAACATACTTCTATTGACTTTGACAAAAAATAACTAAAAAATCAGCTCTTGAATTTATTTACGTGTAATTTAAATATTTCATTTAATAAATCCACTCAAAATTAATTTAAATCCTTATTTTTTCTTTGTGTGTAATAGCCTAAAGTGTAGCCTAAATGCAATCGTTTTCGACTTCTGTTCAATTCTTAACATACTTCTATTGACTTTGACAAAAAATAACTAAAAAATCAGCTCTTGAATTTATTTACGTGTAATTTAAATATTTCATTTAATAAATCCACTCAAAATTAATTTAAATCCTTTGTTTTTCTTTGTGTGTAATAGCCTAAAGTGTAGCCTAAATGCAATCGTTTTCGACTTCTGTTCAATTCTTAACATACTTCTATTGACTTTGACAAAAAATAACTAAAAAATCAGCTCTTGAATTTATTTACGTGTAATTTAAATATTTCATTTAATAAATCCACTCAAAATTAATTTAAATCCTTTTTTTTTCTTTGTGTGTCATTTTATATTTCAAATAGAACTCAATTTGGATATTGATAATGTAGATAATTATAATTAAATTTTTTTTTTATTATACCTATTGTTTTATATGCGACCATAGCCCATAGCTGTCTGGTCTTATGATTTATAAAATTTTTATTATTTTTAGTTGTTTTTCTTGACATTGTAATTTGTTTCTTTCAAAACCTTTCCAGAGACATTCATTGCATATTTTATAAGTAGTATGTACATAATAGAAGGTCACAATTACAAAAATCCTGACGATAACCAATTCAACCCCCCCCCCCCCCCGCCAACAAACAAAAATACCAACATCAGTTATTTATAAACTAGATTATAAAACCTTAAAGAAACTTGTACAACCTCTTCGTAAATAATATATCATGAAAAAGGTATTCAAAAAAATGTATTTTTTTTTTTTTTTGCAGTTCCTATAAAAAAAGAAAATGAAAAACTCAACATAAATTTTCAAATTGCATATAACACACACTAACTAAAATTAAATAAACAAACGAAAACTAATTTTAATTAGAAGTTAACTGTTTTATTCATTTTTTGATTAATTCTTATAGTAGCAACAATCACTACAACAACAACGAAATAATAAAAGTGAACGAAAAAATTGTAAAACCCCAAACTCCACAAAAAATTGGTACTACAAATTAAATAAATCTCCTTAACATGCAAAAAAAATCAAACTTTAAATGAATACAACAAACTTTAATTAAAATTTCTCTTTGTAAATGTTAAAATTTGGTGGTGGGGGAAAAAATTTAAGAGTTGATAAAGAACATTCTAGGATAGTGTCAATCCTGAAAACTGTTTAAAATATCAGTACATAGTTTAAATTTACGCTCCTTGCTTTTAACCCTTAAAAGACCAGAAGTGTCCATTGGACACATTTTGAATTTTAAAGAGATATATTTATATTATTTCTGATGATATATTTAAAAAATATTAGCCACCTAATTGTATGCAAGTAGTTCAATAAATTAGTTGATAAAAAATAATGATAAATTATTTTTGAAACGGTAGAATTATTGTAATTAAATTTTATACGAACGTAAGAGTTCGCAATGTGTCCATCAGACACATGAATAAAATTTCAACGAATAAATAAAAATATTTTTTAGAAAAAGGGTATTCCCTATTCTAGTTTTCTAGTCAAACATCTTTTATTCATCTTCAATAATTTTTTGATTCATTTTCAATAATTATATTGATAAACAGGTTGAAATCAGAAAACAGCTTATTTGAATTTATAAATTAGTAATTTGGAGTTTTTTTAGAATAATTCATAACACACGAATTTTCGACTTTACACTTTTATAATTTCGACGACTTTACACTTTTATAAAATCTAGTAAATAATGTCAAAAGGACTAACTGAAAATGAAATTAGTCGACCTTTTCTGGATAGTGACTAAAGTGAAAATGAAGAAAATAAAATAAATCCATATGGTGATGATGAGGAGGGAGAAGAAAATGCTGCATTTGATAAGTAAGCGATCAGAAAGCGAAGAAGAAATAATTGTAACAGATTCAGAAGAGGAAGATGAACAGATAGGTGATGCTTCCGCAGAAGATGAACTTTTCGACGAAATTTCTAAATTATTAGGAACAGAGTGGGAAAAATCTCGATAAGTTAGAAGTACAAGTATATTTGGGACTTTTATTGTCATGTGGAACAAACAAACACAGTAAAGTCAACATTCTAGATTGTTTGGATCCACTTTTTGGAAATTCAATTTATCGAGCAGTAATGAGTAAAACTCGCTTCAAACTGATTCAGAGATTTATCAGATTTGATGATCGAACCACCAGATCCGAACGTAGAACCAATGATAAATTGGCTCCAATACGAGACCTTTGGGAAATTTTCAATAAAAATTTGAAGAAAACATACATACCTGGAGAAAATTTAACTATCGATGAGCAGCTTGTTCATTTTCGAGGTCGTGTAGCGTTCAAGCAGTACATACCGAATAAACCTGATAAATACGGCATGAAAATATGGTGGATATGTGACAATGCCACTAGTTATCCACTCTATGGTATACCATCATATTTAGGAAAAAAGGGTTCAACTAGAGGTGCGAACATAGCTCAGAATATTGTGGAAAGATTGTGTGAACCGTACTTCTATACAAATAGGAATGTAACATTTGATATTTTTTTTACTAGTTTGCCATTAGCGGAGTCTTTATTGTCAAACGGTTTAACTTCTGTTGACCATTGCATTATGCAAAAATAAAAAAATTAATTCCGAAAAACTTTCTTCCTAATAAAAACAGACCTGCGCAGACTAATATTTTCGGATTTCGAAAGAATGCCACTTTGGTTTCATATGTTCCAAAACCAAATCGTGCAGTAATTTTACTTTCCACTAAACATAAAAATGATACAGTGAAAATCCTCTAAGACGAAAATCCTTAAGACGGAAAATCCTCTAAGACGGCAGAAATTTACCCGCGAAACTAGCTTGTGCTGAAATTAGTGCATTTAAGACGGAAATCCTCGACACGGAACGGAATCGTAATTTTTGCGATCCTCACACATAATTCCAAACAAAAAAACTCCTTTAAAACAAATTTTTTTTTTTGTAAAAATTTTTTTTTGTTAAAAAATTATAAATTTGAATATCGGAATCAGCGGTAAGCATATTTATATAATTTTTGTTGGTGGAAACACTGTACTTTTGACTTTTAATATCATAACATGAAGTTTGACATATATGTTTTATGCTTAGTTTCTCCTACTTGCGGTATTTGGTGATGGAAAAATGATTAAACCCCTTATCATAGGCAAATATGGACGTCCACTATGTTTTAAAAATATCAAAACAAATCAATTAGGTGTTGATTATTATTATAATAAAAACGCCTGGATGACTGGTTGTATTTTTGAGCAGTATTTGAAAAATTTAAATAAACAAATGAAATCCGAAGACAGAAAAATTCTTCTTTTCCTTGATAACGCTTCTTCTCACCCGAATTTAAATTTATCGCATATACATTTAGTTTACTTGCCTCCAGACACAACTTCCAAATTACAACCGTTAGATGCAGGAATAATTGCAGCATTTAAATGCAATTATCGAAAATTTATGATGAAAAATTTATTAATTGAAATGGAAAACTGTAACACGATCTCGACATTGACAACAAAAATTTCAATCCAAGATGCAATTCAATTTCTTAAAACTGCTTGTGATCAAATATTACCCTCAACAATTGTAAAAAGTTTTCTAAATTGTGGATTTAAATTTGATACCACAATTACTTAGCTAGAAATGAATAATCAAAATGAGCAATCAATATTAGAAATACAGAACTTAATAGATTCAGCATTTGGTGAAGCCATTTGTTCAGCAAGAAATCACGCTAGTGTAGATGACAATGTTTTTACAGAATGTAATTCAACAAATTTAAGTGATATTATTGAAGCAACTGTTTTGCCGATCCCAGAAATTTTTTGATAGTTACGAAGAGGATGACGAAGAAGATATTGAGCCCGAAATTAGCATTGCAGAGGCTCTAAAGGCAATAAAATGTTTAGATATTTATAGTAGACAATGCGGTAATGATGATTTATATACTTTGGTTGCGAAATCGAAAATCACATTTATTACAACAAAAGCAGCTGAAAGAAAGATGAAACAGAAATGTATTACGGATTTTATGAAGAAAGACTGAGTTACTTGCAATTGATTTTTTTTAATTTTTTTTTATGGTCATATAATTTTTGTTGTTTTTTACACGCTTGGAATAGTACAATGTTTTATAATTTTGCTATGTTATTAGTTTTGTTATATGTATGTGATGAATTTTTTATAAAAATGAAATAAAATGCATAAATTTTTTGTTTATCTATTAAAAATAACTTTAACAAATTTTTTCCTCTTATTTTAATTTCACTATAAATTTTCTACAATACAAAATTCTGTAAAACGGAAAATCCTGTAAAACGGAAATTTATATTCCGGTCCTGTGAGATTCCGTCTTAGAGGGTTTTCACTGTAATGTAGAAAGAAGTAATAAATCAGAAATAAATTTGTTTTATAACAAAACAAAAGGTGGTGTAGATACACTGGATCAAATGGCCATATAGTACGTAGGAAAACAAATAGATAACCTTTGGCATATTTACAAAATTTGATTGATGTCGAAGGAATAGCTGCACAAGTACCGTAGAAGAAATGCCATCCAGAAAGTAAACTGTCTCGAAAACATTTTTTGAGATCAGTTGCTAGAAGTTTGGTAACACCTCAAATTAGGCGAAGAAGTATGAGAGGCATATGTGCCGAGCAGCAAAAATAAATATTAACCCTATTTCAAGATAAGTCTCAAAATAACTGCAGTATTACCGATTTGGAACCTCCTCGAAAAAAGAAAAGATTTAATTTTTGTCCAACAAAAATATCCAGAATTTCCAAGCAAATTTGTGAGAACTGCTGTTTACCAATTTGCACGGAACATTCCAACAAAACAGTATTATGTACTCAATGAGTATAAAAAAATGATTTATTTTTAAATGATGTATATATAAATAAAGCTTTATTTTCTTACTGTTTTTCATATATGTGTCCGTTGGACACAACCAGTCTTTTACGTTTTTTTTTTCTGGTCTTCTAAGGCTTTTAATCATGATGATGCTTTTTTCGTACAAACATTTTATCTAACATTATTTGCTCCAGCCTGATGAAGTCAAATATTAGAACTACACACATAGCTAGCATTTTTTAACAAAGCTTGAATTACCTAATTTATTTTCTCCTTTTTAGTGCATTTAATATTGCTACCAAAAACAAAATTATATAAATTATAAAATTATAAAAAAACAATGAACTCATAGAGTCAAATTTTAAAATGAAAGTTTAGAAATTTCAAGGGGAAATCTGTGCGACAAATTGATCTGGATTTTCCAAATTCTCATTTTCAAATCAATAATTTTCCCCAAACTCAAATTCAGTCGTATGAAATTTTATCATAATTTATTTCAATCTTTTACAACTCCATTATGTACGGTTCAAATTCACTGAAAATCTAATTAACAATAAAACCTTTAATTAAGAAAGACTCTAAGACAAAATCTACTTTCCTATAAGGAAGTAAACAATTTGAAATTTTTATTCTGGAAAATCACCCATGAATACTTCGCTAGTTTTTTCATTTAAGCCTTACAAAATATTATAATACTCATTTTGAAAGAATCAAATCCTTTATACCGCAACATACTATATGTTAGTCCTTGTTCAAACAAACAATTCCAATATATTTTGATTTTTTTTTTTACACTCAAAATTGTAATAACAAAAAAATAACAAAAACTACATACGAAGGGAACAAAAACAATTTTTTATTATCTCTGTTTTTCTCTCTAATCTTTCTTATGTTTACATAGTTCTAAGGACATTTTAGGGCGGATTCTAAAAATTTAATTTAATAAAATTATTTTTCGTTTTACTTTATTTAAAAAAAAAAATATTAAAAGGACAAAAGAATTTATACAAATTCATTTTTTGTATTTCTTTATTAAAAATATTCTCTACTAATGCAAAACTAAAAATTTCACGTGTCGTACAATTGAGACCAGGATTTTGTATGAGTAAACAGAGAATATAAAACATAAAATAAAAATTATATTTGAAGAAGATTTAAAGGATTCATGAAAGGAAAAGAAATAAATTTGTTTTAGAACATTTTTTTGCTTGCTTTTTTAATTAAAGAAATTTTTTTTTTTTTTACTAAAAACTACATTATTATCATTTCACTTTGTTTTGCTTACTTATTTAGCGGTACTACAGTATTGTATTATTAACTTATATAGTATTAATAAATTTTATTTAGAAAAAAAAAACATATTAAATTAAAAAATAAATTAGAAATGAGGTGTTCTTAAAGGTGAACTCACAATAAATCAAATAAACATAGAATATTTGATGTTCTGGAATCTGGAATAAGTCCTTATAATACCAAAGCGCAGTGATAATTAAATTTTTGTTTTTTAGTATAGGCAGTGTGAACAATTTTTATATTATGGATATTATAGCAACCTTTGCAGATGACACAGCGTTGATGGCAGTTGGTTATACTATAGAAGAAGCTACTAACAAACTGCAAAAAGCTAATTACAAAATTTTCAACTGGTGCAAAAAATGGAAAATTAAATTAGGTGAAGCCAAATCTAGTCATATAAACTTCACCTATAAAAACATAGTAACTCCTCTCTCAGTTAAAATTAATGATGTCGTGATTCCATACGAGAATAAAGCTAAATATCTTGGCATGCAAAACTGAAATGGAAAGAGCATGTGAAAATCAAAAACAAGAGCTCCAGTTCAAATATAGAGAAATATAGTGGCTTATTGGGCGGAATTCTACGGTCTCGACCTATAACAAAGTTTTGATGTATAATCAAATATTGAAGCCAGTCTGGGCATACGGTATTCAAATATGGGGATGTGCTAAACAAATCCATATTAAAACTATCCAAACGTTCCAAAATACGGTACTACGCAACATAGTCAATGCTCCATGGTATGTTCGCAATGCCGATATTCATTGAGATCTGAAGATTTCATCTATAAAAGACGAAATATTGAAATGCGCTGCACGGCATAAAACTCGTCTGATCCAACATGTCAATACCGAAGCTTCTAGCTTAATTGACAATCAAAACTTGGTGAAGCGACTAAAACGAACAACACCACTTGAGTTAGGTTAAAACTTTTTATCTATTAAAACCTTATTGGATTTTGGTAGATCAAAGGTATCTTAGTTTCTTTGAGTTAAATGTAAATTATAGTCTACAAGACTAGTTTTATTATTGCAATAATGATAGGAGTTTTTAGTGAGTTAAAGTCTCACAGTCCTTCAAACCACCTTCCCCGGTAATAGGGATGCCTCTTTCGATGATTTATTACTATCTGGAAAAACAAAAAAAAAACAAAATAATATTATGGATATTTATCGTGCCAATAAACGTTTTAGAAAATGGTACAACACGTACTTGTTTAATTTTGAGAGAGTATGCCTAAATACAAAATTTTTAATTTTTAAAATATTCCTAAAGTGTGCTAGAAGTTGTACAGCAACTACTCGAATCTGCATTCGATTAATTATGAAAATGGATGTTCTTGTGTTTATTTTTAAGATACAATCTGAATATAAATTTTTTGGTCTTCATTGCATTTGCTTTTTTAAATATTCATAATAGATGCTAGAACTGTTCTGGCAAATACCGGAACCAGTAATTATTATTATACGGTCGTAAAAAGTACTCTTTTTTTTATCATAAATAAATGCTTACAATTTAAAACTTCCATTTTTAAAGTGCTATGAGTGTAAACATGTATGACGAGCAAACAAAGACACAAACTTTCACTTTTATTATTAATATTTTTTATGGATTATAAATTCAATCATAAGATCAATATTGTAAAATAAAAAAATATACATAATATTATGTATTTATTTTCGTTCAAATAAGGTGATATTCCATCATATTATACTCTGCATTTTACAACTAAACATTAAAATATTAAAATGAGTTTTATAGAAATTATACAAATTTAAAAGCTATAAATTATTATTATATATCGATTCAATATTAGTTATACCTACACATTTATATACATTTTCATAACAAAACAATATCCTTGTAAATTTTTGCTTTAAATATGAATATTTTCACTTCATATTATTATTAATAATTGAATTGAATTTCAATCTTATCATATTAATAAAGTAATTAAATTTTCATTAAAATTAATATAAAATCAGAAAATTGATAATATCATTAAAAATTTAAATTTTTTATTTATATTTAATTATAGCACATATGGTGTACCATATTTCTTAAGTATTAAAATAAAAATGATTTATTTTTAAAGTTATTATTTTCTAATTTTTCATAATAATAATATTTTCATTTAATATAATATAAATAATATTTTATTTTATTATAAAATTTTAATTTTTCATAATAAAGTTATAATGTCATTAATGAAATTTTAAAATATAATTTTATATGCATATATGTACATATAACGATATATATATATATATATATATATATATATTTTATGTATAAATAATGTTAAGACAGATCTTTGTTATTATATTCTTCTATTTAAAAGGACTCAATAATTTAAAGTAATCATATAATATAATAATATGTGTATATAGTATGTAATGTATAATACGTTATGAGTAGGTACCTACTTTTAATTTTAACAAACATTACAAAATATGAATATTTGCAAAATTATAATGCAATCGTGTATAATTTTAAAGTAAATTTTATTTAATTAGAGTGAGTGTTGAAAAAAAAAATATTGTGAAATATATTGTGAAATAATATATTGTGGAACATATTGTGAAATATATTGTGAAATATATTGTGAAATAATATATTGTGAAATATATTGTGAAATATATTGTGAAATAATATATTGTGAAATAATATATTGTGGAATATATTGTGAAATATACTGTGAAATATATTATGAAATATGTGAAATGTTAGTTTATGTTGACTAAAATTATACAATTTTTAACCAAAATAATTTTTTTTTTGTTTGTGAGGTTCTTAGCAGTAGATCACCTTTTTCTGCTTAATTAAGTACGATACTGCAAGTTTATACTACAATATACACAATTTTTCGAGCATTTATTTATCAAATTATTGGCTAACTCATTAAATGTGGAGAACTACTGCTATTGTCGGGAATTATAAGCCTTCTTAAATAGAATAACTCCATTTTATTTAAGTTGTTACCAGAATATACTCTCAATTATTTTTCGTCATTTATTTTATCCCAATGACAAAAGGTACTGGACCAGGTCGACAAACCCATAAAGTATTTTTTGTTTTGCTCCTTCGTGAATCGGACCTGGGACCTTTTGGTTGAAAGGAAGGCGCTCTACCTTCTGCGTAAATACGGAAAAAGCAAATTAGCCGAAATTCTTACCAAATCTTTTAATGAAATCATATCAAGACTTACTAGAATTTCGGCTAATTTGCTTTTTCCGTATTTACAATCAACACTTGCTTTGAAAACCTTATATCAAGCTGCGATTCCAAAATTTATTTGTTTAGTTTTAGTACGCTTAAATTGAAGGCAAATATTTCTGAAAAAATTTTTTTTTTCTTTATTTTATTTTCGACTTTTTAGTGAAAATATTTTCCTAATGAAAAAGGAAACAGATTTTTTGTTGTTATTTTATTTATTTTTTTAATACAACTTCAATAAAATTAATCCAAAATCTTCAAATTAAACTTATATTCTAAACATTCTAAAAACTTATTACAATGCTTATATTCTAAATTATTTTAATATTATTTTGTTTTTTTTTTCAATTAAACTAAGCCATATGATTATGTATGTAACAAATGCGAACCCTAAATGACACATTTATGGACATAAGTATATTTAGTGAAATAAAGAGAATTTATAAAAGAAAGATATTAATAAATGAAATCAAATTAAAAACACAAAAAAAATATTATGAAAATGATGATTGAAAATAATTTACATCTATAATTATAATTGACAAGCATTTAAGGTCCTGCGCAGTAGACACCTTTTCATTTTATTTCGATTCTCCTACTCCTTAATGAACTTCTAATATACATAATATATAAGATTATATATAAAACAAAAATGCGCACACAGTTGAAAATTTTGTACTCATATGATTTTATTATTCAGCAAATACATTATGCATAAGTGAGATCTTACGAAAATAATAAACAAAAGCAAACAAATCAGTTATTATAATGTACATTATGTACTTGCAAATTAATCTATGTACATATGCAAAAAAAAAAAACAAAAAAACAAATTCATCTAAAATAAAAAATATAAAAACAACAAAAAAACAAATCACTTGAATTCTTCATTTTTATCTTTTTAAGTAACTGTTTCTAAATTTTGGTTATTTTTATAGTAATAATATACTTTTATTAAACACGAGTGGTTTCTGCTATATCGTGCGAAGTCTATGTTAGTACGTAAATTACTGTTTTTTTAAAAACTTTAAATTTGACTTCAACTTGAAATATAATTACTCAACAGGGGCCACTAGTATTTTTATAGTTATGTAATTAATTTATGTACAAATAATGTATATGTTTTTGTTTGCAGGTAAGTCGAGAAAAATTGGAATGGAAGTTTTCTTACATATTGGAAATGAGCGATTGCTGATGATAAATTTAAATATGTTTGGGTGATTAAGCATTTTAGATAAGTCAAGCTATAGTTTTTTTGTAAGATATTAAGAAGGATTAATATTTATTTAAATATAATTACAAATGTGCGTAAGCATGGAACGTTCAACTGGCTATTATTATATAAATATTAAAATTTATTTTACTATTCTATTGCAAAAAAGTTGACCCATCGTTAAACTTATCATCTTAATAAAAAATTTTGTGTAGATAATTACTATCACTATAAAAGATTTGATGTTATATCTTATCAATTGATATTTTATAGGAAAAATGATAAAAAAATGAGAAGTCATCATTAGTCGGTACTGAAATGAATTTAAAATGGGAACAAAATATGGGCGAACTTTTTTGCAATAGAGTAGTATATAATATAATATCTAATTTATTATTAAAAAAAAAATAAAGTTTGATACATTTACCTTTACAACAATGGCAACCACATTTTATTGTTATTCTATCAAATTTTACATAATACATTTTTCTATGGGTTGGACAGCCTTAAAACATTTTATTTCTATATTATTATTTTTAGTGTATTAATTTTTGTACCTTTCTGTATATATATAATATTCTCAAGGACATCTAATTCCTTTAATCTCAAATATAACAGATATAGACATCACATACCACACATATACATATAAATATTTTATAACGAAAATGATTTTCATTTTAATGATACATGTAAAAATATTAATCTAGGATATTTTATTATTTATTAGATAATATATATATATATATAATAAGTATATATATAAAGGATTTATTTTAAAAGGTATATGTGAAAATTATTATTTCAGAGCATATGATAATATGCATCTGAAGTTGGTTTAAAAGAAAACCTTATATATAATGGTGTGTATATATATGTACATAATAATATTATGTATTATTATCATGAACATATTTTTACTAAATAATTGACTTATTGGTTTTGAGTTTGAGTTAAAATTTTATTGTTGAAATTTTCATCTCTAAAATTCTACTATTCTAATATCAAAAATCATCATAAAATATTATAATGTATGTGTACATAAAATGAAAATATATTTGAAAATTTTAATTTACAAAATTTTTGTTATAAATCTACTATAATCCATATTATTATATAAATATTAAAATTTTACTTTGTATAATATTATATCTTAACTTATTTCATAATATTACAGCAGCTTTACAAAACTATTATAATGAAATAGAATTAAAATTTTATCAAAAACACTTTAAAAAAATATTAGCTTTAATATCGAAGTTTTAATTAAACAACTTTCAATTTCATTGGTTTTATCTATAAATATATTTTCATTTGAAATAAAATAAATTTTTTTTTACTACTAAATAATTTTAAAAATTTTGTAAAAATAAAATTTTAAATATTTTTTAATAGGATTTGTTTTTAGTAATGTATTTATGGAGTGAAAAATACATAACTTCAACTTGTATCAGAATATGTGTAAAAATGTAGGGATTCATAGTCAATAAAATCAAATTAACCCACGTTTACTGACTGAAATAAATTAAACAACGCAGATTGGGTGGCCAAACAAAATAACTGCAAAGTTACGAATACAAATCCTTCAACAATTGCATCCCTGATGAAAAAATGTTTGCTGGTGAAAGACAGTACATAAATAAACTAACTGATTTTTAGGTTGCAATTATTTAGATAATACCAGTTTAAATACCATTTTTTCAACTCTCAGTAAACCCAAACTGACAATAAGCTAGTAACTAGCATGTTTTATAGATTTAGTTCTTCCGATTTGCTTTTATTTTTTTTTTTTTTTGTAATTCGTTTTAACGAACTGTGAAAAATATTTTAAAAATGCCACATAGTAGCAACATACAGATATAAGCGGAAAATAATATTCTATCAATAAAGGACTAGATATCGGTTTTAAAAAGTATATAAAAATATAAAAATTTTAAATAGTATAAAACATGTCAACATCATCACAATTTAGAAGCACTGTGTTATAGTTTTAATACAATTTATATATGTAGATATGTCATTAGAATTGAAGCTAATAACTATGTGTCCCACCACCTCAAAGAACTTCAATTTCAGATTCAAGGCTGTATTAATTATTTTTTTATTTATTTTAAATCTATAGTGATTTAAGATAAGCATCGGTTGAGGCTTAAGATCAAAAAAGTTAAAAATGAGTTTCACAGTTGAAATATTAAGTTAGGCACCGGTAGTTTTAATAACACTGGCCATATGCAACAAAGGTAAAAAATTAGGGTATTTACATTAGGTACATTGTCAGACATTTTTCAAATTTCGTTGAGACATACCTTAGGTTACGCGATAAAACACTATATGGGTTCAAATTGACGACGGGGACATTAAAGCTATCCAATAAAATAGCAACGGTAGAGGGTGGAATAATAATATTATTACTTATTTCATTGTTGGTATTTGAAATAACATTTCCGACGTGTTCCCATTAGAGTTCCCTTCAATTGTACAAATCCCTTCTAAAGAGGAAATAATTTTCTTCCATGCAAAGACGGAACAAAAAAACCTCTCTCCATTCATCAGTGAAATTTTCATGGCCGAATTCGATTCAGATTTAGCAGGAAAAGAACGGTTATCCAAGATTTTGGAAGTGATACGTAGATGATATTTTTAAGCGAAGGTTCGCTATTTCGAAGCATCTTAATCTTTTGTGTTTACTTATCTGGTTGTCTCAGCAGTTTTCCCATTAATGAATTTGGATGATTTCCTAACCGAGTCCAATATCAGTATTTGTTGAAGCAGTTATTTCCTCTTTCACACATCTCACTTGTAAATAATTTCTTATGACTCAATTTCGAACATATCAAGTTGGGTTTAAGATTGGTACCTTTGCTTCAAAGTGTTCAATAATTTCTATTGGAATTCTATTGGAACTGGTTGTCGTGCCACACATACATAGATAACGGCCATATTAATTTAACAAAATAACTTTTGTAAACTGTAAAGTTCTGTCAATTAGCTAATAAATTATGTTATTTTCATTGAAGACATGCCCTTGAATTATTTTGCAATACCAATTTAACACTGAGAAACCCCAGAGCTGGATTCCATATTTGCATTTGGATTCCATATCTTATTTGTTGATAATAGTTTTGTATTCTTTCCAATTAGCCAGTACATACTTCTAAAATTGATATAAAGCTGATACTGTTGAAATATCAGCCGCAAACAACTGGTAAAGATTAGGCCCTAACACAACTTAATTTGAGGTACGTCAGATTGTATTTTATATAGTATATAGTCCAGTAGTAGTGCTTAAAATGAAACATTATGTTTTTTGCATCACATATGGTAAATTTTATTTCAATTTATACCTAACTCTAGGATACCAGACCTTATCGAAAGCTTGCCTGATGTCAAAAAGAGTAGCTATGCAAAATTTCATGTTTTCAAAAGCTCTATTTAGCTTTTTTTACAATACAATGTACTTTCTCAATCGTTGCATGTTAATTTCGAAAACCAAATTGATGATCTTCCAAATATATAATATAATATTATATATTATACTAAGTGGTTATCGATCTTGTTGTCTTATAGTGTCTTTTAATAAGACTAGACTAAAGCTAATTTGTACTGTGATTAATTGCTCCAAGACCACATTCAAATTTTCAATTGTCATGTTACTAAAAAGGAGTAGAACTCTGTTTTAAATGGTCTTATATAATTTGATAATAACATGTAGAAATGAATATACCTTCTACCCAGAGATTTTAAGAATAATACTTTTATACATTTACATTGGTCAATATGTAGTGTAGGATACACACACATACATACATAGACAATGTAAAGTCTATTCTTTTCATCAAAACTAATAATAACAAGAAAAAAAGTTAACGGTCCAAGACCAGTTAATATGCTAATATATATCGACATAAGAAAAAATGTATTTACTTAATACAATAGAACCAAGACATTTAGCTAATTAATACCTAGTATTCTAATATAGCTGATAAATACAATATATTTTCATATACGACCGTTATGGTAACGGTTGTATACCATATTTATATCATTGGTTAAATTAATTTCCGTTTCCGAGATCATTAAGCTTTAAGAACAGTTTTTATTTATTCCTTAAAATTAATTGGAAATACAATCTGGTAATCATTGAAATAAAATGGAATGAAACTCAAACTCATAGTTACTCAAAATTAGATATAGTTATCTATATATTTTAATTAGTTAATATAATTTATTCCACAATTTCTAACGAAAATCTTATTCTAAAGGGCATACAAACAGATTGTTTATTTCATTATTTCGGTAAAACAATAAAATTAGGATCGCCAAATACAAATAATAACTATCCGAAACAATTATTTCTTCAACATCTGACAAATTTAATAAATACCTATTAAGATATTTATCATTAGGTAGTAGTAGTATAGCAATGCCAGCTCTGGTCCAAAATCCCCATAACAAATGTACACAGCCAAAAAAAGTACTTTTCCAGTGTGGCCGTTGTAGTAGAATTTATAATTTAGTTTGTACACAAAATATGTTGCATAGAGTTAAAAGCTTTTTATTAATAGAGAGCTTATGTTCTTTAGAGTAATGTATAAAAAAAACAACAACAAAAAAGGAAAAGAATAAAAACGGTGACATATATATTTCGTGTAATAAAGTCATATTAGTTTATTCTTATCCTAAAACAAGGGTGAGAATGAAGCAAAAACTCTTAAACACTTCCTTTGCAGATGCCCAGCATTAGCTAGAGTCAGACTCCAGACTACAATCTACTCCATCTGCTAATTCTCTCATACTAAAAAAACTCAAGTTTTAAGATAAGAATAAACTAATATGATTTTATTGACACGAAATATATGTCTCCGTTTTTTTTTCTTTTTACCATTGTTTTTGTTGTTGTTGTTTTCTTTATACAATACTCTAAAGAACATAAGCTTACTATTAATAAAAATCTTTTAACTCTATGCAACATACTTTATGTACCACCTAAATTATAAATTCTACTACAACGGCCACACTGGAAAAGTACTTATTTTTGGTTCTGTACATTTCTTATGCGGATTTTTGGCCAACACCGGCATTTCTATACTACTGCTGGTACTTCATATTTATAAAAATACATAAAAAAATGAATCCCTCCATGTAGAAATTATAAAACAATGATTAGATTGTTTTTCCAGTTATCACTTTTCAACTAAAATAAACCTCTGACATTTAGTTAAATTATATAAAAAAATAAAAAAAAACAAAACATAAAAATATTAAAAAAAAAAAAAAAAACAAAATAATAATTTTCATAGTACTTATATTATAATGTATAGTAGATAGTTTAGTTAATATTTTGGAACAACCTCAAAAACCATTGTTTCTGTATCATTTCATCTGAATTTTATACCAAAATGATTTTTAATACTTAACCTCATCATCGATTTTAGGCATGAGTGTAAATTTTTTTTGTTAAAATAAAAATAAATATTTTAAATATTTAAAGTAGCTAAGTATGTATACATACATATTATTATACATAATCATTATGTTATGGACTTAGATACTCATATATATAATATTATAATATTATGGTGTTGGTAATTGGTAACCTTTAGATATTTAACTCGGTGGTATATGCATCAACAATTTATTTTATTTTATTTTTGTTTTATTTTTATTTATTTATACTTTATTTTTTTTTTTTTTTTGTTTCACGAATAATTTCAGATAACTAATAATAAATTATAATAATGTGAAAAGAAATATGAGTAATTCCACAAAAATTTTTATAGAATAAAATTTGAATTTTAAAATTTTTATTTCAATTAAATTTCAAAAAATTAAGTTTGTTAATTAAATTAATTTTTGTTAGAACAATTTTTATAAATAAAATACTTTTTCTCTTCATCCTTTTGTGTTAGACTTAATTTTGAGATGATAATCATATTGAACATTTTGTGATGTAGAAATCCAATTGTCCCAACAAAATTTCGTTTGTCTGCCACTGGTTGAACGTTCGTGGTGTGATTTGACATAATTTTGACGTCTCGACGTTTTTGATCATACTTTTTTTTTAAATTTATTTTTTATAATGATTTTATTCTTCTTATAATAATTCTGTTTCTTCTTTTCTATCATTCATAACCAACCTGCACTGAGAGAAAAACCAATGTAAAATTATATAAAACATAAATCAAATGATATATTATGTCTATAAAAAGAAGCCATTAGCGTTTTTGGTAAAATTTACATTGACAATTGCAAATTACCGGATACAATGTAAAATTTACAATTCTAGTTATGAATTTATTAAAAAATAATGTAAAAAAATGTATTTTTATATTGTGAATTAATATATAAAAACTGTGAAATTTGCAATGCTTCATTATGAATTACAAAAAGGAAGAAGCTACAAAAAAATGCCCCAAAAAATGCAACATAGACAAGAAAAACAAAAGACAAAACCTAGGCAACCTAGTGCACAGAAACAGAATTGCATTGAAACTTCAGAGATACCTAAAACTTTTACGTCGAAAAAAGTCGTAGAAGGCTTATCATATTCACAGGTAACACAAAATAACATAAGTCAAAAAAGAAACCCGAAAGAACAAAATAAAGTTTCTACACAAAAGTTGACTGAAAATACAATTATGCAGATGATGCAAAATATGATAAAAACAATGAATGAAATCTCAACAAGACTATGCACATTAGAAAACAAACATAATGAAATATATATAAATCCGCAAGGCATGGTTAAGAACGCACTTCGTATAGTCACGTGGAATGCCAATGGTATTCTGAACAAGAAAAATAATTTGGAAATTCTATTGAGAACACAAAATATTGATGTATGTCTCTTGACAGAAACACATATGACAGATAAGTCATCGCTTAAAATAAATGACTATACATGCTACAGCGCAAACCATCCGAGTAATACACCCAGAGGTGGTAGCTCAATTTTAATAAAGAAAGATATTAAGCACCACGAGGAACTTAGTCTAGAAATAGATGAATTCCAACTAATCGTGCTACGAATTATGTCTGTTAAACAAAGCCTTTGTGTCGGTGCATTATACTGTCCACCCAAATACAACATAAAGAATAACATGTTTGAAGAAATTCTTAAACTACTTGGCGAAAGATTTATCCTGGGAGGTGACTACAACGCCAAGCACATAGGTTGGGGGTCTAGAGTAACCTCTACGAGAGGAAGAGAGCTAAGAAAAGCTATAAAAGAAAAAGGCTGCATTTACCAATCTACCGGTAAGCCTACCTATTGGCCAACTGATAGAAATAAAACTCCTGATCTGCTTGATTTTTATATAACAAAAAAAATTTCACCCAATTATATTAAGCTAGAAGATAACCATGATTTGGACTCAGATCACTCTGCAGTCATACTAAATCTATATGAAAAGGTTATTAAGAAACAGTCGAAACCTCTGCTAACGAACAAGACAACTGACTAGGCTAGCTTTAAACAAGAAATAGAAAACAAAATAAACATAAAAACAAAACTAAGATCCAAATGTGATGTAGATTCTGAAGTAGCAAATTTTATTAAATTTTCATTCACAAAAAAACATTCAAAATGCTGGATGGAATAATACAAAAAATTGTGAATATAAATCGGTAGGATTCAACTACCCTAGAGAAATATTAAATATGATAAAAAATAAAAAGAAGAGCTAGACGCAGATGGCAACAATCGCGTGATCCGGCAGACAAAACTGTGCTAAATAGGTTAACTCAGAATCTTAAAAGAAAAATTAAAAATCTTAAAAATGAAAATTTTGAAAAATATATAAAAAATTTATCAGCTAAAAGAGAAAATAACTACTCGTTGTGGAAAGCAACAAAGAGTACAAAAAACTCGATCTCTCAAATCCCGCCAATCAGAATGAAAAGCGATGAATGGGCGAGAGATAATAAAAATAAAGCTGAAACATTCGCAGATCATCTTGAAGAAATTTTTTGTCCAGACGAGACAGATTCGGATGATCTCACTGATCATCCTGAATTCGGATGATCTCCTGAAAGAACTTCCGAAAAAAGCTATAACAATGCTAACACGCATTATAAACGCTGCTATAAGAATAAGGTATGTGCCGAATATGTGGAAAATAGCAGAGATTATTATGATACCAAAGCCAGGTAAGCCCATAAATGAGGTCAAATCCTACAGACCAATATCATTACAACCAATAGTATCAAAATTATTTGAAAAACTATACTATTGATTCGAATGAGACCGATCATAGAAAATAGTAATCTGATTCCAAATTATCAATTTGGCTTTAGATCTAAGCACTCGACAATCGATCAAATACATAGAATAACAGACATAATAGAAAAGGCTTTAGAAGAAAATCAGATATGCTCTCCTATATTCTTAGATGTAGCGCCAGCTTTTGATAAAGTATGGCATCGAGGCTTAATAAATAAACTAAACAATATGTTACCTAAGCAATACGTAGATATTTTCTCATGATATCTAGAAAACAGACTATTCAGAATAAAACAAGACGAAGAGTATTCTACTATTAGAGATATTAAAACGGGTGTGCCTCAAGGTAGTATTCTGGGTCCCATACTGTATTTGCTCTACACCAATGATTTACCACAAATGAAAAATATAACTGTAACTACATTCGCTGACGATACTGCGTTGATGGCAGTAGGATCAAATATTGACGAGGCTACAATTAAATTGCAAAGAGCAAGCGATAAGCTACACCTTTGGACAAAGAAATGGAAAATTAAACTCAATGAGTTAAAATCAGTACATGTAAATTTTACAAATAAAAATTAGAAAATCAACCACCATTGGTAAATCTGAATGGGGTCAATATACCCCAAGAAAACAATGCTAAATACCTAGGAATGACATTAGATGTCAAACTTAGATGAAAAGAGCACGTTAAAAAGAAAAAATTTGAGCTTGAAAATAAGTATAGAGAAATGTACTGGCTCTTAGGTCGTAATTCTAAATTACCTATACATAACAAGATTTTGTTATATAATCAGATACTCAAACCGATATGGTTGTACGGCATACAAATATGGGGATGTGCCAAACAAACATATGTACTTTGTATACAAAAATTCCAAAATAAAGTCTTGCGCAACATGGTAAATGCCCCCTGGTATGTTCGCAACAGTGATTTGCACAGAGATCTAAAAATTCCTTGCATAGAAAATGAAATAAAAAGATATGCAACAAAGCATATAGCTCGTCTGGAGGGTCATGTTAACGTTGAGGCCACTCAACTGCTAGATAATCAAAATGATGTCAGAAGGCTTAAAAGAACTAAGCCACTAGATTTAATACGATAGAATTTCGTAAACTTTTTCTTTAAGAAAATCAAAATAGCAATAAATTAATGGTTAGTCCGTTGGACTAGTATTAATGGGAGGGGTGTGGTTTAGTCAGTAAAAATCTGGCACACAATGGAAGCTACGGGGCTCATTGTGTCTATAAAGATTCCCACCAATCCACGCAAAAAAAAAAAAAAAAAAAAAAAAAAAATTATCAATTACTATGTCAAAAATGTAAAATTTACAATTTTAGTTATGAATTCATTGAAAAACAATGTAAAATGTACATTACATACCACATTATGAATTGATACGTCAAAAATATTAAAATGCAATGTTTTCTGATCATTTTATCTTATATATTATATGTAAAAATAAATTTTACATTACCAACTTATACAATTAAAATATCAATATAACATGTTGGGAGGTTAAATTTACATTGCGTTATATAGAATTTGTATGAAATTGCACTCAAACGTTAAAATTAGTTGTATTATTTGTACTGAAAATTAAAAAACAAAGATTACACAGGATTACTTTATAGCTAAGTTTTTTTAATTCATTTTATTTATTATATTGTTATAATTCTAAAATACTTATACTTTTTTCACAATATTTATCATACTAATTTTTGATATATACATTTTGATTAACATTATTCAAACACAAATTTTATTAACATTTTTGTAAGTTAATGCTTACTGAGCATCGCCCATAGTTACTTTTCTTCTTCCAGATGGTTTAAATTCATCTTTGAGACGTGCTGTTGGATGTATTACGATTGTTAAGAAGAAGTTAGATTTAAATTTAAAATTCATTTATTTTCTTAAATATAAAATCTTTTACAAACTACATCAAATTAAAATTGAATATTATCAAAACATAAAGCTCTTAAATCTAATAAACTAATATAATAAATTCAATAAAATTAATAAAAGTAAAAAAAACTACAGTTTATTAGAATAGTTAATAGGAACAAAAATAATAATATAAAATTCAATAAGAAATAATTTAGTAGAAATAACAAAACTTTATATATGTAAGAAAATAAGTAGGATCATTCGAATATATTCCAAAGAATACGTGTTGAATGAAACAAACATAAATGAAAAAAAAAATATAAATATGAATGTTTTAGCGGGGTAATTACAAATTAAGATTAGACAAAATAATTAAAAAAAAAAAAATAGAATTAAAAATAAAATTAAAAATAGTGTAAACAATGTATCAAAAAATGTAAAGAAAAAAGAAATAACAAATAAAAAATGTATGAAAAGCTTAATATTGAAGTAAAAAATTTACAAGTATACTAAAAGTTGAAGCAAAATTAAAGAATATAATATAATTGAAGTATGAAGAGAAAACCACATTTTATTATAATACATACACAAAACACTTATTTAATACAAATTTCCACCATCAAATAGTGATTCAATTTGAGAGTGATCGAACTGAAATAACCAGATTTTCAACTGTCTAAGAAATGAGTAGAAATTACGTTCACTTCTAATGTGAATTGGTAGTCTATTAAAAATTCGTGGTGCCATATTAACAAAGCAATGCGTAAATTGTGTTGTTCTGGCCATTGGAACAGCAACATAATTAATACGTAGGTTGTAAGTTGGCGTTAACC
The DNA here is from genome assembly GCA_963942445.1 of Argyra leucocephala. Taxonomy (NCBI): domain Eukaryota; kingdom Metazoa; phylum Arthropoda; class Insecta; order Diptera; family Dolichopodidae; genus Argyra; species Argyra leucocephala. Next base: position 110,393,157 of record OZ012681.1, read on the forward strand.
TTTGATCGAGGTAACCAGATCTAATGAAAAAAATTTTCATAGTTTTCTAGATATAGAGATGTCTGAGTGGAAAACTAGATGATAGACGATTAACATTAAGCATGGTTCTTAAGTAATGTTTTTGGGCTAGGAGAAGTGGGCGAATTCTGTTATTGTAAGAACCAACCCAGCAAGCTAAACCATAATTCAACTTGGAATTGAAAAAGGCGTAGTAAAATATATTTAAAATTTCCAACGTACTACATTTTCTCAAATGGTAGCCGTAACGAACAATTTTATTTAAATATTTTTTTAAATTATGAGTATGTTCAGACCAATTTAATTTATTATCCAATATAATTCCTAGGTATTTGAAAGAGCTAACATTTTCAATATAAAAACAGCCATTATTGCAGAGGACAGAATCAAAGTATGACATGTTTGAGGTTGGAGAAACAAATAAAGGAAAACGTTTACAAACCGGCTAGTGATAAGATAAATCGCTAATTTCTTTACTATCAGAAGAAGTTTTGAAAAACATTAAATTAGTCTTAGGGCTTATAGTTAAATGATGAACAAAAAACCAGTTCGTAATAAGCTGCAAATCGAAAGTTAATTTTAATTACAACATCCATCAAATTAGAGCCACTATAAGAAAAAGCAGTGTCATCTGCAAAAGCAGTTGACAGCCCATTATAATTTTGATTTAAAAGAGAGTTAATATAAATAAGAAATAATATCGGCCCCAACACTGAACCTTGGGGAACACCTTTGTTAATGAAAATCATTTCACTAACTTTAGATTCAACTCTGACTTTTTGTTTTCTATCTCTTAGATACGACTCGAACCATTTGAGAATAAAGCCTCGGAAACCAGCATTATACATTTTCTTCAATAGTAAGTTGTGAGATACTGTATCAAATGCTTTTGTGATATCAATGAAAAGAGTAGCACAACTACTATTCTTACTCAGACTGTTATAAATTTCATTAGTAAATTTTAGCAAGGCATCTTCTATGCTCCTATTCTTCAAAAAGCCAAATTGACTAGTACTAAAAAAATTTGTTTTAAATAAAAAATTAACTAATCTAAATTTAACAGTTTTTTCGAAAATTTTTGAAAAAGGTGATAGAAGTGAAATAGGGCGATAATTGTTGAGTTCAAACGGACTACCTTTCTGAAAAAGAGGAATTACTTCTGCCTCCTTTAAATACACTAAAATTAAAAATATAAGACAAAACTTCTACAATCTGAAAAACTATTTCTTTTAAAACGTTATTTGAAAGTAAACCACAAAACTTAGAATTTTTTAAACCTAAAATTATTTTGTAGATTTCAGTAGACGTAAATGGGTTGAAATAAAAACTATGAGATTGAAAAGGATCATTAGTGATATTAGGAGATAGAATAGAGAAATCACAATCATAGAAACTACTTGATGAATAATTATTAGAAATATTACAAAAAAAGCTATTAAATGAATCGGCAAGTTGTGATGGATCATGAACTAGTTCCCCATTAATGTCGAGTGAAATTTTCTTATAAGATTGGTTTTTATTTAATAAAGTGTTAATGATTAAATAAATATATGTATATGTATATATAATCAACCGAGTCTGTAAATAGGTAAAACAAAATAGTAAAATTAGTATAGTAGTTGAAATCAATCTGGTTATCTTTACCTATATTTTTCTATAATATTCTAAAACCTTTTGCTTGAATTCGTCCAACTTTCCCAAAAAATGATGTTCTTTTCCTCAATTATAATTTATTAAAATCTATGCGAACCTATTAAAATTAATAATAAAAATTACAAAAATGATTAGTTTTTGATTGTTGAAACCTACCAGGTTTGGGGCTCTAGCGTCTTTATAAGTTGGCCAATTAGTAATAAATTCGAAATTAAATCTACTGACTTTGAGTTTTCTTGTTTTAAAGCAAATACTTTTTTCCCATATTACTTTAACTGCATCCCAATCATAAACATCTCTACACAAATACGTTTTAAACTAATTTAATAAAAGTCTATCGGTTCTGTCAATTTCATTCGATGTTCTAAAGTTTCAGTATTAAAAAGTATTTTAATTATTTTGAACTTGTTTTCATGTCTATTACATATATATGTATACTATTATTAATTTTATTTTTTTTTTTTCATATTAACTTCTTATATAATAATATTTAATTTACACATTCAATTTAAATTTTATAAATAACACATTATAGCTATATAAAAAAATTGTACTTCTTATTTTGAAACTTAAATATCAACTGAACATATCAGATCAAAACAAGTTTTATAACCATGGAAATGTAGAATTCACAATGCGGCAATGCGCATTTTGCGACTATGAATTAATAGAGAAAACGTATTATTTGATGTCAAAATATGTTATAATTTTAGAAAACCTATGTATATGTATATGTATTATGTATTAAATATGAATTCATATGGAGTTTTAAAATTTTACTATTCTAGATTATATTTCTATATTTTTCGGTATAAAAATATTTTAAAAATTGTCTTTGTTTATTCAATGTAAAATTTACAATAAATATGGTAAATATTACATTGTGGTTTTTCTCTCAGTGTAGTTTGTATTGTAAGTATCAAATATTTCTACTATAATGCGTGGCTGTTTATAAAAAACAACTGAAGAGTGATTTTTCAAAAGGGGACATTTTCACCATAACCAAATTTTTAGTAAAGTAAAAAAACTTACGACGCATTCCCTGTAGTTGTTGTAAATTTTAAATTATATCAGTTATATAGTTGGTCTTAAGCTAAGTCATGATTCTGTCTTTCAAAAATGTTGGACCTGTATTTCTGAAGTTATTAGTCCTCAATTTTCAAAAACGACCCGTTTTGTTGCAAATAAAAAAAAAAAATCACCTTTTGCACGGAACTTTTTGCACGGATATACCCCATTTTGTTCCGTACACTAAAAAAAAAATGTATAAAACACCACCTTTTGAGTTGGAATATGTAGAAAATTTAAATTAAATCTTTAATTTCATAACGCTTGTTTAAAACAACAACGGCATAATTCAAAAAAATTGGAGTTTTGAGTTATTAATGTAGAAAAATTTGTAATTTTATTCTCTATTATATAGCAAAGCAACTAAGTTGTAGCTTTCAAATTAAAAACGTGAGAGAAAAATTATCGTTTTGGCATAACTCGATGTTCTCGGCAATTTTAGTTCAACATTGATTTATTTTTAGTTGTGCCAGTGAAATGGTTAAATATGTAAGTAAAAAGTGATACATTTCAGGTTAGTTCTTCAGTGCAGTCAACGTTAGGATTGCTTATACGTATAACGTACTTTTTAGAGTTATGACGCTGTTCATTTCAGAACTTTACTGATCACAAAAGTCTTTTTCTGAGTTATGCCGTTGTTACTATAAAAAATATTATTTATTTGGGTATTATTTGGGATAGTGCGATATTGCAATTAACAGTTTGATAAATTTTGAAATTGAGAGTTGGCATTTTTCTTAATGTGACGATATTGTAGTAAAAATTAGAATTTAGTGATGATTTTTTTTGGCTTCTGTCAATATTACCTTAAATTTTATGACAAAATTTATCATTATTTTTTCATCCCACCCAAACAAATAATGCAAGTAAAGTAAATTTTTCAATACAGATTTTAAATATCTTGAAATACAGAATTTGAATATACAAGAAATTTTTTAAAAAATTTGGGAATAAAGAAAAACAGTTTGACAATTTATAAACAACTAGGGGCCCGTGTTGAGTAATTATATTACAAGTTGAAGTCAAATTTAAAGTTTTAAAAAAAAAAGTAATTTACGTACTGACATAGACTTCGCACGATATAGCAGAAACCACTTGTGTTTAATAAAGAGTTTTGTGGTTAGTAAGTTTTATTAAGGACACATAAATACACATCCCTCATATATTGCTTCGTTTCCGATATGTTCCCTATAGTAAGTGGCATTTAGTGGATAAAATTACTAAAAATAAAAAATTTTGTCATTAAAGAGGTATGTATATATATACCTACATAATACATAATTTTAATAAAAACTATATTATTACTACAAATAACCAAAATTTAGAAACAGTTACTTAAAAAGATAAAAATGAAGAATTCAACTGATTTTTTTTCGTCGAGTACAAAACACTGAAGAAGTCTGCAAGTAGTAGACGAAATACGCGTATCTGTATGATAAGCATATCAGTAAAATTTAAAAGGAAAATATTCGACTATTTTCACTGTTATACCAAAATTTTACTCTAACGCTGGAAAACAAGTTTTTATAAAAACTGATTTTTTTTGTTTTTGCTTTTTTATATTTTTTATTTTAGATGAATTTGTTTTTTTGTTTTTTTTTTTTAACATTTGCACATAGATTCATTTGCAAAAGTCCATATTTTAATAACTGATAAATTAGTCTAAATTTTAATAACTGATTTGCTTGCCTTTGTTTATTATTTTCATAAGATCTCACATATGCATAATGTATTTGCTGAATAATAAAATCATATGAGTACAAAATGTTCAACTGTGTGCGCATTTTTATTTTATATATAATCTTATATATTATGTATATTAGAAGTTCATTAGGGAGTAGGAGAATCGAAATAAAATGAAAAGATGTCTACTGCGCAGGTCCCTAAATGTTTGTCAATTATAATTTTAGATAGAATGAATCCCATTAAACCAAAAAATCGTTATGTTCTTGTTGATCGAAAACAGCCAGAAAGAAATTTAAATAATGGATTCTTTTTTCAGCTAAACTATGAGACAATTCGAGTATGCAAACTATTCTTCAAAAATACCACTTGGCACCAGCGATCGTTCAATCCAAACTATTCTCAAAAAAAAAAAAAAAACAAAGTGGCAGATGCTTGCAGATTGATTGTAAAGATAAAAATATCGAATTGGCAAGCTATGATGTTTTCTATAAAATATTAATCGTTGAATTTAATATTTCAGTGAAAATAGTCGAATATTTATTTTCCTTCTAATTTTACTGATATGCTTATCATACAGATACGCGTATTTCGTCTACTACTTGCAGACTTCTTCAGTGTTTTGTACTCGACTGAGGAAAGAAATCTAAAATTGTCTTATTTATTTTATTCGTACAGGTAACAATTGTTTCTCGCAGCATGGTTGTTTATTATCCAATGAATTAGCACAGGTAGGGGGTTGAATAAAAATATTTTTATTTATTTTATTATTGGTATTTGAAATAATTTTTCTGACGTTAGAGTGACAGGTAGGGGTGGTGTTATTCGTTTTATTATATTTCACTAAAAATTTGAATAAAGAAGAATATCCGTTGCCTTGGTCTTTATTTAGGAGTGAGTCATTTTTAGTTTTGTAAATTTCGATGCTTTCAGCTGAATCTAGTTTCCTAGAATCTCTAATGTAATTTATCATTAAAATGTCTTCTTTCGAGATGCTATGATTCTCCTGGATGATGTGTTCTGCTACTTTGGATCGGAACTCTGTTGAGTTCTTCTTTTTAGCCAGTTCTGCTTCTTTCAGGTGTTCATTGAGTCGCGTTTGCATGTTTCTCCTAGTTTGCCCAATATAAACTTTGTTGCAATGACTGCAAGTTACCTTATATACACCTGATTTTTCCATTTGTTCGATTGGGTCTTTAGTTGAACCTAGAACAGACTTGAGTTGGTTAGTTCTGCTGCTATATACGATATCTAACCCGTGTTTTCTTAATTTCGTTCTGAGTGGGAGAGAAATCTTGCTAAACTCCAATGCTACTCTTCTTATGGATTGTTGATCAGTGAGTAGGTTAGTGAGGGAATTCCGTTGTAAACTTCTTTTCCGTTTACTAAGTAAGGCCGTGATGGTTTTTTCCGGATATCCGTTTATTCTCGCAATTTCAAATATGTGTTTAGTTTCTTTTACTAAACCTTTTTGGGAGATGGGAAGTGTTAACATTCGATGGATCATGTGGTTGAACGATGCCATCTTATGTTGATAGGAGTGGTTAGAGGTATTCGGGATGACCCTGTCAGTATCCGTAGGTTTCCTGTAAATCTCTAGTTCTAGAGATGTTCTTGTTTTACTAAACAGTAGATCTAAGAATGGTAGTTGGCCTTCTTTTTCTACTTCGACAGTAAACTGTATATTCCTGTGGAGCCCGTTAAGAGTAGTTAAAGTTGATTCTAAGTCCCTTTCCTTTATTACAGCAAAAATATCATCTACGTATCTTTTCCAAAATCTTGGTAACCGTTCTTCTGCTGCTAAATCTGACTCCAATTTAGCCATGAAAATTTCACTGATAAATGGAGAAAAAGGATTTCCCATTGGAGCTCCCTTCAATTGCTTGTAGAAATTTCCTCTAAAGGTGAAATAAGTTTCTTCCATGCAAAGCCGGATCAGTTTTATGTACTGTTTTACTCCTCCACTTTGGTCCAGTTTCTTGTTGTAGTAACCATTCTTCTACCAGAATAATAGCCTCTTTGACTGGGATACTGGGAAAAAGCGATTTTACGTCAAAAGAGACCATGACCTCGTCTTCGTTAAGTCCTCCCATTGATTGTAATTCTTGAGCAAGTTCCTTAGAGTTTTTCACTGATTGGGTTTCGAACTGCTTATCCATATTACGAAACTCCTCCACTAACCATTTGGCTATTTTATATGTTGGAGACATATCTGCTGTCACAATTTCTCTCATCTCATTCCCTGGTTTGTGAATTTTAGGAAGTCCTTTAATTCTAGGAAGTGCTGGATTGGGGACCTTAAGTTTGTTGACTCCTATTACTTGTCGGCATTCCTTGATAGTGCTGTCTACTCGCTTGATGAACTGTTGAAGAGGATCGTTTCTTAATTTCCTGTAAGGTCCGTTCGTGATCTTCTCCTGCATCCTATTATCGTAACCTTCTTTGTTTAAAATTACCAGTGCGTTGCCTTTATCAGCCTTGACAAAGTATACTGGTTTCGCCTTGATGTCTCTGATGACTTTTTTCTCATTTCTGATTACCTTTTTATTCTCATAGTCAATCGACATCTTTTCTTTAATGACTTTTGCTGTGGTGGCTCTTATAAGTTCCTTTTGTTCTGTTGTAATGGGCAACGTTGGATTGTACGTGTTGATATATATATATATTGTTGATATATATATACAAAATAATATAATTATAATTATATATATATTATTCTACATTTATCTGGATGCTTGTAAGTTCGACGGAACGCTCCAACACATATAAAATTGCATATGTATACAAATGCGTATATATACAAATTGCTTTGGTGCTTTTTTTTAACCCCTGTCGACCATGCTGGAAAAATACCTTGCAGATAAAATTGATTGCATGAACTATATTTTTTTAATTTAATGTTAGTCTTCTTCGCAAATAATAAGGAAAAATAAAAAATAATAATAATAATATAAATAAAACAAACAATAGAAAGGACTAATAGAAATTTAATCAATAGTTTAATATGGTATAATAACCAAAAGGCAAACAGCATTTAACACAAAAAAAACATAATGCACTCAAAGGTTATTCTTATTACTTAAAATTATACACAATATGCATATGTGTTTCAAATTTTTTTTTTTGTTTTTTGATTTTTGTTGTTGTTATGATAATAATCATAGCATCATAGTTTTGCCATACCGTATGCATAGCCTCTATAGTACTATAGGTATATATATATATATACTCTAACCAGAAATGTGATGCGATGATGAGTTAAAATTGTTATTTATTTTTTTTTTGTTTATTGTTTTTTTTTTAATATATATATATATATATATATATATATATATTTAGTATATATTATGGCTGGGGTTAGGTTTTAGTTCTGCTGATTTAAACGTAAAAACAATAACAACCTATACATTTGTAAAGAAATTAAATGAAATTTTGTACTATCATTTTTTATTTCTCATCTTTGTAAATTTATAATTTTTAGGTATATTTGTTTTCTTCAAGTGTGTAGAAATGTATGTTGTAGAGAGTGATGATTTTTTTTAATATAGTAGGTAGATATATATAGGTATCGATTAAACCATATTGATTGTTGTTCTTCTTTTTAATGCATTTTATAAATAATAATTATGTATGAATTTTAACATGAACAGTTCGATAATGAATTTTTTGAAATGAAATGAAATTTTAAATAACCGATAAATGGTTCACAAGTTATGAACAGTTTTGTAAATACCTATTTATTTGCAGTATATTTTTTTATTTTAATTTTTTCTCCAACACGCGTTTTTATTTTATTCATCAAAATAAATATTATATGTACCTACAATATTATTGTTTTTTTATATTTACAATTTTATTTATTTTTGTTTTTAAAATTGTTTTCGCTCAAAGTTGTGGCTCATTATAAAATATTATTTGTTCGCTATAAACTTTGACGCTAAACTTACGCAGCGAATGTTATTGAATGTTAACAGGATTAACTTAATTCTGAATTATACGATAAATTTTCAATGTTGGCAAAAAGGATGTCGCTAAAATGATCGAGTAAATGACGCTTAGGGAATAGAAAATTTTGCACCTTACTACAAATATTCTGTTTATATGGTAATTAAAAACGTAAAATAATACAAAAACAAAGGTATGATAAATTAGTAAGCAAATACGTATTTTTCTTAAACTTGCAATAAAAACTCTAATGAAGGAAAGAAATGCTAGAATTTGTTTTGTTTCCGTCATTTATGCCGGGTTACAAAGCTAGTATTTTAATAATTTCAGAAATTAAAATTTTGGAGCATTTCACTTTTAGTACTCTAATCACAATAAATCGTATATATTGCATTTTGGACAAAACTTTAGCATATTTAATCATATAATATGAAAAATATCCCATTTTGTTATAAATTCTTTAATATGAAAATTTAATTGTACACTTTTTTGGAAAATGTTCCCTTTTGAAACAAACTAATGTTTTTAGATGAAGAATTTCAATAGAAATATAACGTTTTGTTATACAAACGAACAACAGGTACCTGTAATTCAGGATAGAGAAAAGTAATCTGTGCCTTACTAAGAAAAAAAAAAGTGGAAATGTCACCTTTTGAAGAATTACTCCTCAACTAACATTGTCTTGATTTCTGGTAAATTAGCATTGCCAGAGCAGTTAATAGCAGTTAATAGATACACTATTAACATTTAAGCATCAGTTAGTGATACCCTCCCACGTAACAATTTTATTGCTATAAGACTCTTGCGCACTCTTATAACACTATTATAAACACTCTTAGAGCAGTATTAGTGTAAATTTGAGTGCTCCGCAGTTGCTGCGAAAGGTTATAAATATGTTATTGCACTAAAATGGAGAATCCTATAAGGCACCGGAGCAAGTGCTGTAATATTGTTATATGATTAGTATACATGTATTAGTGTATATGTTTTTATTTTGAAATGATATTCATTTGAAGTAATTTATGGTATGCGAGAGTGAGAAAGGTATTATTTTTTATTTTCAAATAATAATTTAATGGAGTTTATATGTATTTCCTGAGAAAGGGAGATAGATTTAGTTAATAATATAAAAAATGTCTTACTAATAAATAATATTTTGCGGTCAAAAATAATTGTATTTGTGACTAAAATACAAAATTTGGCTGGGAATGAAATTTCATTGACATTTATTATAAAAATAATTCGAAAAAATACAATGCCCTCTAAAAATAACCAATTTTTAAATAAATATATTTTTAAATAGCATCTTTATTACTATTTAGCAAATATTTAATGTATGTTAATTAATGCATAACATCAAATTTGATATTTAAATAATTATTCTTTTGAGTAAAAATGATATTTTTGCGAAAAGAATGCAAAATAAAACTTTTCAGTTTTTATTTATTTAAAAAAAAATCACCTCGTTTGTAGAAAATAATGGCCGTCGCAAAATATTTATCTAAAAGCTACAGTATGTCTATTAGTAACATTATAGGAATACAGTAAAATAATAACACCACTACTGCTATTCCAGCAATTCTATTCTTATAACAACACTTTAACTCTTGATATAGGATTACGCACTTTTAGATTTATAAAAACATTGCTGTATCACTTGCGGAAAATCCCATTATAACAACTCCCGCAATTGCTATATGAACATTGTTATAACAATATTAATCACATTATTCCCATAAAAACATCATTATAACACTTTTAGTGCTTATCAGGAGTCATATAGAAGTCTTGTAGCACTAATTTTGTTTTTATAACAATAAAATGTTACGTGGGCTTTTAACATTTAAGCATCCATCAGTTGCTGATACCCTTTTAACATTTATTTCCAAATACTGAAGATTAATAATTTTAACTAATAAAGCTATTACAGCTAATAAAAAATATTATAAAATCCTTGACAAAAAATCAACAACACTGGATTGGAATACATTCATAGTAAAAGAAAAGTGATATATTAAAATTACACCGATGGATGGTATTCAATTGGAAGAATTGGATAAATCTAATAAATGTGTAGGTGAATAAAATAGAAAACCATTAAAATAGAAAAACTAATAAATTAACCAAAAAATAAAATAAATTATTACATAATAAGAAAATAATGTGTGTGACCTACCTTGATCTTTGATGTCATTAAAATGATAAATTAAAATACAACTAAATCATTTATCATATAACTATAGTTTATTCAATCTTAATCCTGATTTCAGAGAAAAAAAAAAAAAACTAAAATGTTACATTTCTATGAATAACCCATTAATTTTATTGTACAGTTAACCGTAAACAAAATTCAAAACATCAAATTACCAAAAAAAAATAAAATAATATTTTATAGCATTGAGATAGACTATAGCTATATTACAGCAATTAAAGTAAAATTTATTATTACAATAGCTATGTATATGTGTGTGTGTGTATATTTAAGTATGTATTTATACTTTTGGTTTTTTTTGTTTTTCCTTTCGTTTTTTCATTTTTATTGAATAGATTGGCGATTTTGTTTTTAAACAAAAATTTTCCAATTCTAATATTTTAAAAAATCGATTTAATTTTTGTTCAGGTTCATTAAATTCTAACCGCACATTTTAAATTATTTATAAGATTTATAGCGAAAAATAGTTGGTCGTAATATGAACAGAATAGATAGATATATGTATTGTATATTATGTAGATAGGTATATATGTTAATAGTGATATAGATGTATAATTTGTTTACATATTATTTACAATAATACATAAATCTATTTTTTTTCTCCTGATTTTTTTTTCTTTTTGTTTCTATATTGTTTGGTTACAATATTTATGAGTTAATTTAAGTGATTTTGATAATTTTAAATAAAATATCAATAATTAATGTCAAATCAATTTTATTATAATATTATTTATTAAAAATATAATATTATATTATTATTATTATTATATTATTTATTTATTACTTAATTCATTTGAAATATTATAGTGATATTGTATTTATGTAATTAATAATATTTTATAATCATATTATTATATAATCGTATTATATAATTAAATAAATTATTGTTTTTACAATTTTTTTTTTATAATTATCATTTTAAATATTATTGTATAATTTTATTAAATAAATAAAATTATATTTATTTTCTAAATATTTTCAATCAATATTATGACCTATTATTAATAATAAATAATAATAGAATATTCGATTGATATAGATTACAAAAATTTTCTTAATAATTATGTCTATATTATTATATAAAAAATTGTAGAATATATTATGAGATATAGTTCTATCTTTTATAAGTTGTAAACTCCAAATTTCCTTTGTCGAAAATTAGATCGTTCTTGTCGACATACATATTATCTTTTTGGTAATTTAACACAATTTTGAAGGTCTAAACAACTAGAAACTGCTACTGAAAAACTTATGCAAGCTGTCCAGTTTGCAGCTTGGAGTAGTACAAAATCAAAAAAAATCAACCCTAGATATCCGGTGTATATCCTTAACATGGTAAAAGAGAAACGAAAAGCGAGAAGGAGGTGGCAACAAACGCGTGACCCATCCAGCAAAACGGATCTTAATAATAAAAGTGAGGAGCTAAAGAGAGAAATAAAGAAATTAAATGATAGATCTCTGCATTATTACCTAGAACATTTAACAGCTACTAAAGAAACAAATTATTCTTTATGGAAAGCTACGAGTAAAATGAAGAAGTCTATTGTGCATTGTGCACCATTGAGGAAAAATGATGGCTCATGGGCAAGGAGCGATAAAGAAAAAGCTGACACTTTTGCAGATCATCTCGCTGAAATTTTTAAGCCCAATGAAATGCACACTGTTATTGATCTAACTGAAATATATAACCATGAAGACATAAATATTCCCTTAATAAGTCGAAAAGAAGTAATTAAGGAAATCAAAAATCTAAAATTAAATAAAGCCCCAGGTTTTGATTTAATAACTTCAAATGTGCTAAAAAATATACCCAACAAAGTTCTCACACTCTTGGTATATATAATGAATGCCTGTATTAAGCTTAAACACGTACCTAGTATATGGAAAGTTGCCGAGATAATAATGATCCAAAAACCAGGAAAGCCTGCTAATGACACCAAATCCTACAGGCCGATATCTTTGCTCCCTACAATATCGAAGTTGTTTGAAAAATTACTATTGAGAAGGATTCAACCCCTCATAGAAAACAGGAATATATATCACAAATTTGGGTTTAGGCAAAAACACTCAACAATAGATCAAGTACATCGAATAACAGACATTATAGAAAGGGCACTGGAAAATAAACAAATTTGTTCTTCAGTATTTCTAGATGTAGCCCAAGCTTTTGATAAAGTTTGGCATGAAGGACTCATCAAAAAGCTAAGTTGTTTGCTCCCTAAAAACTATGTTGAATTATTTTCATCATATCTCTCAAATAGAGTTTTTCGAGGTAAAAATGAGAATGAATACTCCTCTCTAAGAGATATAAAAGCTGGAGTACCGCAAGGTAGTATACTGGGTCCAATTTTATATTTGTTATACACCTGTGATATACCTGCGATGTAGAAAATATAAAAATAGCAACCTTTGCAGATGACACAGCGTTGATGGCAGTTGGTTCTACTATAGAAGAAGCTACAAACAAACTGCAAAAAGCTAATGACGAAATTTCCAACTGGTGCAAAAAATGGAAAATTAAATTAAATGAAGCCAAATCCAGTCATCACCTATAAAAACATAGTAACTCCTCTCTGAGTTAAAATTAATGATGTCGTGATTCCATACGAGAATAAAGCTAAATATCTTGGCATGACCTTGGATGCAAAACTGAAATGGAAAGAGCATGTGAAAATCAAAAATTAAGAACTCCAATTCAAATATAGAGAAATATACTGGCTGATTGGGCGGAATTCTACGGTCTCGACCTATAACAAAGTTTTGATGTATAATCAAATATTGAAGCCAGTCTGGGCATACGGTATTCAAATATGGGGATGTGCTAAACAAATCCATATTCAAACTATCCAAACGTTCCAAAATAAGGTATTGCGCAACATAGTCAATGCTCCATGGTATGTTCGCAATGACGATATTCATCGAGATCTGAAGATCTCATCTATAAAAGACGAAATATTGAAATGTGCTGAACGGCATAAAACTTGTCTGATCCAACATGTCAATACCGAAGCTTCTAGCTTAATTGACAATCAAAACTTTGTGAAGCGACTAAAACGAACAAGACCACTTGAGTTAGGTTAAAACCTTTTATCTATTAAAACCTTATTGGATTTTGGTAGATCAAAGGTATCTTAGTTTCTTTGAGTTAAATGTAAATTAATGGTTAGTCTATAAGACTAGTTTTAATGTTGTAATAATGATAGGAGTTTTTAGTGGGTTAAAGTCCCACAGTCCTTCAAACTGCCTTCCCCGGTAATAGGTAGTCCCTGAAGCCTCTTTCGATTATTTACTACTATCTGGAAAAAAAAAAAAAAAAAAAAATTCTAATTTTAAGAAATATTTTTTTTGTAATATGCTTGTGTTAAGTTAAGTATAATAAAATGAAATAAATAAATATTAAATGTTGACGAAACTGATTCAGCAAAGGTAAATAATGGGAGGAACAAGATCGTTACGAATAAAAACATTGTTGGGCTAAATATTCTACCGGATTTCAATTACTTTCTTGGCAACCTTTGCTCTCGTTTATTATTTCTTTTTTATGACTTGCTATTCTCTGAGACTGAACAACTTTCAATCTGCGTCTTCACCGGTATTCACTAAAATTTTGCATATTTTTTTTAAGAAAAGTGAATTATTATACGGTCCAAAAGATTTTGTTAGGTCTATAATAATGACGATACTAAGCTTAAATTATACTAGTTAATAAAAATCATTAGGTATTAGGATAAATCGAATGTCAAATCAAATAATATTGAGATTACTCTACGATACTCTACCTGATTATACGTACTCACAACATCACATTTAGTTTAATTCTGATATTTTTCACCATCAAAAATTTCACATTTTAAAGCTTCAAAACAAAAAATAATAGTAAAAAAAAAAATTCATTTTTGAAGTCTCGACAGTCGATTATTTTGTAGCTTATTAACTACCTATATAAAAAATAAAGTACATATTATAGAAATAGAGTAAATTTTGAAGGAACTTATTTTGTATTCAAGAAAAGTAGTTTAAAAAGTCACATTTCAAGTATAATTATTAATATTTAATTACCATTAGACGGGTATACTTTATTATTATTCTAAGGATAATTCTATTTATACACACACATACTTAAAAATTAAATGGAAAAATTAGGAAAAAAACAAAATTAATAATAATGAAAATAAAATTTTTATGGGATATAAATTTATGAAATTATATTTTCAAATTATTTTGTTTTCTTTTTTTTTTTTTTGACTTTCTTGAATTGTTACTGCCTTTAAGTAAATTCACTCAATAATAGTACTTATTAATATACATACATACTTTTTTTATTAAAATTATTTTATGTTTACAGTGAAATTTAAAATTTCTAGTTCAATTTTGATAAATATTAAAATAATTAATTAAATACGACTGAATCGTGTCGACTCTAAGCAAAATAAACTTGATATTATTAAAAAGTCATTAAATTGAATTTGTCTAGTCAAAAATGTAAGCTTTATATTCAGCCGTACCGGTGAATTCGATCGAATAAAAATCGAGTATTCGTTCGTAAATTTTCAACCGGCGAATTCAATTCGAATATTTTTGATCGAAAATTTTCTCCTTCAAAATTTTATAAACGAATAATCATTTTTGTTCTTGTATTTGAAAGTGTTTTGTTTAGAACTAAGAAAAATATTTACAAATAATGTAAGTTAAAATTTTATATTTTTTATTTTATTATTTAATCAATTATTTATTATTGATTTGTGTCGAAATTTACTACAGATAAGCAATTTGAATTGCTTATACACCTGCTAAAAACAGTGAATATTTAAACACAATTATTGGTTTAAAAAAGGTAAAGACTCTAAGGAATGTGCTGAAAAGTTAAACAAAATTTGGGCCCTCCAATAAAAGACGTAAGTGCATGGCAAAAGATAAAATCAAATTGGGATTATATAGGATGAAAATTATGTTCATGTAGATCTTTGTTTTAACTTTAGGTTTGGACTAACTATAATTTAAAAAAACAAACTTATATTTTTATAGAATAAGGATCAGTTAAAAAAACTGTTGGTCGACTATTCAAGCTAAAATCATTCTCATTCTCCATGTTAGTATTATAATAATCTTGAGTGATTTTTGTCAATTGTTGATTTTGTTTTGTTCATTTTGAGTTTGTGATTTGTACACATAGAGAGTGTTATTAAACATAAAAAATAGTTGAAATGGATTATTGATGGATTATTTGGTTCAAAATCTTTTATAGACTTGAAATACAACAGCAAAATCAAATAGAACAGCAAGAAAATCAAATAAACTTGGATAACAGTACACAAGAAAATCAAACACAACTTAATAGTCGAAATATTTTGCCGGAGTCAATCTCTGCAGAAATGACAGTAACAACGTAAGTTTCAAAATCTTTCACACAAAAGAAAATCATAATTATACATTCTGTAAAATTCTTGCAGAAATCAATTGCAAAGTGTCAGAGTAAATTCAATATATAAAAAAGTGTACCAACTAAAAAAAAATACGACGTTTTAAAAGAAATTGTAAATGAAAAAAGGCTGCAAAGAGAAGAAAAAATATTGGGTAGAGAAGAAAAGTGAAAACTACAACAAGAAGCTATCAAAATAGAAAATGTTGATTAAAGAAAAATTTTTGGGAAAAGATTGTCGAATATGTTTTACCCGTCAAAAACGAGCTATATGTTAATGATTCTAATTGTAACAAGTGATACAGCACATTTTCGTTTTAATGAATTCAACTATTTTATTTAATGAAAATAAAACCCTATTACTATAAATACCCTATACCATAATTTTAAAAAAAAATCATATTATTGCGTTAGTTATAGTTCAATTCACTCTGCTATCCAAAATTTCTTGAAACCCGTCTTCTTAGATTGAATTGGCTGAACCAAAAAGAAATAAGTTTTTCCCCATGTTTTTCATCTATGTGTTTTTCTTCTTCAATCAACATCGTTTTAGTTACAGTTTAACAACAATGTTTATATAGTTGTTTAATTAACTGTTTAGCAACATTGGGATCATTTTGACTACTGATCTACGTATATATACTAGTTTTTAGTATAAGTACATTGTATTTGTTATATTGTATAATAATATAATATACTAGCTTTGTAACCCGTCATAAATGACGGAAGCAAAATAAATCCTAGTTTCTTTTTTTCTTTCATTAGATTCTTTATTCCGAAATTACAGTACTTATGTTTATATCACTTTTTATTTATATTTATTTATGTTTATATTGGCCTAACACTAATCTTTTTTTTTTTATATAACAGAAAAAGAAGTACCATACCAACAAATTTGTATAAAATGTTTGTATTTTTGTATGGTATACTCGTACTCACTTCCATTTAGTTATAATCCGTTAGTTGGGTTCCATTTAGTATAAATTATACCGTATTAGCGTTATTGAGGCCTCCGGGAGAGCAAATTTAAAAATGGGATCTTATTTTCATATAAATTTTGTCTTTTGTATAATGTATAGGGATCTTATTTTGCTATATGAATAAACTGTTATTATGGTATTGTGTTATTTTTAAAAAAATATTCAAAATTTTGTATCTAAATTGGTAAAATTTACAAAAAATACAAAAACATTTTCATCAATAATTTTCAATTGAAAAAAAACAATGTTTTATTTATTATCCGGCGTAGAAGTAGAGTTAATTATCCTACTCTACTTCTATCAAGTTCTATTGATTGAACAGTGAACCTAAACAATGAAGTGAAAAGTGAACACTTAACACTGAAAATAAAATAATATTTTTGGAATGGAGCATATAGAACATACAGAATACAGATACAGCAAATAGTAAAAAAAAAACAAAAAAAAACAAAAAAAAAAACAAAAATAATTTTTTTTGAGTGAAGTGAGTTACGCACACAATAATGACAAAAATAAAAGGTAGAAGCAATAAAGTAGTATAATGTATAATATTATACAATACAAATATGCTGATACACACGTGTATTATTATGTATAATTTTAAGTAATAAGAATAACCTTTGAGTGAATTATGTTTTTTTTTGTGTTAAATGCTGTTTGCCTTTTGGTTATTATACCATATTAAACTATTGATTAAATTTCTATTAGTCCTTATTATTATAAATCAAAAAAATTGTTTGTTTTATTTATATTATTATTATTATTTATTATTTTTCCTTATTATTTGCGAAGAAGACTAACATTAAATTAAAAAAATATAGTTCATGCAATCAATTTTTCCTGCAAAGGTTCAGCATGGTAGACAGGGGTTAAAAAAAAGCACCAAAGCAATTTGTATATATATGCATTTGTATACATATGCAATTTGTATATGTGTTGGAGCGTTCCGTCGAACTTACAAACATTCAGATAAATGCAGAATAATATACATATATATAATATATAACTCGTTCATAATAATATACCTTATTATTTATTTTATTTTTCTTTTAAATACTATACTTATGTGTATTTTAATAATTTATTTCTAAAACAGCAGCTATCTAGATTTATTTTTTATATTTGAAATTTGAAATTATTTGACATAAAAGTCATTACATTTCGTTATGTGTAGTTTTTATTTGATTACATTTTTTGAAATGAGTTTAAAATTAGACTTTCGATCGAATTCACCGTTAAGAAATGCTTATCGAATCGAATCGAGAAAATTCGAATAATTTTATATCGAATCGAATTCACCGAATACAGCTGAATATCTCAGTTTAAATAGATGGTAAAATAAAAATATTCAATGAAAGCAATTATTGCACCATGCGCAAATTATAGTTTATCATTGAAGCATTCTTTATGTGCCACAACATTTCGCATTGAATACAAGCAAACCAAATCTCACCATACATGTACAGAGCTTCATAAAAAATACAGGATTCATATTTCGAAGGTATTTTCCAAATCCAAATCCAAGTCCATTTCACCTGAGCTATTAACGCATAAACTCTCATCCAAAGAGGACTACTCAGTTTTGCTATGGTCTATTGAATTTTTGTTTCTTATTCTTATATTTTCTTACCTTGATTTGACCTAATTTATTTTCGTTTTCTTTTTTCCTTTTTCATTAAATAAATTAAACCCTTTTTTTTTGCTTATTAGTTTTATATAAAACTTTATATAATTAACATTAGCAATTATTATTTATTAATACTAATTTAAGTAAATTCAATTCAATTAATTCGATACATCAAAAATCAAATAATATAACTTCCAAAAATCAATAAAGAAAAAAATAATCACCATTTAAATTTTATCAGCAAAATAAAAACAAAATAACTTTAAAATTAATATTCTAAAAATTTACTATAACATACTTTGAAATAGTCATTTTGAATCGATTGATGTTCCTGATACGCTTTATATCATTTGGCAGTGAATTAAACAACTACAATCCTTTATACAGTAATTGGTTTTGACCTGCTGCTCTGTTGAGTCGTACGACTCTAAATCTTACTCCTCCTCTCAGATTATACGGCTGGCATTCACTAACGAGCTGGAAGCTCCTTGTGAGATATTGTAGGAGTAAGTTGTACTTGAACTTAAAAACATAAATTAAAACCTTAAAAGGTATTCTTTGAATTATGCTCATTAAATTTAGTGTTTGAAGCATAGATTCAAATCTTGATCTATTACTACATTTTAGCAATATTCTCACCTTTTGTTTTGCAGCTTTTGCATCCTGTTCAGGTGTTCTGATGACCCGGAAAATATGACTGTTGCAAAATAATCAAAATGAGGTAAAATACAGGGTTTAAAAAACTACAGCAGAAATAGTAAAAGCACTTAAATTATTGCTGTTGCTGACTATCACAGTATTTCAAATTAAAAAAAAAAACTATTACTGCGCTTTGCTGTTACAACTTAACCGAAGTAAAGTAATAGTTTTATGCTTTTTACACATACAAATACTACGCATGTGCTTTTGCTTTTCAAAACATAATAGTAATAGTAGAATTTTGCTGAATGCTTTTTAATATTTTAAGTCAAAGTAAAAAAAAAAGCTATTTGCTGTGCTGATTTTGCTGTGCAGACTTTGCTGTGGATTTAGAAAGAAATTTTATTTCGAAGAAAAAAGTGAAGTAAAAGAAAAAAAATATGTCCAAAAGGTTTGTTCAATATGCAAATTAATATTGAATAGGGTAGAGCCAATGTGTGTGTATTCAACGGAACCTTGTCATATGAACTACATCTTCTAGGTGGTGACTGGTGGATAGAGCAAGAAATTGAGCAGCCTCTAGCAAAAATAAGTCCGGGTCCCACCTCACAAAGCCCTCGAAAATTTTGTTTATTTTTTTTTTTTCAACTTGTCTTCAGTAAAATCGCTTCTTGGCACGATGCAAACAAGCGGTCCCAAGAGTCAGGACCGAAGACCTCAAATTTTTTTTTTTTTTGTTTAATTTTTTTTTTGTCATCAGTACAACGACACTTAAATGTGATGAAGACAATAGGTCCGAGGTCACAGGAATTGGGGCCGAAACTCTATGTCACCAGTTTAAATTTTATTTTTCTGGGAAAAGGTTATTAATAATTATTATAAATAATTTCTAAAAAATTTTCAGATTGGTCCTACAGTCCGGAGACAGCTAGAGGCTGCTCAATTTCTTGAACTTGGCTCTTTCCACCAGTCACCACCTCGAAGATTTCTTTACTTTTTTCATGTCCACTTATATATAAATTTAAAATAAAATACTTACAATTTTTTTTTGTAAATCCATTTTTTAAATTTTGAACAACAAAAATTTTCAAACAAACATAAGCCGTCACAAGGAACAAAAAAGCACAGTAACTCTAAGTGCTGTAAATGCTGAATAGTAATTCAAAGCAACAGTAAATGCTGTTTAGCTGTATTCAACTCATTTTTCTGTAGCTATTTAAAAAAAGAATGAAAAGGCTTTTTTTGCATATTACTTTTTGAAATAAAAATGCGTAGCAAAGCGGAAGTAAAACAACTACAAAAAAAATGCTTTTGCTATGCCTTTGCTGAATTGATGTTAGAAAGCAATAGTAAAAAAAAATAGTAAAAGCTTGAAATAACTACGAAGTTTTTTAAAACCTGATAAAATAATCACATTATAAACCATTTTCACTGTTGCAAAAGAAAGACTACTTCGAATTCGACGTAGAAAGCCATTTTTTTTTTGTTAATTTTTCCGCATACGTAGTCTAAGTGTTCACGAAAACTCAGTTTATTATCTATTTTAACACCTAAATACTTAATACTCCGAACAGGTTCAATAATCTCATTATTAATATAAACAGCAGGAACAGTAGAGGCTGCAGATCTAATATTGATATGCATACACTTTGTTTTTGTGACATTGAGCTTTAGCTTTTTCATACAAAGCCAATTATGTATATTTTTCAGGTTTGTGTTTAGATTTCGAACTAAGTCTACAAATTTTCTGCCACTAATATATACCAGACAATCATCAGCGAACATAACTATACGGCAAAATTTAAGAATATTCCCAATATCATTAATATATAACAGGAACATTATAACTCCCAACACTGATCCCTGTGGAATACCTAATTTAATATCTCCCTGACTACATAAAACATTTTTAACTTTGGTAACCTGCTTTCTTCCTACTAAATATGTTTTAAACCAATTTAGCTCGTTGTTTTTGATCCCATATTGTTTGAGTTGGGATAGTAATAAATTTGTAACTAGTGTCTCAAATGCACGCTTTAGGTCTCAAAATACTGCTATGATGGAATCTCCTGAATCAGCCAGTTTTTTCCATTCAAAAGTCACCCAGTTTAATGTAGTTTCGCATGAATATCCTTTTCGAAAACCTGACTGCTCCATTGCGATAATATTGTTTGTTTCAGCATATTTCTCTAGTTGTTCATAGACAATCTTTTCCAACAGTTTCTCATGCAGAGACATCATATGGATTGGGCGCGTATCTTCACATAGTTTAGAATTTTTAATTTTTGGTACTGGAATAATTACGGATTCTTTCCATTTCTCCGGGAAAATACCACTCTCCAATGATTTATTAATGATGTCCACTAAAATTGGCCCAAATATGTTGTATGATTCTTCCATTATCTTTTTATTAATCCCTATGGAGTCTCTTTTGTTCTTCAGGTTTTTAAGAATATTCCTAATTTCATTTTCGTCCACCGTCTCGAATGAGAATGTGTTTGTAATTTGGGAAACTGTATTCTCATATTATATATGAGGATAATACTATCATGTATATGCTGTGATGCTGTCCACAAAATATTTATTCAAATTATTCGCCATGCCTGCTTCATCAAGTATAGATACATTATCAATTATTATCTCATTTAACTGGTTGTAATTCTTTTCATTTAAGACCAAATCCTTGATGGTCTGTCACACATTTTTTTGATCATTACCACATGTTACAATTTTATCACGTATATATCTGTCCTTTGTTTTTATAATCTCTTGTTTAAAAAAATTTCTTATGCTTTTATACTCTGCCCAATATGCTCCGTTACCTCTACCATAAACTGCCCTTGTATAGCCCTTTATGTTTTTTTTTTTTTTTGTTTTTAAATAACTTCTTTACTAAGTAAGAACTGTTTATACGGCGTACTTGTCAATAACGTAGCTTGTGTTGACTTTCTTCTTTTTTTGATTTGGGTTTAATGCGAAGAAATTGTGAAGTTTCGAATTTCTCAAGTCGTACTAGAATTCGGTTGCTATGTTTGTGCTTTTGGACGGTCGTGTATAGCTACGTTTTGTCTCTTTCACTCGATAATCTGTTATGCAAATGAATTTCTTTTCAGACAAAATCTATATTATATTTTAGTACATCTCAGCGCAGGGTCAACGTAAGTTTTTTCATCTTATTGAAGTTTTTGTATAGAATGTAGGTTTCTATAATGAATTTTATAATAAAAATCCAAAAACAGACCTACACTCTTTAACCCTTTAACGCCGGCTACCAGTTCCCGTTGTACGATCGTGATCGTGATTTTTGAGAGTAGTCTACTTTTAGTCCAAGAATTACAAGTTAAAAATTTTGTGGTGATAGCTCCGCCGGATCCGGAGTTGTGGTCTGTACTATATATAGTACAACCGGCGGATATGGGTGCAAAAATCAATATGAAAAAATATATAAGAATGAAAAAATAAAAATCTAATATTTATGTTAACTTATTTATTTTTATTGAGAAGAACATAACCATCATAAAACATAAACATAAATTCTTTAAAAATTTTACATATGATATTCTGCAAAGCATTTTCTTTTTATACATAATGTTTTTCTACATATTTTACAAGAGTACATACTTCTTAAATGACACACGACACATCTAAGTTGAGTGTGCATTTTTTGAGGAACATGTTGAGTTTTTTCTTTTTCTACTGATGAAGAAGGGTTCCTTTTTTTGATTATAGAAGTGCTTGCTCTGGCTTCTTGTAATATTTTGCGTACTATAAACCTCCGAAAATTAAGCTGAGATGAAAATTTGTCATTGCTATTTCCTGATTGAATGTACAATTTCCATGCATTTACCATTGTTAAATCGATTAGATATGTGAAAATTACCCACCACCATTTTTTTCCTTTGATAGCAATTCTATACGAATTTATATTTTGATCAGCGTTGTCAACACGTTGTCCCATGTTTGCATTTTGCATACACTTTTGGTTGACCAATTTGTACTTTTTTACGGTCTACTTTGTACCAACGTTTTACGTGATGCAACGGGATCACGGTATCAAAACTTGTTAAAATTGAACATACGCTATTATCTATCCATTGCACAGCAAGTAACTCGGTAGTACTATCATATCTATAATCAAATGTGCCACGAGATTTATTTTTAAATGTTTTAATTTTTTCAAATGGACAATTGATTTAAACGATTTTCTCGAATGGTACCTGTTGCTCGAAAATTCATGTTTTTTAAGAGTTTCATCAATGCATGAGTAGTAAAAAAATTGTCGAAAAATACGCAATGTTTAGCTGGTTCTGGTATAATTTTCAAAAAATCAGTTACTACTTTTGGACCAAGCGGAATCAAACGTTTATATTCATCATTTTTTCCGCAATATACATCAAAATTGTAGCAATAACCAGAAGAGCTGCATAACATCCAATATCCAAATCGAACAGGTTTTCCTCGAATGAACTGCTTAGCTGAATGTTTCCCAAAATATTTTAACTCGTCTATTGATAAATTTGTATGAAAATATCCGAATTGCTGAAAACGATCTTTTAACATGTTCATTAGAGGTTTTATTTTAAACATTTTGTCACGTGATTTAGAAATATCACCGTTATTTGCTAAATGAAAGTATCGTTTGATGGCAAGAAATCGATCACGTGACATAGCTTTAGTTACTAAATCGATACCCAAGTCTTCGTCTAGTGACCAATAAGAGCGTTCCTCTGGTAATGTATGATACCCTGAAAATAACAAAATTGCAATAAAAGCTCTCATTTCTGAAATATAAATGTTAAATTTTGTAGTATTCTTGTCAACTTTTGCATATCTCATAGTTTCATCACACATGTGTTGTATAATTTCATCTGTTAATAACATTTCAAAAATCATACTTGGGGTGCATACTGATAACTTTTCACGAACATTGTTATCTTTTTCTGTAAACAAAGTTTCGTTAATAATAATTGAAAAATCAGGATATTTTTTCAACCATCTAGATTTTTGTTTTTCTACCATAAGGGGGGAAAAAATAAAAAAACAATCGAAAGGAGAAAAAAATTAAGAAGTTTAAAATAAAATAACTTTAAATACATTACAGAATTACTGCATTATAGTAATAACTAATTATAAATATAATAATTACCAATTGATATATATTCTTCTGATATCAACAAAGGAACTTCAACGTTGGAAGAAGTAGATGTACTTGGCAAAAGTTCATTTGAAACATATTCATTTTCTGGCTCATATTCATTTTCATTCCCAAAATCCAACTCGACTGAACCAGGTACATCTGTTGGCATGTTATTTTCAAACAGATTTTGTTCATCAGTTTCTTCACAATCAGTCAATTGATCAACTTCTGTTGGTATGATATTTAAAAATATTTCGTCGGCGTCATCTAATATATCTTCATCTTCTTCAAGTACAGAATTTAGTGCTTCTTGAAGTCCTTTAAAGTTATTTGTTCCATAAAAAATATCTTCATTCTTGCGTTTTGACATATTCAAATAATTTCAAAAAAACTTTTTTGCAACACTACTTGTGACTAACTAAAGATTTACATTGTTTCTCTTATTTATATATATTAATTTATATATAATATTTTACCCCTACCCTAGTTTGTATACATATTTTACCAAAAATATTCCAGCTGGATGTGAATCCTGTTTCAATTTAAAATTTCTCTAAAAATATAATTTTATTTTATTTTATTTACAATATATTCTACCTGAATCCACTTTTAAATAGAACCCGCTACCTAAGTCATTATTAAGTCTGTCATTTATATGACTTACTATTCCCAATCCAATTCCCAAAATTATTTTTGAAATAGTACTTAGAGGTATAATAGTTGTAGTAAAACGTAGTAATAAATAATGTAAATCTTTTAATTAATCTTAAACACATAAAAACAACAATAATTAATTTTGAAATACTGATATATGTAATAAAATGAAATTATTCATATTATTTTGATCCCATATCCGCCGGTTGTACTTTATATAGTACACCAAACTTTTCACACAAAAAAAACTGATTAAATTTATTAATAATTTTTAATTAACATTCACGTTATTTTATTTTTTTATTTAATTAACACTTTTCAATTTAATTTATAAAATAATTTAAAATTTTAATAACATTTTTTAATAATTTTATGGCAATTTCTAAAAAACATACATTTTCTAATGAATAAAATTGACACTTAATCATACTCAAAGCAAGTGTTATGCAAATAAAAGTGTTGGCACATTCTTTAAGAATAGAATTCACAATATTTTGGCTTTAAAATCAAATTAGTTTCAGAAAAAAAAATTAATTTGTACACCCTGTTTTGCTGTACTATATATAGTACAACCGGCGGTAAAGGGTTAATGTACAGTTCGTATAAAAATTCAACGAAATTTATTAAAGAAAGACAGCTGCTTAAAACATACTAATTTTTGTTTTGCCTTTTTAGTAATAATTTCATTCCATTTTGCATAAATTATTATTTCGAGTAAAGTAGAGTATGTCAGACAATTTAAAAAATTAACACATCAAACCAAAACAAATTCTATTAAACACACTTAAAGTAATTAAGGACATAAATACTGAATTAAAATACCTATAATACATTTTTAGCAAAAATAATTAAGTATAATTTAATAATTTTAAATTAATTTGAAGTCTATTTACTTACTTTTAACACTCACTCTATTAGATTCATTTTATACATTCATTCATTCATTCCTTCATTCATTCATATATTATTATATACGTATATAATTTGCCAGAATTCATTTTATTTTATTTTAATGATCCTGCGATATTTTAATGTCCTTGAGATTTTCATTTTTATTTGTTTTCTTTCTTTTTTTTTTTTGGAAATTCTGTCGTCTCGCGACATAAAATTTTCCTCATCTTATTTACCAACATTTATTTCGCAGATGTTCTGCAGGTATAAAACAAAAATTCTATTCTATTTTTTGTTGTTTTTTTTTTTGTATGGAAGAAACAACATTTTCCAGAAATGATGATATTGTAATAAAAATGAATATTATAGATTGTGTTATAAAATTTTCTAGGATATTGCATTGGTCCACATGGTATAATAATAGAAAATGGAATAATGCGAGAAAATGTTTATGTGGGTTTGTTTTTGTTTTGTTTTTTTTTTTTTTTTTTGTTTTATTATATTACGTTTATATTATGAATGTATAAACAGCGTTAAGTACTTATAATTTTTATGATAAAAAAAAAAAAAATTTAGTAATCCTAAGATGAACAAAAAAGTAATCGAGACATTTAATAATAAAATTTTGTAAGCCTTATTACAAGAACAAAATTATTAGATCATCTATATGGTAGGCAGTATAGGTACAAGAAGTGAGGAAATTTGAATTTAAGTATAAAGATATGCATTCATATTTTGTTATATAGATTTGCATAAATATACAAATTATATTTGGGGCTGGGACGTAGCGACGATAAATTGAGTTGATTATGTGCTTTTATGAGCATAAAAGCACCTGAATCTAATTTAAAAACAATTTAAACAAATTCAAACCGAAAAAAATAACAAATAAAAATTACAAACATAAGCAATTATTAGCTATTAATAATATTATGTAGTTTTCGTAATAGAGTGTATCTGTTTTTCTGATGCTAACGTTTCATTACATCTTTCATTCTCACGATGACGTGGCTAATCTTAGAATTTGGGCTTTTATAAAACGATTAATAAAGGGTTTTCCAATAGAGATGATATGATTTTGAAGTAATGTTTCGGCCATTTGTAATATGTCATGATCTGTCATTTTTTTTTCATTGAATTCAGTAATGTTTACAATTACATCATAGCAAGATATACGCAAGAACAACGTTTACAAATTATTCAGTTTGATTATCAAAATAATCGTTCTCCAATTGCAAATTTTTCGTGCGCTTGTGCCATTTTATATATATATATAATAATAATCGTCCAAGTGTGCTCGTTATTCGTCAAATTGTTGAAAATTTTAAGCGTACATTTACTTTGCATGCGCATTTGAGTGCCAATAAGACAAAGAACCGCTCGAAGTAATGCAAATATTGCTATTGTTGAGGCAGGTGTTGCTGAAGACCGCAGTTTGTCGATTCCAAGACGTTCTCAAGAATTGGGACTGTCTCAAACCACAACCTGGCGGATTTTGAGAAAGGATTTGGTTTTGCATCAGTATAAAATTGTTTTCCCCCAATAAATGAAGCCATTGGACCACCATAAACGTCGTGAATTTGCAGAATTTGTCTTGGAACAACTTGAAAACGATAACGATTATTTTAAGAAAATTATCTTCTCCGATGAGGCTCACTTTCTAAATAAACAAAACTGTCGATTATGGTGCAAAGAAAATCCACAAATTATTCATAAAAAAACTATTACATTCACCTAAATTGACAGTTTGGTGTGGTCTTTGGTCTGGTGGAGTCAGCGGTCCGTACTTCTTTCGAAAAGCGGTTAATACCGTTACTGTCAATGGACAGCGGTATGGATCGATGATAACCAACTTTTTATGGCCGAAATTGGAAGAAGTTGATTTTGACAACATTTGGTCCCAACAAGACGGGGCTACGTGTCACACAGCAAGTGCAACAATTGAATTATTGCTGTCAATTGAATTATTGCTATCACAGCAAGTGCAACAATTGAATTGTTTGGTTATTTGAAGACATTGGTCTTTAGTAATAAACCAGACTTTTTTCAAGCTTTAAAAGTCAATATTGAACGTGCTATTCATGACATACGACTGGATTTAGTGGAAAAAGTGCTCGATAATTGGGTTCATCGAATTCGTTCCTTCAGAAGAAGTCGTGGAGGCAATTCGAATGTAGTTTTATTCAGAACTTAATTGTATCGATTGTACTTTACTTTAAATGAAAAACATTTGAATTTCCTTAACAATAATTAGTGAGTTTTTTTTTTTTAAAAGAAATTGGAAAACCCAATATCTTGAGCTGTAATTGAGTTATTAAGCTAACTCATGGTTGTCCTTTTTTCATATTCATCACTCTCTATAGTCTTCTTGCAATAAAAAATTATCTTGATATTTTTCGTTCAAAAGTTCTAAATGCCTTTTCAACAGTTATTTTCATTGGCCAAATCTTAAAGCCTTATAAAGCTACTGATGGGCGTATAATAGATTTATAAATTGTAAATTTGGTACGTATATAGATAACAGGTTTGATTGTATACGTTTCCTATTTGCAAACTAACACTTGTTACACATTTGAATTTTATTTTGTAAGTTTTTGCGATATTCTTTATTTTTTAAGCCTTGCAGAAATTTATTTCTGTTGTCGCTGTCGAAAGCTTGCTTGTAACAATTATATGAAGATCATACTTTCCTTCATACTTTACTTAAGTAAGAATATTTGGTCTATCGTTGACCTTTCTGATTTCTAAACCAACATAGGTATTCACTTAATATCTACTCAGTTATCGATTTAACTTTTTTATAAATAATTATGTAATTGCACGCTGGGTGCCGCAGTAAGTAGAGCGCCTGCCTTTCAACCGAAAGGTCTCAGGTTCGATTCCCGATGAAGCAAAAACAAAAAAAAATGCTTTCTGGATTTTTCCACCTGGCCCAGTACTCTTTGTACTAACTACCTATTGCAGCCTGTTTTATTTCCTTACTTGTGAATGGGGCATATTAGTCCCAGTTTTCATTTTTCCTAAATTACTTCTTCCTCCCGTACTTTACATATAAGTCTATGTAAGTTTTGATGCAATTCGACCCTCCTAGTTTGAACGGCTCAGCTGTTATGTTGTCTTCGCCAGGAGTTTTATCATTTTACAGTTTAGAGATTGGTGCTTGAACCTGTTCTACAGTAGGTGGTATATCTCGGGGTTGCGCTGTCATTATTTCATATTAATATATTTGAATATTTTGTCGTATGTTTAGTGTCTAATCGAAATATTCGGTCCATCGGTTTATTACTTCTTGTTCATTAGATAATAATATTCCCTTCCTTGTCCTTACAACTATTTAACCGTGGTTGAAATCCAGTGATTTGATTTTTAATACTTTTATAGAACTTTCTAATGTGATGTTTTGTTTTTTTATATGATTTTGATTCTGTTACCTATATTTCCTTTTTCTTTTTATTGAGTAATCTGGTAGCAAATTATTCTTTCTATTTTGCATTTTTTACTGTTAGTACAATCTAACTAGTACTACTAACTAGTCAGTATAATCTATTTCACTAGTCTATCAATCAAAAACTGTAAGTGCTTCTTCTATATAGAAAATATCATGTAACGTCACTGATTCAGAATAAAATAAGTGTGGTGTAATTTAATAAAAATTGCGACTTAAGATATTTAAATTGAAATAAAAAAAATATATATATATAATATATATATATTTTAATATTAGAGTTCTGACATTCTCAATAGAAATCTCTTGTAATATTTTTATACTATCTACTCAGATAATGCAGAAATGAACCAACACAAACAAAGTTAGCATATTTGAACTAAACCAAATTTGGGATAAATGTAAATGAGCTCTAGGTCGGTATGTTACTTTCGCAGACTGATAGCGTTCAAAATAGATGGAAAAGAAAATAGTATAGGATACTCTAATTTACACAAAATACCTCTCGTTTTAGGTCTGCAGCACTTTTTGTTTTTGAGATATTTTTGTTATGTGTAGCAGAAGCAGCAGAATCTGCAATGGGTTAGTAAAAATTAATATAGTCAGCATAGAGTTAGTACCATAATTTTTGCATTGACCAGGAAAAGAAAATCTTTAACAAATTTTACACTGACAAACGTAACATGAGGATTACACGTGGTTTAGTGGTAATTTTTCTAAATTCAATGTAATAAAAAATTCTAAATTAATTTAATGAAAAGCTATGAAAATTAATTTTAATTTCATTAAAAGAAAATAATTTATTTTATAAGTAAAATATAAAATTTTCGTTTTAAAATTAGGAAAAGTAAAAAATTTTTCCAATAAAGTTAGAATTTTATTTTTTAAAAAATTTAACTCTTTTTTTTTTGTTTTTTTTATTGACCAATTTAAATTTTGTTATAAAATTTGGTAATAAATTCTTTGTTGTGAAAGAAAATTTTTCATGATAATAATTTGCCTAATGATTGGTGTAAATTTTTAAAATGAAATCTACTCTGAATTCACTGGAAATTTGAATTTTTGTGTTTATGAGCGCTAAGGGCAATGATGATTATTCCTATTCACTGACAGAAGTCATTGGCCATTAACAATGTTTCGTAATACTTTGTTTTGGTACTGTTGGATAATTTGAATATATAGTTGCTTAGCACAACCCCATATTTGAATACAGTGTGCCCAGACTGGCTTTAAAATTTGATTGTAGATCAAAATTTTGTTATACGTCGAAAGCGTAGATGCCCGCCCAATTATAGCCAATACAAATATTTGTATTTCAGATCCAGTTCTAGTATTTTTTTGCTTGATGTGTTCTTTCCATTTAAGCTTTGCGTAAAGCGTCATACCAACATAATTTGCAGAATTTGCAGATATGGTATGATGTATTATTTAATCTTACTGGATTGTGCGATTAAATTGTTTTATTTGTAAAGTTGACGTGCGTAGATTTTCCTTCATTCTGTTTAATTGTCGACCTTTCGCACCATCAAATAGAGATTTTTTTATTGGCTTGTTGCAGTTTCTTTATAGCTTCATTTATATTTTTCATCATCATCATCATCTGTTGGTTCTACAGCTTGGGGTGAGCCTTAACCTCGTCTACAACTTTCCTCCATTCTGCTATATCTTGTGCAACTGTCCTCTATCCGTTAACTCCAATCTTTCGACAGTTGCCCTCAACTTCGTTCAGCCATCGTGATCTTGGTCTACCTCTTGCTTTTGTATTGTACGGTACTGCGTCTAATATTCTTTTTGGCATCCTTTGATCATTCATCCTCACCACATAATATGACCTGCCCATCTTAGTCTTTGTGCCTTAACAATATTGTGTCCTTCAATTAGTGCTTCTAGCTCCTCGTTTGATCTGATTTGGTATTCACCATCGTCATTTATTTTGCCACAAATATTTTTCTCAGTATTCTTCTTTCGAATACTTTCAATTTATTTTCGTCACTAATTGTCATGGTCCATGCTTCGCATCCGTATGTTACAACCGGTTGTATTATGGTCTTGTACATTCTCATATATATTTTTACCGACTGTTAATCTGCAAAAGTAGCTACCGTCGCATCTTCTATCTCTGAAAGATCACTAGTAAATATAGTATGGGATCAAGTATACTACCTTGTAGTACACCTTATCCTGTATATTAAGTAGAGCAGAATAATCGTCTCCTTGTTTAATTTGAACTCGATTCGATAAATATGATGAGATCAGTAGTTCGGCATATGTTTCGGGGAGCAAGCGACGTATCATGTACATAAGCCCTTAATACCATTTTGGACTTGTTCGACAGTTGAATGTTGTTTTCTAAATACAAATTGATGATTTGGTATAATGTTTCCGTTTTCAATCCGAGATTGCATTCTTTTAAGCAGTAGTTTCTCAAACAACTTAGAGATCACTGATAACCCTGAAATAGGTCTGTAGGACTTGGCGTCGTTTAGGGGTTTTTCTGACTTATGAATCATGATAACTTCAGTAATTTTCCATATACTTGGCACAAATTTTTGTTTGAGAGCGCTTCATTCATTATTTTAGTTAGAACTATTAAAGATTTTGTTGGTAGTTATACTTTAAGAGTTCAGCTGTCATTAAAGCTTTTAATTTTTTTTTTATTATTTCCTTTCTTGTAAAATGCGTTATTTGCCCATCTACTTGGGTATTTTCTACCAGATTTATGTCTATATCAGATTTTATATTGTTTGGGTTGAATGTTTGATAGAGGTGGTTAGCAAAGGTATCAGTTTGTTCCTTATCGCTACGCGCCCATGTTCCGTCACTTTTTCTAAATGGAGCAAAATGTACAATCGGATTTTTCAGCTTATTGGTTGCTTTCCAGAGTGAATATTTACTTTCTTTCTGTTCTTTCAGCTGCTTTATTTCCCTTTGTAACTCTTGAGACTTCGAATTAAGGATATTTTTATCAGCAGGATCACGTGTCTGCTCTTCGTTTTTGCTTTATCTTTTCTATAATATTTCTGGGCGGGGGTATAACCAACTTTTCTGGATTTTCAATTTTTTGTGTTTTTCCATGCAGCATTCTGATGGGTGGCCTCCACAAGTTTTCAGCCTCTTCTTCCTGTTTTTCTTTCCCGATAAAATTCTTGAAATTTCCCGGTTCATATTATTCTTTTAAGTTTGATCTAAAGTACCAGTTTGTTATAGGGTTGCATATGGATGGTTTGCTAGCTTTTCTCACCACAAATTCATAAAAGTACTGCTGAGTGATCAGAGTTGAAATCATAGCTTTCCTCGACAGTATTGAAATAAATTAACAAAGTCAATCACCTCCTTGATTTACTATATTTAGGCAGTGACAAAGTGGTAGTTTATAATACAAAAGTGGTTAGATTTCAGATTCAACAATTTTTTCAGCTTTCTCAATCTCGAATGCACAATCTCAATCTCTATCTGCAATGTGTATCAATGGTGAATCAAAATTATTTTAGATGATGCCATTTAAGTATGGCATAATGTCAAGGTCTCAGCGACTTTCGACTAAAAATTAGGAGAAAGCATATGTACCAAAGCATGCCTGTACTGTTATCCTCTCTTTAATTTGAAGCCCTGCTTTCCATTTTTATTAGACATGTACTGTTATTTGACTGTATTAAGCCTGATATCCTCCTTTTTGTTACCAACAGCGACTAAAATGCATAAAAATGTATTGTGCAAATTTCTACAAAAAATATTTTCTTTTTTGTAATCAACAATGGCTACGCATGACCCTTAAATGACTTTAATTCTCAGTGTCTTAAAAATACAGACAAATGATATGGATTTAAAAGTGGTAATTTAGGCAAACTTTAATTAATACAGGTAATTGAAAGAACATTCAAATAAATAGTGCCTCTATATGGAGTATTAAATAGCATTCCATAATAGGCATTCTTATGGAGAACAGGTTTTCTGTACTTGATTTAAAAAGCTAACGATACCATTGCTTGCAAGAGACATAAACATTTCTAGTACAAATCATCTGATTCGGAAATTGACATCATCGCAATAATAGTGTTTTACCAAGGACATTGGCCTTAATTAAATTATGATAAGGCCGAGAATTAAATGTTCGTGCTTAGTTAAAAACGGTGCTGCGGTGCTTAATGTTCTTGAAATTAATTTAGGTAGAATTACATTTTCGTACTTATTTAAGTATTATCTCTCAGATGTACATTTAATTTTTGAAGAAAAAATATTTAAGTTTGAAATACTTTCATTTTTGAAATAAAATTTAGTTTAATAAAATTTTTTGAAAATAATGGAAAAAAAAAAAATTTAAAAATTTCTTGTTATTATTTTTTATTTCCTTAACATTTGGACATTCTTTTGATCAATTTTATTTATGTATGCACCCCTGTCTATTGGGACGCATACATAAATGTCTAGTTGTTAAATCACCTTTTGCTAACTGTCCATTTCGTTGAATGACTTTTTGTTAAGTGGCTCTTTTGCCACATGTCAACTGATCAAATGTCCAGTTGCCAAGTGTACCGTATCGATGTTCAACCTTGGAAAGGTAAATCTACTTCAAAATTAATCACATATTTTTTTTTTAGTTTACTACAAAGCAAAAATATTATTTTTTTAATCATGTAACTGTATTCTATCTTTTATCATACTTTTAAGTATAAAAAAAATAATTAAATAAGAAATTTGTATTTGAATGTTGAGAGATAAATTGAGAGATTTATTAATTGTAGTAAAAGTCGGTGAGAAAGTTCTAGTAAAAGTCGGTGAGTAAATTTTATTAATTTTTTTTTTTAAATAGTGAATAAATTTTACACACAATAATTAGCTAAATGGTAGGATAAAAATCAATTCAATAAACTAATATATTTATTGCCAATGACTCAAGTTTTTCTTTCACAGTTTTAGTTGAATTAATAGATTTATTTGCTTCATTTTGACTCAAATTAGTTTCTTTTATGATTTTTCTATAAATTTCTGATTTTATTGATGAACTTATAACAGCTTGTATTTTATTATTAGATACCGAAAACAGTTTATATTGTTTTTTTACTTGCATCAATTAATTCTTGAGGGTGATGATTATCTTCTTGCCGAGTTGTTTTTAAATTAATTGTATTTTCACCTAAATTATTTTCTAGAGTTGAAACTGTCTTAGGTAAAACCATTTTTATGCATTCTTTATTTTTATTCAATGTAATTATTTGGTTATTTAAATTAAATTGATTACCATTCTGCATTCGATTGTTAAAAATTTCAGTTTTAGAAATATCCTCTTGGTTGTTATTCAATAAAATCCCGAAATTCTGGGTTGATGTGGACATTATCAATTAATAATAATTATTTTTACTTTTGATAAAATGGTTAACTTAACTATTTATTATAAACTAGCGGAGTTACCCGGCGTTGCCCGAGAAAATTTAAAGTTCTTAGAATTTTTCTTCGTTTTTAGTTTGAAAAGGGAAGTATTAATAACCTAATTAAATTGACGGTGATTAAATAATTTTCTCAAGATAAAACTTGATTATAAACAACGTTTTTAGTTTCGCCTTCACACTTAAATCCACACCGCAGTACTTAATAGACTGTCCCTGTGCCTTGTTTATCGTAATCGAGAACGTAAGTCTAACTGGAAATTGCAACTTCTTAAAGTTAAAAGGGAGATCATTTGGAATAAATGGTATCCTTGGGATGAAAACGACTTCACCCTGTCCCTTCTCTGTTAAAATAGTCGCTTCAATTACATTTGCCAGCAATTTTTTAACACAAAGTCTTGTACCGTTGCAAAGTTTTGGTGGGTCGAGGTTCCTTAATAAAATAATTGGTGATCCCAGTTTCAGTAAAAGACGATGTGGCGGTAATCCACTCGAATCAAGAGAATTTAGGAACTCTGTTGGAAAATTGACTACCTCATCAGCATTTACTACGTTACCAATGGACTTGTATTCATTTACTACGCCCGGTAATATGGAAAGTATTTGATTATTCATTTCGCTGACATCAGCATTTTTAGCAGCAAGAATTGCCCTCTCTCGAAACCAGTTCAAATTATGATAGTTTTGCTGAATATCCGGATAGACTGCATCTATTAATTCTGCGACGGACGACACCAAATTACAAAAATCGGATGGCAATTTTATTTTTCCAGATGGCTCAACTGCAAATCTACATTCTCCGATCTCAAGTAGCTTGTTGGCGAAAATGTGAGCACTGTCATTCCCCAGATGTACTCTCATGTTTTGTTTCAAACTTATCTTTCGTACATGTCTCCACAAAGATGAATGTTTTAAACATGGGTAAATTTCATTGGCTGGTGTTGCTTTGGGATGACGGGTAAAGTTTGACGAAAGTCTGCAGATAGAAGTACTAGAACTCCTCCCATAAGGTTGTTATTTCCTCTCTGATCTCTCACAGTTATGTCAAGGGCTTCGAGAGCTTTCTTGTGAGCCATGGTACATTCATTCCCTACGATAATTTTGCATGTCTTGAGCACTTGCGCTCGACCACTTGCTTTACTAATGTTGCAGGTAGGGTTTTCCTGTCTGGAGATTAGTGGCAACTTAAGTGCAGAATGGGCTGTTCTTTCTCCTTCCATTAATGCTGAAGTGATTCCTGAAGATGCAATGGCAAGAGCTCCTCGAGCTCTGATTTCGGCTAGAATTAGATTAGTTAAAAATGTTTTATCTGTGCCCCCCGAAGCATCAAGAAAAACAGTA
The DNA here is from genome assembly GCA_963942445.1 of Argyra leucocephala. Classification (NCBI taxonomy): domain Eukaryota; kingdom Metazoa; phylum Arthropoda; class Insecta; order Diptera; family Dolichopodidae; genus Argyra; species Argyra leucocephala. The sequence continues at coordinate 110,429,253 of OZ012681.1, forward strand.
CCACCTTATTGGTTCTCTACCCGATCCATGATAATTTTGTATGCTTTTTTCTGATCTTGATTTAGTGGTATTTTTTCCGCGATATTACGCTTTCAGCTCTTCGACGTTGCAGTTCTTTTCTCGTATGTAATCTGTATAAAGTTCATTTTGTTGGTTTCATACTGGTGAAGATAGGCCGAGTTGCAGTAATATTTTACCGATCATAGCCACACATTTATCTTCAAGAATAATTAATACGTTGTTGAATATGTACGGACCAAACGTGATTGGTAACATCGGATTTTCGGACTTTGGCAGAACAGTATACACTCGACTCAAGGCGTCACTCTTGACCACACCATATCCGGGGACGGGCTGTCCGACTTTTCTTCTGTATTGCTTTGAAAACCTTATATCAAGCTGCGATTCTAAAGTGTTCTTTTGCAGTTTTAGTACGCTTAAATTCAAGGAAAATATTTCTAAAAAAAAATTTTTTTTCTTTATTTTATTTCATTGAAAGATAGAAATAAATAAAAATGAGAATTTTGTTTTGCTGTTTTCTTCACCCCTTCTTCTCTTCCTCCTAAAAATAATAAAATAAAAAAAAATTTAAAAACTTGTTTTTTGAATGACTATCACCAATATTTCGTACCAATATTAACTGCACTAAAAAAGTTCAAATAAATAAGCTAAATTCAAGCTCCATTAGAAAATTATATATGGACTGCATAACATATGAAATTCAGGGATTTTAGACCCACTTCCTGTTAAGTTAGAGACTTGACATTTTACCTTGGATCCCGATTACGGCAGTTTCTGCCAAATTTGTTGAACCTACTTTCCGCCAGAGCTCTTTTGAACGAAAATTTATATCTCAGAAACTGGACCGATTTGGTTCCAATTTAATACACAAAAGTCAAAATTTCGAAAAAATGTGAAAGTCATATTTGTTTATTTTTGGAAGAGTACCTGTGTGCAAATTTTCCGCTCTCTAGCACCTTTGGTTTTTGAAATCTTTTTGTCGGGTGCTGGGAGTTGTATGACAGGTACCCGAACCATTCAAAATTTCGAAAAAATGTGAAAGTCAAATTTGTTTATTTTTGGAAGAGTACCTGTATGCAAATTTTCCGCTCTTTAGCACACTTGGTTTTTGAAATCTTTTTGTCGGGTGCTCAGAGTTGTATGACAGCTACCCGAACCGTTCAAAATTTCGAAAAAATGTGAAAGTCAAATTTGTTTATTTTTGGAAGAATACCTGTATGCAAATTTTCCGCTCTTTAGCACCTTTGGTTTTTGAAATCTTTTTGTCGGGTGCTCGGAGTTGTATGGCAGGTACCCGAACCAGTCAGAATTTTGGAAAACAACATATCACGGGTTCGATTCCAAATAGTAAAAAACCATCCTGTAAAATTTTATTGAAATTGGTCCATGCGTCTCGGAGGAGTTCTGACACAAACATATATACATACATACATACATACATACATACATACAAACATCCTTCTTTATATATAAGATTAATAATAATGTTTGCACTATACCATGTGCACTACATTCAATTTGTATTTTTGTACTCAAAGTACAAACTGTTTTATGAAATACCATAAAAAAGAATAATAAATAAAATAATATGTATATGTATTAATAAGTAAGCTTTTAATATTAATGGACTGAATTTCAATATTTTATTTTTGTTTTGTTTTTGTTCAAAAATTAAATTATATTACCCTTTATTTAAAAGTAAAATTAAAATTAAATTTAAAAATAATTCGTTTTTCTTTAATATTATGGCTTCAGTAAAGGACCAAGGTGCACGTGAGTGTACATATCTAAAATACCTATTTCGCAAATTTTATTTTCCCAGATATTATATTTTTTACATAATTTAGCTGTTATTTTACTAAAATTCACATGATCTAATATAAAATGTTTGTAAACTAGAGATTGGTAGCGTAGAGGCTATATAAGCATACCTTTAATCAATAGTAAAGTCATTTACCTTTCCTTACAGGGTTAATTACTATATTTAAAAAATAACAATTTACTGTCTATGACATCAATATCACATTTCTACTACTGAACGTCCTATAAAGTACAGATCTTATTATCAATAATAATCCTCAAAAAATATTATTAGCACCAATCTACTTGACTATAATTATTACAAATTTTTTTTTTTTTCTATTATTTAAATAATGTGATTTGAGAAAATTTTGTACGTACCTACACAATTTTATATCCAATTGACTCATTTTGCAATCATCATTATTATCATTTCTTTAAAATTAATTGAAAATTTTTAATTTAGAACATTTATCAAAAGATATGTACGTAGGTATTTATTATTATTATTATTATTTACATTTCTCTTATGAAAATATTTTCAAATTAATTGTTTAGTTTTTTTTTTTTTTTCAATTTTAATATTATTTTAAAATAATGAAAATCAAAATGTTTTCAATTTAATCAAATAAATTAAAAATAGAATTTATATTCGTATATAAAAATAAAAATTCATTATTGTTAAACTAAAATTTTCAAATATTTATTTATTGAAATTCATTTTGAATTATCAACAGTTTTGATTACATTATTAAAAAAAATAAAAACATGTTATTCAAATTATCATTGGAAATTATATGGAATTTTTTGGCAGGAATTTTCCTAATTAAAAATTTTATTTATTATTTTTACCTCTAAAATATTATTTATTTTTGTTTTTTCATTTCACAAACATTTTTTCACCTATATTGCTATATTTGCAAAAATATTTCATAATGGAATCAATAAAATGTATTATTAAATGATTATAAATTAAAATTTATACAATTTTAAAATAGAGAAAAATTAAAAAAATAAATAAATAGATAATATTATAGAGATGGTAAAAAAATAATAATTTTAAAAATTAATTTTTGAAAATCATTTTTTTGAAATCAATCACTTTGTAGCAAAAATATATTTATTATTGTATTATAATTTACTGTTTTTAATATATTAAAAGTAATTCATAAAATATCCATTCATTAGGATTTATTTTCATATTACGCTTTTTTTTTTTTAAATAGTTTGCTATGGGTTTTACTACCATCATTTCTATTCAGAAATATTAAGTGTTATTTGTCTTTAAAAATTTGAAATTTTATTTAGATATTTATTTTTAAAATACTAGCCGTTGACTATTGACATAGATATTATGTATCAGAAAAACCTATTTCAGAGTTTCAGACTATTCTTCTTCTTGCAACTATTTAAATATTCAGAGCGTTGAAATAATAATAATACAATTATATATAGAGCGTTTTATAATATACTATTATAGCAATTATATAATATACTAATAATACAATTATATAGAGCGATTATTCACATTGTGTTGCCATATGAATGTATCTTATGAGCATTGCGTGTTAATTCTATTCTATTTCTGTATTTTGGCAGTGTATTGGGTTCAGTATTATATCTCCTATATACAACCGATATTCCAATACCAAGAAAACAGAATAGATTATTAACAACATTTGCAGATGATACTGTTCTACTTGATTCACATGACTGTTTAATTTTTTTAAATGAAATCTTACAGTAATGTTATACTAATTAACCTATCTTAACTGCTAACTATAAAACACTAAAACTATCTTAACTATACTTAAACTACAACTAAAGCTAAACTATTTAACCACCAATATTGTGCTCTATTGATTAACTGATTTTTATCTTTTTGTGAAACGTCCATACTAAATTTAGAAAATGTTAGAACTGTTTAGTCTATGACAATTCCTTTGTCTGTTTCACGCCTATTAATGTGGTAAATTATTTTTTTCTCTTGGATCTAACAATAAAGCGAAACAGCTATAATTTGGGGTACAAAATCTATAGAAAGTCTACAACCAGTGACGTCATCATACATGCAAATTCACATCATTCACACCAAAATAAAATGGCGGCTTATAATAGTTTTATACATTATCTTATTAAACGTCCCATTGAGTAAATCAGACTATAACAAGGAGGTAGAAATATTAAAATACATAGCAGTAGCCAACGGTTACAATAGCAACATAATCAGTAATTTAATAAGGAAACATAATAACAAAAATATAAGAGTAACCAAACAATCAATAAAACAATTAATGAAAAAACTAAATACATATCAGCAGAATTCTCTAAACTCATCCCATATGCAATAAAAAACATAATTAGTAAATATAAATACCAAATCGTTTATAGAACCAATAACAATATAGGTAATAAACTCAGGGAAAAAAGCGAAATAGCAATAGAAGATTCAACAGGCGTCTATAAAATAAAATGCGAAATATGCAACAAATTCTATAAAGGCCAAACAGGTAGACCATTTCTCAAAAGATCCAAGGAGAATCTACCTGTAAAACACATAATAAACTGCACATCAATATTAGGTAGCACACATAATACAAGAAGGTCCCGAATCTGGTGATTTTCAACGTAATTTCATATCGTTGCATAAATTTCAAAATGGTAGAATAATGGACCACTCTGGAAGAGTATGAAATATACAGGAACAACAACACAGAAATCTTGAATGACAAACTTACGTTCAAGAGTAATGTATTAATGTACACAAAATAGGCGGGTAAAATGACCAAAATTAGTTTAGAAATATAATCTTAATTTTTATATAAATATAAGTAGTTATTATAATAACATATCAACTGTTTACTGAAGATGACAACATTGCTCTTGCTAATTGCTCTTCAATTATATTATTTAAAATATCTACACGTGCAGGTATGTCATAATTAAGATCATCATCATCAAACATAATAATGGTTTTATATATTGAATCATTTTTATCTTAACTGATTAAATCTGCTATAGATAGATCAGCTAAAAGTAAATCAGACCAGTCTTCTTCTTAATTAGCTGAATCTGAATGATCATTTAAAATTCTCATTGTTAAAATTTTAGCAATGATACTGTTAAATTCATATAAAGAGGGATTCATTTTATTTGAAATTCTCGATCTACCCAATGAGAATACATTTTCAATTGGGTCTTGATTAAATCTTGAAACTAAAATAAAAAATAAGTTGTCCTTTCCCATCACCTTTCCCTTTGCCATCAGCAGTTAATTTATGTATTGCGAAAGAACTTAATCAAATGTGGATAATCAAAACCATTTTGGTTCTTGTACTATAGAAAAAATGGATAAGTATAAAAAAAATAAAAATTACAAATAATTACCACTTAAATATTTTTAATGCACAAACAGTGGTCGTTCACTCTCATTATTTTTGATTCATAATAATGTTTCAAAAAAAATATAATTTCCAAAAAAAAAATTACAATAAATTTTTTTAATGTAATTTATAGATTTTCCAAAAATTCAAAAATTTTCAAATAACAAATCAAAAGTACTTTTTAGAACTACCAAAAATTATTTAAAGAGTTGTAACTACAAAATAAACTAAATAAATTAATAAAAGATGAAAAAAACAATACAAACAATACCTAGGTGCATGCATAAGCTAAAAACCAAAGTAAAACATAAACAATAATGCTGTCCTGATAAATTTCAATTGAAACATTATATATATATTATTCTGCATTTATCTGGATGTTTGTAAGTTCGACGGAACGCTCCAACACATATACAAATTACATATGTATACAAATGCATATATATACAAATTGCTTTGGTGCTTTTTTTTAACCCCTGTCTACCATGCTGAACCTTTGCAGGAAAAATTGATTGCATGAACTATATTTTTTTAACTTAATGTTAGTCTTCTTCGAAAATAATAAGGAAAAATAAAAAATAATAAGAATAATATAAATAAAACAAACAATTTTTTTGATTTATAATAATAAGGACTAATAGAAATTTAATCAATAGTTTAATATGGTATAATAACCAAAAGGCAAACAGCATTTAACACAAAAAAAAACATAATTCACTCAAAGGTTATTCTTATTACTTAAAATTATACATAATAATACACATGTGTATCAGCATATTTGTATTGTATAATATTATACATTATACTACTTTATTGCTTCTACCTTTTATTTTTGTCATTATTGTGTGCGTAATTCACTTCACTCAAAAAAAATTATTTTTGTTTTTTTTTGTTTTTTTTTATTATTTCCTGTATCTGTATTCTGTATGTTCTGTATGCTCCATTCTAAAAATATTATTTTATTTTCATTGTTCAGGTTCACCGTTCAATCAATAGAACTGGATAGAAGTAGAGTAGGATAATAAACTCTACCTCTACGTCGGATAATAAAACATTGTTTTTTTTAAATTGAAAATTATATATGAAAATGTTTTTGTATTTTTTGTAAATTTTACCAATTTAGATACAAAATTTTGAATATTTTTTTAAAAATAACACAATACCATAATAACAGTTTATTCATACAGCAAAATAAGATTCCTATACATTATACAAAAGACAAAATTTATATGAAAATAAGATCCCATTTTTAAATTTGCTCCCCCAGAGGCCACAATAACGCTAATACTGTATAATTTATCCTAAATGGAACCCAACTAACGAATTATAACTAAATGGAAGTGAGTACGAGTATACCATACAAAAATACAAACATTTTATACAAATTTGTTGGTATGGTACTTCTTTTTCTGTTATATATAAAAAAAAAAAGATTAGTGTTAGGCCAATATAAACATAAATAAAAAGTGATATAAACATAAGTACTGTAATTTCGGAATAAAGAATCTAATGAAAGAAAAAAAGAAACTAGGATTTATTTTGCTTCCGTCATTTATGACGGGTTACAAAGCTAGTTTTAAATAATTTCGCATTTGTATAAAAACAAGAATCATAATAAATAAATAAGAAAAAAAGAAACATTTCTTCAACCTCAACCACACGTCCACACAACAAATGAAGATATTTTATTTATTCTTTAAATAATTCTTGTGACTCTCTTCAGATAATCTTCTTTTTATTCTTTATATTCTTTGCCAATGCATATGAAAGTTAACCAAAAAGTTTTTTGTTTAGTTAATGTCTTAATAATTCATATTCATATCATAATCATACATAACTAGACTTAGAACACCTTTGACACTTTTGTAAAAAAACAATAATACATGCATTAAAAACAAACAATAAAAAAAGAACAAAAATATAGCATAAACAAAATTGAATTGGAGAATTGGATTGGAGTGGAGTTCTTCAGAAAGAAATAAAACAAGAGAATTGTAAAAATATCTCTCAATAAAGTAAAAATTACTTTTCAATCAGCACAGCACCCTCGTTGTTGCCAGAATTTACCATAGTTGAAAATTTTAAAAATTATTCAGATGATACTTCTTACTTTCTATGTTCTTTGGTGTATATAAACATATTTTGAGACATAACTTATTTCTATTTTACTTTTTATTGATTTGATCATAAGTGTACAGTTTTGACCACGTTAAGAATATAATGTACCAAAAACAAAAACCACATTCATTTGTGTACCACTTTCATCTTTCAGCGGGAAAGTCAAAATGGTATTTGAGAAATATTATTTAGAAGTAGCAACAGCGAGCAGAAATCAAATTAAGTAGCTTATTAGGATCACCTAAACACAGAAAGGGCATAGAACAAATTACTTACATTTAAAAAATTACATTCTCTAAGATTGTGCTATACATCTTACATAATATAGTTGTAAAAAAATTTTGAAATTATCTTATCTTCACCATTATGTACAATTTTTAATAGGTTACTAAAGGAAGGTATATTTTTAGATAATTGATGGAAACAATCTGATCATCTTAATATTCAAGACTGGCTCGAAATTGGTTGTCGAAAACAATAGGCTAAATTGTCAGCTATCCCTAAAGCTTTTCGAATCTATCCATTCTGATAAAATCTAATTTTTAATATTAAAGCTAATACATTTCAAAAGGTAATCTTGGCTTGGCTTCAGGGAGGGTGGATTCACAACAACCAATTTATAAATTTTTTTCACTGTTGTGCAATATAAACTGCATTTATATGTAAATTACATTATTTTTTAGACGTTAACAATTATTTCTAGACAATACCATTATGTCTAATTCATTGCATATACAATATTTTTTTTTTTTGTTTTTTTTTTTTTTTTTTTCAAATATAATTTACATAATGTAATACTTATAATTAATAAACAAAAACAACTTAACTAGTGATTTTAAGAAATTACTAAAAAACAAGATAAAAATTTAATTACTAAAATGACTACTCAAAATATTCATAAATAAAATTGATAAATTGTTTAAATTCATTAAATAAAGGCATCAAAGTATGCAAAGAGAAAAAAAAATAAGTTAAGATCATTCGGTTGCTACAAAGAAACAAGAGTTGAATGACCTGATATACAATTTCATAATGCTGTTTATAGAAAACAAAATTAAATTTAAAATATCATAAATTTGCCAGAAACTTAAAAATAATGAAACAAATAATTTAATTAAAAAACAGAATATTACTAAAAAATTACAAAACATGCTAGCATGAAATTAGAAGTTTGAGAGAAATTAAACATTTTGTTAGATTAATCATGAATCAAAAATTAAAAACTACATCTAGATTACAATTAATTAGCCCGGAATTATAATAATAAGGAACAAAGTTAAGTTATAAATAATTCAATTCGAGAATCATCAAATTAAAATAAGCAATTTTTAAGTTTTTTTGAAAAGGATGAAAAACAACGTTCAACTCTTAAACTTTCTGGAAGGCTGTTAAAAATTCTAGGAGCTAAAGTAGTATAGAAGTGTTGAAAGTGAGCAGTACGGGCTCTAGGTATCAATACTAAATTCCTGTTATTGATTCTAAGATTATAGTTTAACACTACACGTTGATTTAAATAGCCAGACATTGTCGTTTTCATTTAACATTGTCGAAACATGTCAATTTTTAATTTTAATTTTCAAAATTAAAAAAGAAAAACGTCAACATAGACGGAAAATAAATAAAAAATGGAAAATTATTTTCTACTTAAAATATAAAAAGTGGCGTGGAAAAAGCAAATGGAAACTACTAAAATGTCTTTTGGTAAATTATTGATACATTTTCGTTGTCCTGGATATACCCCTCTTTGTCAAGGTAGGTAAAGCCTTCCGGTGGGATGAAGCCTTTACTCACAGCATTTTGTATATATTGGTCATGTATATATTGTATATATTGCTCATATATTGGTGTCTTATAAGTGAATTGGATTGGATTGTTACTGCTCTGTTGTAATATTTTCTTATTATGTATAGATATTATAAAATTGTCGAATCTTATTTGTTATAAATCCTTTTATTCGAGATATAGTGTTTATAATCCGTTTTCATTTTCCTGGATTTGTTGAGACATACTCTTAGGCCTTTCCTTTCGAATTTTCGAACTTCTTCCATTATTGATGCACTGATATTGAACCAAATTGGACATCCATAAGCTATTATGGGTCTGATTAATGATTGATATGAAATAATTTTTACTTTGGGATGTAGGTGTTTTGAATAGAATAAGTTTTTATCCAAATGCCGAGCTATAGGCCTGGGTTCTGTTTTCATAAAATGGATTGGAAATTTCCTCTCGATTCGTGTCTTAATTGACGGATTCATATCCGACAAAAATCATATTAACGCTGGTGCTCCTCAAGGATCAGTTCTCTCACCTACTATCTTTTTGATATTTATCAATGATCTTCTCCAATCAACTTTCAATCCTATCCATAGTTTTGCAGACGACAGCACTTTAGTAGCATCTTTTGATTTTCTTCGAAAATCATATGCCACAATACCAGTTAATGATACTAAACACGTCAGCACGCTCAACCATGACTTAGCCATTATTTAGCCAAAAGTAATAGAGTTGAGTTCAACACCTCCAATACTCAAAGCTGTCTAGTCTCGCGCAAAACTACCCCATTTAACCCCACCCTATAATTCGGGGGTGTGCGTATTCAGCGAACCGAACATTTGATTATCCTGGGCATGAAGGTCAACAATAAAATGATATGGAATGATCATATCCTTGACATTACTAAAAATGCCGCGAGATGTTTGGGTTTTTTGAGTCGCTGCAAAACGTATTTTTCTCCCCAGGACATGCTAAATATCTATAAATCATGCATACAACCCAAGTTGAAATACAGTTCACATATATGGGCCGGTGCATCACGAACCGCACTAAATTTTCTTGACAAAGTTGAATAAAACGAATGTTATTGACAACCCTAATGTGACATTCTCCCTTGTACGACTTAAAAATCGTCGTGTTGTTGGAGCAATTTCCCTATTTTATAGATATCTTGTAGGTTTAGGCACTTGTTCAGATGAAATAAAAACCCTAATGCCACCTATCAAAAATTTCTGGTGAGGAACAAGAGAGGCATCAAGTGCCCACCCCTACTCAGTGCAAATTCCAAGGTGGCTCAAAAATGGCTATGGGAATTCGTTTGTAGTAAAATTTTCTCGAATGTGGAACCATATTCCAACAAACGTGCATATTCCACCCAATGCAGAAATATGCCTACGTACAATCTATACAAAAGTTCAAGAGTAACATTAATAAATTTATTCAAAATGTCCCTACTGATCAAACGGATAAATTTTCTTTCTACAATCCTCAATTAGTCCAACCTATATATTCGTGTATAAAGGTATCGTTTGAAAGCTAGTGTTTGGCTTAACTTACCTAGATATTTTACTGTGGTATTAGCACGGATATTGATGTCATTTGTTGCTCTAATCTGAAATTGTTTCCAATTTCTCTGAACTGTTGTGTGACAATTGACGAGGTTACTTCGGAAAAGAATGAGTTCGCATTTACTATAATTTATTTTTAGTTTCCAAGAATAATTATAATTTTTTGTGACGTTGAACATTTCCTGAAGTTGTCTTTCGATGTCTGGTAATTTTCTTCCTCTAACATAAACTGTTAAATCATCTGCAAAGGCAAGAGCATAGTTTTTATTTTATAAAAGGCATTTTAGCAAGTCATTTATGAATATAACAAAATAGACCGTTCCTTGTTGCAATCCATTGTTAATTTGAAATAACTGCTCCGATATATATCCATTCGATTTTACATAGAATGTTTTATTATGAATCATACTACTAATTAATTTAACCAAGTGGTCTGAAAAATTTAGTTTTAAGAGTTTATATTATATACTAGCTTTGTAACCCGTCATAAATGACGGAAGCAAAATAAATCCTAGTTTCTTTTTTTCTTTCATTAGATTCTTTATTCCGAAATTACAGTACTTATGTTTATATCACTTTTTATTTATTTTTATTTATGTTTATATTGGCCTAACACTAATCTTTTTTTATTTTATATAACAGAAAAAGAAGTACCATACCAACAAATTTGTATAAAATGTTTGTATTTTTGTATGGTATACTCGTACTCACTTCCATTTAGTTATAATTCGTTAGTTGGGTTCCATTTAGTATAAATTATACCGTATTAGCGTTATTGAGTCCTCCGGGAGAGCAAATTTAAAAATGGGATCTTATTTTCATATAAATTTTGTCTTTTGTATAATGTATAGGGATCTTATTTTGTTATATGAATAAACTGTTATTATGGTATTGTGTTATTTTTAAAAAAATATTCAAAATTTTGTATCTAAATTGGTAAAATTTACAAAAAATACAAAAACATTTTCATCAATAATTTTCAATTTAAAAAAAACAATGTTTTATTATCCGGCGTAGAAGTAGAGTTAATTATCCTACTCTACTTCTATCAAGTTCTATTGATTGAACAGTGAACCTGAACAGTGAAGTGAAAAGTGAACACTTAACACTGAAAATAAAATAATATTTTTGGAATGGAGCATACAGAACATACAGAATACAGATACAGCAAATAATAAAAAAAAAACAAAAAAGAACAAAAAAAAACAAAAATAATTTTTTTTGAGTGAAGTGAGTTACGCACACAATATAGACAAAAATAAAAGGTAGAAGCAATAAAGTAGTATAATGTATAATATTATACAGTACAAACATGCTGATACACATGTGTATTATTATGTATAATTTTAAGTAATAAGAATAACCTTTGAGTGAATTATGTTTTTTTTTGTGTTAAATGCTGTTTGCCTTTTGGTTATTATACCATATTAAACTATTGATTAAATTTCTATTAGTCCTTATTATTATAAATCAAAAAAATTGTTTGTTTTATTTATATTATTATTATTATTTATTATTTTTCCTTATTATTTGCGAACAAGACTAACATTAAATTAAAAAAATATAGTTCATGCAATCAATTTTTCCTGCAAAGGTTCAGCATGGTAGACAGGGGTTAAAAAAAAGCACCAAAGCAATTTGTATATATATGCATTTGTATACATATGCAATTTGTACATGTGTTGGAGCGTTCCGTCGAACTTACAAACATCCAGATAAATGCAGAATAATATATATATATAATACTGTAGTGAAAGCATCGCTTAGATCTATAAATAATCCCCAAGAAGTTCATTTGAGTACTATGTATATTTCGGAATTAGCGTGATATCAATAAAAAGGGCAAACATTACTGTATCTTTGTTAAGTAATGTCTGTATTAAAATAGATTCCAGTACGCCAAAAATTGAATTTTAATATTTTGGTATTTATTTTTAAAATGAAAAATTATTACCAGACTATTTGCGAAATATATTACGATGGTCAAACAAGTAATTACAAACCGAGATCGGTAAAGATTACCATAACTTCGTAGGACTATAATTTTTTGAATAAGGCCTTAAGTTTATTTAAGCTATTTTCAGTTGAAGGTAGATATGTAGGTAATTTGAAAAAGAAAAATTTCTTCATTTTTTTTTCACCTTATAATTACGATATAACTACTAGTCCTAGTCCCAAGATTATCTTGGAAGAGCTTAAATAATGAATACTAATGAAGTTAAAACAATAATAAATTTTTATTTAGAAAACTAAAATAATGTAGTTCTCATTTATCTAAGCAGTTCATATCGAAATTCTGAATTTTTTATTTTATTTCGTGAAAAACGCACAATTTCGTAATCCAGTAATCCACAGCACAACATTTTCGTAATTCATTTAATTGAGAAAAATTTACTTTTTGTTTATTGTCATCCAGATTCCCGAAAATTATTCCCACATAATTACAATTTTAAAAATTATTATTAGATTAATTTTATTAACTACATATACATATTTCGAAATTTATCCTGCGACATAAATACAATTAAAGAATTTCCATATAGAACGACCAATTGTTCCATTATTCAAATAAAATTTTTAATTAGAAAAATTTTATTAAACAAAAAAAAATTAATAATTAGATTATAATAGTAATTTTTAGATTTTGAAAATTTTATTATTATTAATTTAATTGTCATTTCCAAATTCAAAAATTTTATATTTTATTTACCTCAGGGACTTAGCTACATACATACATACATATACAATGTATTTTTTTGTTTTATTTTTGATTTTATATTTTTTTGAATAAATTGTAACCAATTAACCAACTTAATATCTAAAATGTATTATCTATAACATCTAAATACATGTTGATATATTATTATTGAATTATTGATTTAATATGGCGTTTATTTGAAATGAAATTATCATAATTTTATTAGTGATATTATTTTATAATTAAAATTTATTGAATTTTAATAGCTTTGTGGTATGATTATTAGATATGTATAATATTATAAATTTTAAAATTTTGTATTTTAAATATTATCAGAATTTTGGTTTTCAAATTTTTAATTTATTTTGTAATTTAGATAATTATAAATAATAATGATATATGTAGGTAAAGTGTTAAGTTGGATTAAAATGACACATAAATTTGACATTTTATTATATAACATTAAAGAATCTTTAGTTTGTCGTTAATTTTCTCTGTTTTTAAATTAAAAATATATTTTTTTGTAATCACTGCTCGCAGTGTTTGAGGGCTAATTCTATAAATAAATTATGTGACATAACACTAGCTGCCTTTCGTCACATGAGTGTTTCTATTTTTATCATTAAGTTCATCTGTTTAAATTTGATTAAGTTCAATCATGCAGACATTGGCGTTTAGGCATTATAAGGATATTTGAATTATCATTGAAAAATGCAATGCTAATGAAAAAAATTTTTCATTAATTTTATTATTATTATTATTTTTAATGAATATAATAATTTACTAGTTGTCAGAGGGCTATCGGCTTTTTTAAAAATATTTCTGCCTTGATTTTAAATTTTTAATGCTTAAAAAAATATTACATTGAGTTTCTTATTTTCAATAATAATGATAAAAACATGCACTGCCTTCAATGATAATGAAGGTAATAATCAAAATAAAACATTGATATTATTTAATAAAAGACAAAAGTACTATGAAAAATATACTAAATTATAATATAATTTAGTATATGTGTTATCGATAAAAATGGTGCGCTCATCACAAACTTAGAGGATCAGTTAAAGAGATGGAAAGAACATTTCCAAGAACTGAGCAATGAAGAAATTAAAAATAAAGAAGCAGACGTAAGAAACAGAGACAATGCAAATATCTACCCAACTGAGGGACTGCCAATATCTACTCAAGCTCCAAATATAGAAGAAATCAAAGCTACAATCAACATCCTGAAGCACAACAAAGCAACAGGTGAAGATGGAATTCTAGCAGAAATAGCCAAACTGGACCCCGACCTATTCGCAAAAGCAATTGAACCCCACATCAGAAAAGCATGGACAGAAGAGAATATACCACCATCATGGAAGAAAGGAATGATTGTCAAGATACCTAAAAAAGCAGACTAGGCAAATTGCAGCTACTGGAGAAGAATCACGGTTCTAAATACTATTCATCAGATAATAGCAATTATTATAAAGAAAAGATTAGAAGAAGTACTAGAACCAATACAACGGAAAGAACAGGCAGGTTTCAGACCAAACCGAAGCTGTGTTGACCAGGCAAATACTTTACGGGTCATAGTTGAGCAATCAGTAGAATGGAATACCCCACTATATCTACTATTCATAGATTTTAAGAAAGCATTCGACACAGTCAAGAGATGCGCAATATGGAGAACAAAGAAGGGAATTCCTGAAAAAAATCATCAACATCATCAAAGCGATGTATAAAAATGCAGAGGAAACAGTTCAACACAGAGGTCACATCAGTGATCCATTCTACACCAATATAGGAGTTAGACAAGGATGTCCACTATCTTCACTTCTCTTCAACACAATACTAGACGACATTCTAAGAAAAGTTTGCACTGGAATAAACGGAATAGAATGGGATCTCTTCGGCAACTTAGAAGACTTAGATTACGCAGATGATGTATGCCTCATATCAAGGAATCAAAGGGACCTACAGAATAAAGTCAACTGATTACAGGAAGAAGCAAAGAAATCGGGACTGGAATTAAATATCGAGAAAACCAAGGCAATGAGGACAAACAACAGTGATAATGAGCCAATAATAGTGAGTGGACAACAGATAGAATACGTAGAAGAATTCAACTACCTGGGGAGCATCATAACATCAAGAGGAGGTGCCAACAGAAGATGTCAACAGCCGTATAAATAAGGCAAGAAGAACATTTGGGAGCCTAATAAAGATATGGCGGAGCAACCAAATATCGAGAGCAACAAAGATAACAATATTCAAAGCATGCGTGTAAAGTCAACATTAATATATGGCAGTGAAACATGGCTCACTTCGGTCAGAATCAAACAGAAGCTACAAGTATTCATCAACAAGTACTTGAGAATTATATGCAGAATATTCTGGCCGGCAAGAATTAGCAACGAGGATTTATGGATGATAACTGGAGAAGAACCGATCAACAGACAGATAAATAGGTAAAAATGGAAATGGATAGGTCATACACTAAGGAAATCAGAAAGTGATATAGCAAGAAGAGCTCTAGAGTGGAATCCACAAGGTCAAAGGAGACCCGGCAGACCATAGAACACATGGAGACGCAAAATCGATCAAGAATTAACAATCAACAACTATACCCGGGACGATATTAAAAAAGTAGTACTGAACAGAGAGGAATGGAGGTTTACTATCGAAGCCCTATGCTACCACGCGGAGTAATAGGAGAAAAAAAAAATAAATAATATAATTAAAGTAAATAGTTACTATTTATTATATATTTATAATAAATAGTAACTATTTACTTTAATATTATATATAATCACGTCCAACATTATTATACATTTATATATTTATTATATATATATATATTTATACGATTATAGCCGTCAGAAAATGTATAATAATGTCAGACGTGATTCTGTTTTCATTTTCAGTTCAGTTTAAACAAAATACTGCGATTAGTCTTTTTTATAACCATATACTTAAATTAAAAATGCTAATGAACCTGCCAAAAACATTGATTGGTTCTACAATATAGATATGATCTTACTTTATTGATGAAAGTCCCACACAAAACACTTTACGAAATTTTGCGCAAATAGATAAAATAAAATATGTTATTTATAGATTCGAGGAGAACTACTGAATCGATTTGGATGAAATTGTCAGAGTATATTAATGGAATATAGGAAAAGATTGTAGGTCAACCCGCTTTTTAAAATTCCGACGGATTCGAGCAGCTGCCCTACAACTCCCACCACCTATCACAAATATATTAAGAACCAAAAATATTACAGAGCTGAAAATTTGTACTCAGGTACTGCCTCAAAAATGAACAAATACGTCTATTACCGTTTTTCAAAATTTTTAGTGGTTTGGACAGCTGCCATACAACTGTCAACACTTATTACAAATATAATGAGCAAACATATCTTTTACCGTTTTCCGATAATCTGAGTGGTTCGAGTAGCAGTCATAAAACTTCCATCCCCCATTAAAATAATGACGCAAAGATCAATAATTGAATGTTATTAAATTTGGAAAATCCGTGCTTTACACATAGACAGGGGTGGCATTATGTAACTTTGTTTCAAACATTTCGGTCGAAACAAAATGTTGTCGAAACAAAATTTGGATGACATTACGTAATTTGAAACGCGACTTTTGTATGGAGTTTTCTTTTTGTTTAAAAAAAAACTTTTTTACTTTTTATTTATTATTTTATTAATCACAAATTTAACTTGACAGGTAATTACAAGTTACTTATATTAAGTCTAAATACAGAATGATTATCTTTATTTTAATTTGAAATTGCATGGTTATTCTTATTATTATAAAAAATGCAATTTCGCAAAAGCTTAACTTAAATTTGTTATAATTTGAGCAATGTGTATTTGATGGGAAAATAGTAATTAAAACTTTTCCACACTGAAATATGATATTTACTAAATTATTTATTTAAATTTTATTGTTGTGAAATAACAGAAATTGCTGATGTAGTGTCTGTTATTTTTATAGGAAAGGAATTTATTATGTTTTTATTATTAGAGGAAATTGATGAATACATAACTTCTCCCTCATTTAGATTAGAATTCTCCTGAATTCTTTTATCAATTTTAAAATATCCAAAATGTTTATTAACTAATATCATTGCTAAAATTATTCCAATTACAAAAATTATTATATCTATTATATAAGATACATGTTTATGAATTTTTAATCCATTTATTAAGTTAAAATTATTTTCATTTTCTAATACAATTTCATCAAATGTTATTTTATTTGTAAAATTATAGGTTTTATTTAATGGATAGTAAAATCTTTCTTGAAAAGTATCTTTTACATTTGAAAAATAATGATCCATTATATTTAAAGTACAATTATTAAAATGAATTAGAACATGGTTTGATACCACAATTTTTCTATTATCACATGTTTGATTTATAAATAAATTATTAGCATTTTTGATTAAAATAGTTTCTTTATCAATTTTTACAATTTCCATTAGTTTATTATTTATTAATTGACAATTATTTTTTAAAATACAATGTTTACTTAAATTTAATTCATTTAATGTTTTTAATTTTTCATATTTATATGTTTTATTATTATATGTAAGTAAAATTTCATTGTTAAAATCAATTTCTTTATTTTCTTTATTAGGAACTGGAACTATTACTTCTAACTGTACTGCTTTTACTTTTTTAGGAATTTTAATTGCCAGCAATAATGAGTTGCTTTTATATTGGGCTAAACCTAATTTGAGATACTGTAACTTATAAAAATCTATTTGATATTTTTCTATTTCGTCTTCTGTTAATATATTTGGATGTATAATTCCATGTCTAATAGAGGCTAAATTATCTTGTATTATATTAATTTTTTCTTTAATGAATTGAATTTTAAAAAGAAAATCTAAATATAAATTTTGTTTAAAATGTGATTTTTCTAAATTATTTATTTCATTTGATAATATATTTCTATCAGTTTCTACAATTGCTTTAAGTTGTTTTATTGTTTTATCGAATTGGCTATTGATTGTAACTTGATCATTAAAATTTGTAATTAATAACTGATTGTTTTGATCTAGTACTTGCAAATGTTTTTCAATGTTTTGTCGGTCTTGTTCGTCCATTGTCCCAAATAACCAATTAGATATAATACCAATGGCGTTTATTAATCCACGTTTTAACCTTCTCATGGGTATAATTGTTTTTAATTTATTTTTAGTTTCTGATATTTCTGTTTGTAATACTTTTTGTTGTATTGGTTCTAATATTTCGGTTTTATTTAAAATATTTTCAAGTAATTCTAAAATTTCAGTTGGATGAATAATATGTATAACAATGTCTGTTTGAGTAACTAAATCTGCTTTATTTAAATGGATTTTAATAAATCCTGTGTTTGAATCTATACTATTTATTTCTAGTAGATTAGCGTTCGTTGTTTGTATTAACATTACTGTCAGTATTATTAGTATGGTGAGTATCTGAAAATTTTAATGGTCTTTTAATATTTGTTACGTGTATATTGTCTAATTTTAACTTTTTGTACTTAGGTTGTTCTTTATGTCGAATGGCTTTGTAATTTTTAACAAAACCTGCCGATCTAGTTTCACTGTAGTTTTCACGTTTTTCATTAAGTTTTTCTATTTTATTTAATTTAATCTTTGCCATAGTGTCTTTAATTTTTTCAAAGTTTGAGATACGACTTTGTACATTTGTTGGAATATCTTTTATACTTGAATGAAATCGTTCATTGTAAGTTCTAATAGCTCTTTGAATCATTTGTTTAACTGATAAACTCTTTTGAGTTTGTTTAAAAATTCTAAATTTTTCTGCTAAAGAGTTGTGAAATCGTTCGATGTCACCGTTTCCTGTATGACTGTTTGGTTTAGTTAAGTGTAATGTCACATTTTCTTCTTGTAAGAATTGTCTTATTTGTAAGGCTTTAAATTCATTATCTGCTATAATTTTCCTAGGTTTACCTATTTTTGAAAAATGTTCTTCTAATTGTTCTATAATTGTTAAATGGTTTCTATCTGATAAATAATATGCAGAACCGAATTTTGAAAACTTATCAATTATAGTTAGAAACGAATGTTTCATTATGACGTAAGTGTCAATATGGATAATTTCATTAATGTCACTGGGTGTTTCTGTCAATTTATACTTGGGTTTAATTGGTCTTCTGTCATACTTAACTTGTTGACAGATGTCACATTGATTTATTACAATTTGGATAACTTCTAGTAATTTTGGATAATATATTTTATATTTTAATTGATTATACGTCTCCTGAATTCCAGAGTGGAAACTCTCTCTAACGTGATAAAATGAAATTTGTTTAACGGCTTCGACTTCCGTTTTAATTTCTTGAGCCCTGTATGAACATTTTACGAATTTGACTTGTCTATCATTTGAAAACAGTTCAATTAGTTTTTGTTGAACAATATTATACTTACTATCTGGTAGTTCAGAGTATATCCCTGTTGTTCCTTTTTTAATGTATCTCCTAAATATGTCACCTAAATTGACAAAATCGTATTCCGCAATATAAATTATTCTTCTATCAAGAATATTTTCTATTTCTGCTATTTTATTATTAGTAATTATAATTTGAGTTTTATACTTATTAACTATTTCTTCTTTAATCCATATATGATCTAATAGTTGTTCTTCAGTAGAATGTACCGTTGCCATTGAGATGTCATCTTCAATGTTTAATATGTTTAACGATTGGGTTGATGTTTCATCATTTTCTCCCTCATTTACTGTATCGTTATTTTTCTCAATTCTACTAAGAAAATCAGCTACACGATTTTCTTTCCCTTTAAGATATTCAATGTCAAATTGATATTCTCCTAATTTTAATAACCATCTTTGATGCCTTGGTGACAGGTCTTTCCCTTTATATTTGGCATGTAAAAATTTGATCGGTTGATGATCAGTCAATATTTTAAATTTGTTACCATAAAGATATGGTCGAAAGTAATTCACTGACCATATGATTGTGAGAAATTCTTTGTCTGTAGCGGAGTAGTTCCGTTCATGATTGTTTAAAGTTCGTGAAGCGAAGCAAACTGGATGTCCTTCTTGAGACAACACTGCTCCAATTGCATAATTTGATGCGTCAGTTGTTAAAACAAAAGGTTTCTCAAAATTTGGGTACCTTATTACTGGATGACTTATTATAAGATGTTTTAATTTTTCGAAAGCAGAGATATAGTTAGGATCATTAATATTAATTTTAGTATTTTTTCTTAAATATTTTGTGATAGGTTGGGCAACTTTCGCATAGTCCTTCACAAATTTTCTATAATATCCGGTTAAACCTAAAAAGCTTTTAATTTGCTTTTCTGTTTTTGGTAAATCTAAATTTTGAATTGTTTTAATTTTATTCGGATTCGGTTTTAAGCCGTCTTTAGTTAGTATGTGTCCTAAAAACTCTGTCTCTTTTTTCATAAAATTACATTTATCTATTTGAATTTTTAAATTTTTATCTTCTAAAACTTTAAAAATACTATTGATTGCTTTAATATGTTCTTGAAGTGATGTACTGAATATTAGGATATCGTCAAGATATACTACACAGATTTTATTAATATAATCTCTTAAAATATCATTCATGAGACGTTGGAATGTCGCTGGAGCATTCTTTAGTCCAAACGGCATCCTATTGAATTCATATAAGCCATGTGGAGTTACAAACGCTGTCTTTTGTTTGTCCTCCTCTCTAATTGATATTTGATGATAACCCTTCGCTAAATCTAATGTTGTAAAATATTGGGCTTTACCTAACTTGTCCAATATTGAATCGATGTTTGGTAACGGGAATTTATCGTCCACTGTTACTTTATTTAGTTTTCTATAATCGATAACAATCCTAAATTTCTTCTCTCCTGAATTGTCCGATTTTTTTGGTACTACTATTAAGGGGCTGGAATATCGAGAATTACTCTTTCTGATTATTCCTTGTTCCTCCATTTCTTTTATTTGTTTCCTTACTTCTTCTTCATGCTTAGGCGGATACCTATATAATTTTGAGTTTATGGATTGATCGGTCATTGTCACTATTTCATGTTTAACTTCTGTCGTTTGTGTCAATATGTCACCGTCTTTAAAAAATAAATTTGAAAATCTCTTAACTACTTTTTTTATTTCTGAAAGTTCTTCAGAATTAAGGTGGTCTAATTTTAAAATATTTATTTTTGGATTTATTGCTTCTAGTGTACATACATCATTAAATTTATATGGTATGTTTTGAAGGTTTAAATTTTGGTCATTTAAATTTATTGTTCCTTTTTCAAAATCTATTATACTTTCTAAACTATTTAGAAGATCTGATCCTATTATCAATTGGTATCTTCTATTTGGCAAGTTTTTTACTTTCCATCTTATTAAAGCGTTGGAAGGCATTTTAAATTCTTTTGGTGGTCTAGTATGAATTTCAAAATTTATGTGGTCTTTTCCATTAATTGTTGAATATGGAATTGGTTCAATTTTAATTTTTTTAAAGTCTTGTATTCTGTCATCTATAATACTAAAGCTAGATCCTGTATCTATTAATGCTAGGAATTTTTTATTTTCTATTGTTAATTCTATAGTAGGAAGATCCGAGGCTAGTTTATAAAAAAATCTATATTATTATTTTCTTTTTCGTTTTTATCCGTTTTTTCTTTGTTTATTTGAATATTGTCTACTTCCATTGCATCAACTGGTCCTTGTTTAGGACAATTCTGTTGTTGGCGATATTGGCCCGAATTGTTCCTAAAGTTTCCTGACCCTTGTTGATTTCGTCGGAAGTGTCCAGAATTATTATTATTATTGTTCGAATTATTTTTAGAATAATTATTATTATTATTATTAGAATAATTATTTTGCCTATATTGTCCTGAGTTATTAAAATTTGGACTATTTCTAGAATTATTTTGATTTCTTTGGCGATTATTATTAAATTCATTAGAATTTTTGTTATATTTGAAAATTTTATTTTGATTTAAATTAAAATTTTTTTGATTATTTATATATTTATTAAATTCTTTTCTGATACATGAATCTTCGTATCTTTTTTGTCTCATTATAGCGATTACATCACCTAATTCTCTTAAATTATAAATTTTTTCTAACAAGACTCCTTGAGTCATTTCTTTTACAGTATTCACTAGGAGACTATCTACGTTACTTAGGTCTATATAATTTTGGTCCCTATAATACACTTGAACCTCATCTGACTTATATTTAATATCTTGTATTGTAATAGCTAACTCACTTACCGTGTTTACTCGTATGTTGGAAATCATTTTGTATATCTCAGATGGCTCCACCTCCGGTCTGTACCTGAGTTTAAGTATCACCTTGATAGCTTCCCAATCGGATGGATCTGGTATATTTATGATACAGTTTTTAGCTTCTCCTTGAATCTTTTCGAAGAATATAGCTCGAACCATAGCTTGTTTTGTTTCAGGATCATTCGTAGTTGACAGTTGATATTCAACGTTACTGATGAAGGAGTTAATACTGACATCTCCTCTACCAGTAAACGTTGACATAAATTTGATGTTTTTGTATACCACTTCGGTTGGTGTTTTAGTTTTATGAACTATTGTTGGTGTTGGTTGAATCTGCATTTGTCTTAATTGCTCCATTAATGCTTGGATTTGTTGTTGTTGTACCGCAATATGTTCTTGTAATTTTTCTTCCATGGTGGGTTGATTTTCTAAATTTCTGCCTTCGTCAAATTTGTTCATAATATTTAATTAAATTTTTTTTGTTTGTTACTTAATTACGAAGCTTGTTTCTACGGATAATATAAAAATCCTTTGTTGTCCACTTTCGTATATTAAAGTTTATATATATATTTTTTTAAATATTTTATTCACCGATTTTAGATTCGATCACTGGATAATTTTTTTAATTTAAATTATCCTACCGACTGCGCCACTTTTGTATGGAGTTTTCTTTTTGTTTAAAAAAAAACTTTTTTACTTTTTATTTATTATTTTATTAATCACAAATTTAACTTGACAGGTAATTACAAGTTACTTATATTAAGTCTAAATACAGAATGATTATCTTTATTTTAATTTGAAATTGCATGGTTATTCTTATTATTATAAAAAATGCAATTTCGCAAAAGCTTAACTTAAATTTGTTATAATTTGAGCAATGTGTATTTGATGGGAAAATAGTAATTAAAACTTTTCCACACTGAAATATGATATTTACTAAATTATTTATTTAAATTTTATTGTTGTGAAATAACAGAAATTGCTGATGTAGTGTCTGTTATTTTTATAGGAAAGGAATTTATTATGTTTTTATTATTAGAGGAAATTGATGAATACATAACTCGCGCGAAAAAAACTTTGAAACACTTTACATAATTTCATTTTTGATTTGTTTCGTTAAAATTTCAAAAATTACTGCTAGAAACTAATATTCAAATAAAAAAATGGAGCTAAAAGAAATTGCAACTAGATACAAGTAAAAGAAGCTAATAGCTTTTTTTTTTTTTATTCTGAAAATTTTTTTTCTTGACAGAAAATCATTATAAATTTACTTAATTTTTCATTTTATTGGAATTTTTATTTCTGTGCGTTTCTAAAATAAATATTCCAATAAAAATCATGTATTAATTTATTATTTTTTTTTTTCAAATTTACCTAAAAGCGTCAACTATTTTTCAATCGCCAAAATTTGGTCGTATCAAATGTAAAAAAAAAGTAGCGTTTCAACCTTACGCAATACCAAAATATGTCGTACCAATTTTGAAAAGATTCAAACAAAATAAAAATGGTCGAAACAAAATTATACAACCACTTTTTGAAAATAGTTTCAAATTACACGATGCCACCCCAGTGATATGTCACACTTTCGAGAGTTTGAAATCCAGATAATTTATATATTTACACTCCAAATAATAAAACAAAAAATGTTGTATCATACCAACAAGCGTTACAATAAATTGGAAAATAAATTGAAAAAATAATAAAAACAATTAAATAAATAACAATTATTAGTATGTATTCAAATATTAATTTTTTTTTATTAAATAATTAATTAAAAAAAATTTACACATTGTATTCAAATATTAGTTAAATTTTTTCTTAAAATAAAGTGAATGAATAAGATTAAATTTATGTCTTTAAAAAATTATTTAAAATTAGGGAATTTCTATTATATGGACCAGCAACGCGGACCAGGTATAGCTAGTACAATATAAATTTACTATAATTATTTAAAATTAAAACAAAATAGAATAGTTACAAAGAAAACATAATGCTTATACAGTAAAATATAAATGAAAATGATGAAAAAATTCAACAGTTAAACAAATTAAAATAAAATATGAAAAAAAAAAAATCAATGAGAAAAGCAGATTATACAATTAAAAAATAAAAATTCAAATTGTTTTAAGAACTTTGTAAAAATATAAATGTCTTAGAGGAAATAAAACAATTTATTTACAAAATTTGTTTCTAAACAATTTATTTATTCTATTATAAAATGCGTACTTTAAAATGTGGTTTAATAATTATTGTTAAATTATTGTTACTCATATTACATGAATACATATCATATTATACATCCTAAATTCTAAAATTCATCCTATTTTAATGCTTTGATTACATACCTATAATTTATTTCTTAAAAATAAAAAAAAAACACCGGTTTATTTTCTTTTAACTTTTTTAAATCAAAAAATATATCAACATACAGAAATAAAATCAAAATGTAGGTGAAGAATAGAAAAAAGCAAAAAAAAAATTTATATTATTTAAATAATATATATTTAAAAGACTATATTATATTTTAAAATATATTTTAAAAAGAAAAACAAATTTGCTCATGCTTAGATTAATAGAAAAAAATTAAAAAATATGAAAAGTTAAGAAATGAACATTTAATTTAAATTGTTTAATTTTCTTTGTTTAATGGATTTAGATGAATTTGATGTGACAAAATTTTTTTGATAAATTCTTTTGTGTATATTTTTATTTTTACAATAATTATTCATCAAAATATTTCACCAAGTTTTTATATATAAGAAATTTTTTTGTTTACATTTTCCTATGGCCTTTAAAGCGCCATCTTAACAAAAAAAAGTACGAAGTGTTATGCCTGTGAAGTGTCATGACTAACTGTAAATACAATACAGTAATATTAAACAAAGTAAAACAGTATTGCTAAAACATTAAAATCGGTCCAAAAATTAAGTTTTCACAGTATTTTCTCTTACTGTTAATTTTCAAAATTTGTAGCGATGCTAGCATTACAAATAAAAATGCGAACATTTTCATTTTTTTCAAAATGGTTTTATTTTGTCTCTATATTTTAGAATATTCATTAAATAAAGTAAAACAGTTGAAAAAACATTGAATTATCGGTAATAACAAGCTACACATACAATCGATTATTTTAACAATCGATTTAGTTATAGTTTGTGTATAGTGTAGCCAACTTCAGTTTAGTTTAAATATATTTGATTTATTTTCATTTCATTAATATTTTAAAGTCAGTTTTTTCTAAACTTTTAAACTTAACTTTTTACTTTTTATATTGATTTTTTTTTATTGACAAAAAAAAAATCTGAAATTGGATGTATTTTTAAACGCAGTATTTTTAACTTTTAAAAATCTTTATCAAAGAATAATATTTAAATTTGTTATAAATAATTAATTATATTTAATTATGAAATTGAAAATATTTAAATTAGTACATTGTTTAGTAAAATATAAAATTAAAATGTATATATGTAGTTAAGAGGAGTGAGAAAATCGGCATATTTGGGCCAAAGAGACACATTATGGTATTACAGAAACAATTACGTTTTTTCGCATTTATAAATACAAATATTATTAACACACGGCAAATTTAGTACACATAAAAATTAAAAAAAACTTTAAAAAGAAAAATCACAGACTACACTTACCTACATCAGAGACCCTAGCAGGATAATAATATAACAATAAAAACTGAAGAATAAGAGAAAAATTACTGGCTTTACCCCTAACTATAATAGTCATAAGGCGTCAATAAAAACTGAACAATAGGAGAAAAAGCATAATAATTGCTTTTACCCCTAACTATAATAGTCATAAGGCGTCACGATGATGTCATATGATACTTCGTTAAATGGCCTATATGATTCGATATGATTGAACAAAGTCATAACAAATCATAACCTTTACTATAATGGTCATACCTAATCATATCAAAACGTCAAAACCAAAATTTAAAAGAAGTGAAATAAAAATATAAATTCTATAAATAAATGTTTTTGGTTTTTTTTATTTTGAGTTTGGAAATAGTTTGGCCTAAAAATAACACAAAAAACGTTCCTATGACTATTTTAATGTGTTTTTAATGTGAGTGTGGTATGTATTTAGTTTAAATGCATTTAATTTCATATCTATACTGCCAGCGACATCTCTGTTCGCCACATTTTGTTGAAATATACGTCTCTATTAATAGTATTTGTTAGGGAGCGTTTAGACATCAGATTTTGTTTCATGAAAGTTTTGTTTTACTTATTTTTATTACATTTACAAATTTTATTGCAATTACATCAAATTTTATTTCAAAAGTTTCAATTACATATCTCAAAGATAAACAAATATAGTTGCAAAGTATACTATACTTCTTCATGCAAAATCCACTTTCTAAACTTGCGAAAATACGAACATACGAATATTCGTTACGAGTACTAATAATAAATACTTATAAACAAATATAAATATTCAGTGTAATTTCAGAACATTTATGAAATATAAATATTTAAATAGTAAATCAATTATTCTAAGTATTTGTATTGATAAATAATAATAATATTTAATACACATTTTTTGTATTTTTTTAATGTATATCTTTCAATATATTGGCATAACACAATTAGAAGCTTATAAATACTTTTTCTCGCAAAATTCACTTTTTCAACTTGCGAAATACGAAAATGCGTGTCGAGCACTATTATTTAAAAAAAAAAAATTATGATATTCTATAGCAAAGTCGGATGTCAAACTTTAATGAACATCATTTATACGTTATAAATACAATTCAAAAACGAATAAACGCTGCCTTGTATAAAAGTTTTTCTTCAAAACTATTAGCGGTCAATATTTTCAATTTGATTCTAGGAAAATCAAATAAAATTATTACTTATTATATTATACATATTAAGTATATTATAAATATTGTAAATTATAATTTTATTTATTTATTTATTCATTTTATTATTATTATTTAAATAACAATAATAATTACAATTATAATAATTTATGATACCGTACGTATTATAATATCTACCTATCGGTTGTAAAAATAGAATTTTAATACATACAGTGACAAGTGCTTTCAAAATAAAACAAAAAAATATAAACCTGAAGTAGACCTGCGGATTTATCTACGGGTTCACTGTTTAATAAATACATAAATACCTAAATAAAAAATATAAAAAAAATAGTTATAGATAGATCAAACAATATTGTAAATTACTAGCTATTCCCGGCGTAACATTCGTCGGTCTAGCATTAGCATTATAAATGAAATAATTTATTTTATTTGTTTATTTTCTTTAATTTCTTAAAAAAAATCAGTGTTTTACATATTTTTCTATTACATAATAAATATTTAACTTTATTTAATATCTTAAAAATAGTTTAACATTTTGATACTTATTCAAATATTTCACTGAAAACACAATTCTCTATTTAACAGGTTATATGTTGCTTTGTCTAGAGTACGATCTTTTGATAGTGTTAGTGCAGTATAAAATATTATGAAATGTTTGAATAAGTATTAAAATGTTAAACTATTTTTAAGATATTAAATAAAGTGAATTATAGTTTTTAATATAATAAAAAAAAATATATATCTGAGTCATTGATTTTTTTAAAGAAAATAAAGAAAATAAATAAATAAAATAAATTGTTTCATTTATAATGCTAATGCTAGACCGGCGAATGCTACGCCGGGAATATCTAGTAATTATAGATTCTTATTGATTTCAAAATTTAAATTACATTATTATAATATTATGCATTACCGACTTGTATTAATTTACTGATTATATATCAGATTTATAGATCAGATCTTCAGATCTATACATTTAGAAGTACAAATAAATTTGAAAAAAACAAAATCAAGATATAAATGAGTATCGAGTAAAAAACTATTTTTATTTTGTAAATATCGATAATTCGGAATCAACATACATTCTTCATCAGTGCCTGGGACTTGGCCGTACGGATTTGTTGCAATCAAATTTAAAAAAAAAAACTAATTAACAAACGAAAACTTTATTGCAATTAAATTATTTACATTTTATTCAATTTATAAATAATATATATTTCAATATACCTACTAATCTTATAACCAAAATCCTTTTTAAATACATTTAAATTAAATTACAATTAAATTTTATTTTAATTAAACATTCTCTTATTCACAACATTTTTAATTTACTAATAACAAAAAAAAAAAGTATCTGTAGATTAACACGCATTTCGGTTTTTGTTTTGTTTTGTTTAACAATATTTTTTTATTAGTAATTAATTAGGTTTATTACAAAATAAAAAACATATTATTTGAAAAAAAAAAAATTAAAATTAAAATTTTTTATTTACAATTTCCCACTTTTCCAGTTTTCAAAATGACTGTTACAATTTAGGGAATTTATTATTAAAAAATGTCCTTTTAGAAATACAAAACAAAACAAAAATTGGTTACTGTTATTTTATATTGGTTGTTTAAAAAATATAAAAATAAAGAGGTAAATATCTATCTACCATTTAAAAAATGTATATATATTATATAGGTATATATAAGTATATAGAGCTACACAATTTTTTAATTATAAATAGGTATGTTAAATTTAACAAGAAATTTAGTTAGGCGCTGTATTGCCATGGTTGTTGTCATTTGAAGGTTATTTTCTCTTGTTGTTTTTTTGGTGGGAGGTAAAGTTTTGAAATTGTCAAAAAATATACAAATATATTATTACTCATGGGAAATGAGAGATAATAAAAACAAAAAAAATAGACAAAAAAAATATACGAAATTTTATACTTAAGTAATAAATAACAAATAAAGGAACAAAACAAAACAAAACAAGGCATCTGTTTTCAAATAATTTATCCTTAAAGCTAATTTCGCATTATATTATAACAAAAAAAAAAAAAAAAAAAAAAACAATATAACAATGATTAAATTATCGAATTAAGGTATTTAAATTGGAATTTTGTTGTTTGCTTTGTATATATATATATTTTTTTTTTTTTGAGCCAAGTATTTGAGCCAATTTAATCACTTTGTTGTTGTTGTTGTTGTTGATGTCAAAAAGAATAGAAAATATTTCATAAAATTTAAATCAGCATGGAATCGCTATAATTATTTTTTATTATAATGAAATATTTTTCATATATACTTTATATTATATACATACATATACATGATATATTTAAGAGATTATTTTTTTGGTGCGTTTGAAATGCCTAAAGTAATTATTATGCAGTATTTTTATATTTTATATTTTAATCGTTACTAATTTGAAAACATTATGTTTATATAATCAAATTTTTGCATTACGTTTATAACTTATTTACAATGTATGTAAATAATAGTAAGATAATGGTAAATAATTACGGACCGATATAGTTTTAAATAGCTTGATATGTTCTTGTTTTTAATTTTAGATTTGAAATTTTAAAATGATTTTTATCTTACTAAAACTACATCGAGCTTTTTAATTGTAAATCCTTCATGATGGCTAAAACTATGGCTTTTATAATTACATTACAAATATTAATAGTTCAAGATCAAATTTTACATAAATTTTAGATTTTATTTTTTCCTCTTGCTTTACTGTTCCATAGATTAAGTATATAGTTTAAGTACAATAAATTTACATGATTTATCCTTTATTATTATAGAGACTTACCGTCTCATGTATATTTACATAATGAAATAAATAAATTAATAGACATAGTCAAATATTTACCAATACAATATTATTATCTACGACATATAGGTTTAGGTATACCCATCCAAATATTTTTTTTTTCATTTTTAATCTGTTTGTACTGTCTAAGTATAACTTTATCTGCGCCTACGTGGTAAGACGACGCCATATTTTTCTGCAAGTTGTTGCTGCGATTTTATCCATCTTTGACGTTACTATGTTTACTGGGTACGTCATGTCACATACTTTTGTCAGTTGTTGACAATTGTGTAATTATTATTAGTGTTTGTCCAATATTATTTATTGTGTTATATGATATATGAATATTGATATAGATATTGATGTAGGTAATATTTTTTAGTTATATAAAGTATTATATTAATTATTTTTATTGATTATTAATTTTAAATATATAATATTTTTGCTATTTCAATATAATATCCCGAATATATTATAAACATAAATATCATAACTAAAGACATACAAGACTAAAGACGAAAAATTCTTGATATGAGACCTTTTCAAAATTTAATTCTAATGGATATTTCTGTAATTCTAAAAGATATTTGTCAAGTATATTAACCTATTAACAATATCACTTTACAACTATGTTGATTAAAAAAATAAAAATAAATATAAATTAAAAAACAGGTATGTATATATGATCTCGACTAGACTTTACTCGACTTTATTAATTTCCATTGATCATGGATTCTTTAATGTAATTCATACATCATCATTGTATTACAAATTATAACCTCATCAGTGGGGGCTGTGGCAGAAATATAATTCTTCACATCACTTTCTACTGCTAATGTCTTCTGTTGTGACCACGCGTTCTCTGCTGGGTAGTTACTTCGGCTAAAACTGTTATCTATCCTTTCAAAGCATTTTTTAGGCTAATAAAATTGAAAATTTTTTAACACTAAGATCGATCTATTTATATGCCAGATAGACTTATCTTAAATAGATTAGATAATTTTAAAAAGAGGAATTTAAGAGGTACCTAAATTTTAAATTCACTACATACTGAGGCATCAAGACAAGATAAAATGCTCATTACATTCCAAAAAAAAAAAAATTCAAAAAATGCTAAATTTGCAAAGAAATTAAAAAGAAGGAGATTTTCGGAACTGTTGCCAATAATAAATATTTAAAAGAAATAAAATTCTAAATTATTTGAATATTTGTTGATAGTGAGGACATTGTACGGTTTTCAAAGGCCCAAAGACTGAGGTGGGCTGGCTACGTAATTCGAATGGACGAAAGCCGAAAGCAAACAGTGGTGCTGAATATAAAGCCCGATAGCAGTCGTGGTAGAGGAAGACCAAGAAGCAAATGGGCAGACAACGTGAAAAACGATGCTCAAATCCTACAAACCCCAAATTGGAGACAAGCGACACAAGATCGACCTTTTTGGAGGAGTATAGTGATGAAGGCCAAAGCTCACCCAGACCTGTAGCGCTATAAGATGATTTGAATACTTGATGTTTAGTTTCTTGATTCAGTTTTGAAGACCCACTTAATTTGTTTAATTTTAAAATTTCTCAAAAATCTAATTTTGCTCTTGAAGTATAGGTAAAGCTAGATTTAATATTTTTATTTTATTATTATTAGATTTAATTATTATATACAATATTTTGACTTATAATAATGTAATTCAAGTACATAATAATGTATACCTTAACATAATAATAACCTTAACATAATAATAGTGATAGTGTTGGTTTAGATAAACCCTACTATACAAATATTTTTTATAATTTTAAAAATTATTATTCAAGTACCTAATTGGAATTAAAGAGTTTGTAAATTGGTAAATTCGATATTTTTTTGATATAATATTACAACAAGACAAGTAACTATGTATTTAAATGAACATTGGTTTTAGTCGCATCTTTTAATTTTAGTAGAACAGCTTTGAGTACATTTTAATCCTTATTATATATTTAAAAAAAAAAATTATTTAATTTTTTCCTGACTTCAAAACATTCTAATTTTTTTTTTCTGTGTAGTCTGTAAAAATTCACCACACACACACACATAAAGTCTTCATTCGTATTATAATCGTTAATAATCGTATTATAACACAATAATAATCGTCTGCAAAAGCAAGAACCTGAAAAGATTTATTAATAATTGGAATATTGATCCTAGGTAGTGTTAAAAATTATTTTATAAATTAACGTGTCATTATATATAATGATGCTTAACATGTCATTATAATAGTGTTATACTGATCTATATTATAAAATAAATATACATACATAAATTCGTATCTATAGTTTTATAGGCGTTAAAAATAATAATTTAAATGCAAATTATTAATGAATGCAGATACTTAATAAGGTTTTTCTGAGAATAACCAACAAAAAAATATAATATGTATATATATATATATATATATATTATATTAATATTATTTGTTCTAGTGTGTGGTGTGGTGCAATTTAATTTTATTATATTTTTGAAACAATGAACAATGAATAATTATATTATCTTTGTTGATTATACCACCTATATAGATTATACCACCTACCTATGTAGTTGATATAACACCTTAATTAAAATAATGTGTACGTACATAAAATATACACAATCGATATAACAAAATTATATGTTATTGATTTTATTTAGTTCATTATTATTACCTGAATATATCATTATGAATCTATACTACATTTAACTGTTTTATAATAATTTTGTAATTACATTTTATAAATTTATATTAGAATAATATTAATGCGTAGATATACTAGCATAATGATATTGACCTTTTGAATTTTATGGAAATTCCAAAACTATATAGTAATTCTTTGAAAATGAAAGGAAGCTGAACATTTTAGTGTAGAGATATTATATTGAAATTATAGCTGCAATTAGATGCAAATTATTAAACAATTAAATGCAAAAATTGAAACGTGTAACGGAAAATAAAAAAATATATTAATCAAAACAAAACTATGTATAAAAGGGGGTGAATTTGAGGTAGTGAATTTGACAGAGTCGTTTAGGTTGCCTTTTATAACTCTGATGTTTCACTCACTGACCATATATGTTTAATATTTTGACGACGAGCACCGTAATAGCAAACTGCGAACGTATATAGACAATCCACGCATTTACCATGTTTTGTACGAATTCTGTTCAACGTTGACCACTGTTAATGCAGATTATGAAACCCTGATCTTGTATTAGTTAGGTTTTCTATAGTTATTTCATCTTCACTTTTTTTTTTCTTTTTTGCAGATTCCATTGTTAAATTTTTATTATATTCTTTATAGTTTATTTCATCTGTAAGATTTGATTTAAAACTTAGTTAGCTTGAAATAATTAATTTGCAATAATAGATAAAAAAAAAAAATATTGTTAAGCTTTAAAACATTTGGGTAATTTGACTTTTCTAATATATTTTGTTATATATTTTGCAATTATTATTAATTCCTAATTTTTTATAATTGCAAAAATTTGTACGTAATTTGAAAAAAAAAAACATAAAATTAAGTTAAAATAAAATAATATGAATTTACAAAGAAAATATCTGAATTTAAATAAAACAAAATTACTTTGATAAAAACAGTATGAAAATTTCAAATAAAAAATGTGATTTTGGAAAAAACAAACCTAAATTTGATTGCCAAATTCTATAAATAGTAAAAACTGAGGTTAAAGGAACCATGTACATTCGTATCATTGGCTACGAAAGTGTTACGAAAGACATTGATAAAACGGAGGAAGAAGAAGAAATGACTTTGGGCAGTTGAGGTTACATACGAACAATATTGTTGATGGTCGATTTAAATTTTTTTTAAGTCAAATACGTAGAAACAATCCCTCCTTGAACAAAAACAAACCGAAGCTGGTTATTGTAAAATTGATTATAAAAATAACTCCACTGTACTTAAACTGTACTTGCTCAATATGTAAATCAAAAAATTAATTTCAGAATAATAATAACTCTGCGGAATAAATATAGGTATCAAAGTAAATGAGGAAAAAATGAAATATAACGTCGTGTGAATATTGTTTTGCCCAATACGCCAAATTGTTGTTTCGAGATAATCGCAACTTAAAGCTTAGCATCCTATTACTCGAAAATTAACCGATCAAATCTTTTGAAATACACGATATTACTTGAAATATAAATTTTAGAATTTAGTTATTTTTTGTAACTTTACAGAATGTATTCCTAGAACAAATTAGGGAAAACAAGTTCCATTTTGCACGTAAAGCAAAGCAATATTAACGAATTTGATTACATTTTGCATTATTTTGTGTTACAAAAAGAGCAAACGATTAGTGAAAAAAAAGAACAATTAATAAATTAGAAATTTGTATTAAATTTTATTAATTAATAAAAAAAGCATAACTATTAATTTTGGTGGGGACCGGGCCCTCCAAGTTTTTACAAAAGATGTTATCATCATAGACCAAGATTAAATTTGAATCAAATTTGAATCAAATTAGCCCAGTAGTTTCTGAAATATAAATTTTGGTCCAAATAAGAGCTTTTATTGAAACCAGGCCCTCCAAGTTTTTACAAAAAGTATTTTCATCAGAGACCAAGATGTGTACCAAATTTAAATCAAATAAGCATAATAGTCTTTAATTAATCAAAACATTCGTAGTATGCGTGCTAAATTTGATGAGTTTATTATTTATCTGAATTCATTGTCGAATAAGCCTGATTTTATTTTTTTAACTGAGACATGGATCTATGATTGTGAAGCTTCCCTTTATTGTATTTCTGGGTACGATCAATATTGTTGCTGCAACAATTCATATGCTGCTGGTGGTATTTTTATTTTTGCAAAAAATAATATTAAGTGTAATACAGATATTCTCTCATTTAGGAGTGCAGATGTTCTTAAAATCAATTGTGTAGTTGATAATTGTAAATTTAGTTTTGTTTGTATTTATAGATTTAATAGTATTAAATTTGATGTTTTCTTGGATGAGTTATCAACTTTTTTAATCTCTGAGCGAGCTCATAATTTGATAATTTTAGGCGATATTAACTTGGATATGTTATCTGAATCGAATAATGCTATAGCCTATTTAAACTTAATGTCTAGCTTTGGTCTTGAGTCGTGTATTAACTGTCCTACACGGGTTTCCAATATATCTTCCACTTGTATTGACCATATTTTTGTTAGACTTATGTTATCCAGTGACATAGATTTACTTTGTATAGATCAAGGCATTTCAGATCATTCAATGGTGCTACCTATTTCTTCGGAATTTAAATTCTTCACCTAGGTATACAAGAAATCTGAACTCTGATATATTTTCTTACTCAAAAATAATAAATTTTGTGGAACTTAATTCTCAGCTCAGATTTGAGACCTGGGATGATATTTTTAATGAATTAAACCCCTCCATAGGCTTCGATTTATTTATAAGTAAGTTGAAATATTATCTCAACTCTTCCACTGTAGTTACGATGCGAAAAAGAAAAAAAAACTTGCTGCCTTTAAAGCCATGGATGAATTCGAGTCTACTTAAACTCATTGAAAAAAAAAAGAAATTACTTAAATCATGTAACAAGTTTCCCAATAAGTCTAGCCTAAAAAGAAAATATTTAAAATTTTCAAAACTTCTCAGGCAAAAAAATTCAGGAAATTAAAGAAGAATTTTACATAAAACAATTGTCAAATGCCAAAGGTAACGCAAAAAATGAATGGAAAGTTGTAAACAATTTACTTAATCGAAATATAAGTTCTAGTAATTCTATTACTTCTCTATCTATTGTGATTTTCTTGTATGTGATAAAAAAGTTATTGCAAACCATTTTAATGAAAAATTCACAGATATGCGTAGTCTTACTGCAGAATTTAGTTCTGAGATTTGTGACAGTAACCAGCTGTATATAGTTGAAGATGTTTGGCAGCAGCAAAGTTGTTATTTTGAAGAAATAAATTCATTTGAACTCCATAGATTGATAATGAAATTAAATAATTCTAATTTCGATACGCTAGGTATTTCTAATTTTGTTTTAAAAAAAATTGGTCTTAATATAGTGGATGTTCTAGCTCATATTTTTAATTGCTGTGTTGAAATTGGAATTTTTCCTAATGCTCTAAAAACTGCTGAGGTAATTCCTTTATTCAAGAAAGGAGATAAAAATTGCTCAGATAACTATCGTCCCATTTTCATGTTAAGTTCTTTCTCCAAAATATTTGAAAGAGTGATAAAAAAAAGAATGATGCAATTTTTAGATCTTACTAACTTTTTAAGTTGTAAGCAATTTGGTTTTCGTAGTGGCAGATCTACTGAAGATGCACTTCTGACTTTTTGTTCGCATATTTATGAAACTCTTAATAATAAACTAAAAAGTGCTGCGTTATTTATTGATATTAAAACAGCATTTGATACTGTGGATCATAAAATCCTATTAGGCAAATTGTATAAAGCTGGCTTCCGGGGTAATTTCTTTGATTTACTTTCTTCGTATTTAACGGGTCGAACTCAGAAAGTTAAAATTGATGACACCATCAGTGATCTTAAAAATATTTCTTTGGGTGTACCTCAAGGATCTGTTCTGGGTCCTACATTGTTTTTAATCTTCTTTAATTCTGTTCTTCTTCAAAAATTTAAGGGTTGTTCAACTGCCTTTGCTGATGATGTTGGTCTATCCTACAATAATAAGTAATTTTTTGAAAATGTTTGTAATATTAATTATGACTTGGACTTATTACGTCGCTGGTTTTGCCATCACAAATTATTATTAAGTGATAAAACTAAAATTATGTTTTTCAATTTAGGTAACTCTATTCCTACGTGTGATAATATTTTGTATCACTGTGCTAAATGTAGAAGATTTCCTCTTCCTCATAATAATTCTCTTCTTACTCAGAAATTATGTAATTTTAACGAAATGTATAACTGTTCCGCAGGTTGTTTTAAAGTTGATTGTGTTGATTCCTTCAAATATTTAGGCGTTACAATAGACTCTAAGTTAGATTGGTCAATTCATACACGAATTTTGAGTAAGTATTTTCATTTAGTTGTTAGACAGTTTTATCACCTTAAGCAGTTCTGTTCTTCTAAACTGCTTACGTCTGTATACTATGGTTTATTTAATTATAAATTACAATATGGAATTGTTAATTGGGGTGGTACTTTTAATAATTATCTTAAACCTTTGTTAATACAACAAAAGTGTGTTATCAGACTAATTTTAAAAAAACATCGTAGGGAAAGCAGCTTCCCTTTATTTCAATATTTGAATATTTTACCTCTGAAGCATCTTTTTTACTTCCGAGTCCTCAAAGTATTCTTTAATAGAAGTGGTTACTTACGAAGTAGGTATTCTGAAATATATAATCTGAGAATCAACAACAGAAGATTAGCTATCATACCCCCTCATAATGTACATCATTTTTTACGCTCATTTTTAGCAATTGCACCTCGGCTTTATAATTTATTACCTCCACCTTTAACTAACAATTGTTATGGTTCTAAATTACTCAGTTTGGTTTTAAACTCTGGCTTTTTAATTTCAATCATGATCAAGTAAGTGGCTTAGTACGCATAGTTACGTAAATTTTTTGTATTTAATTAAACTTAATTGTTTTTTTTTTTTTTAAGATATTGGTTTTTATTTTTAGATTTTTTTCAATAGGGCTTTAAGCTCTTATTATCGGTTTTTATTCGTTATTATTGTTCTATTTTTATTTTGGTCAAATATTTTTTTTTGTAACTACACTCGCTACTGCATGCTTTTTGCATAGAGTGTTTTTGGCATTATTTTTATTGTTTGCTTAATTTAGTTTATAATATTTTGCTTTTGTAGAACACTTTTCTTTTCGTTATTTTATAATTCTTAATATATAATTATAAGTTTAATTTGATATTTTACTCTCTAACTTTATTTTTGTATACAATTTTATAAGTTTCTTTTTTCCTTTTGTTCTTATGATTATATTAAAATAATTACTTACTTAAATTTTGTTAATTTTGTTAATTGTTTAATTTATAAATTATGTTAATTGGTATTTTTTTTATTTATTCTCTTAAATCATTTAAATTAAAAAAAAATTTTTTATATTAAAAACCGCTTGTCTATAGAACAGTTATTATATTTTAATTAAGCAATGAAATAAAAATAAAATAATAATAATAAAAAATAAAAAGTTTTAGATATATGAATCTTGGGCTACATAAGAAGTTCGGCGGAGACCAGGTCCCCAAAAAATTTGATAGAAAGTGTTATCACCGGGATCCAAGCTATTCTTAAAACTTAACAAGTATCTAGGTCATCGGGAAGTTGGTCTAAAATCTATTGAAAAATTTGTACCGGACAAACAAACAAACTACCAAAGACAAGTGTTAAAAACGTATTAAATAAAAAGACGCGAAATTTTAAAATTAAATTTCAAGCAATGATCAAAAACCAAAATAACAAAACGAATATATGAATATAATTTAAAATTCAATTTAAACTTACCTTATAATACTATCCAACAAATTTGGTGGTGGTGACGACATTTCAAAGTTCACATGCAACTGATCGTTTAATCACAAATTTCTCTAAACAAACACACAAATAAAATCCATAGAGCATACACTATGTATGTGGGTTCATTATTTCGTTGTATATGTACACGTTGTATATGCCCTAAGTCCTATACAACAAAATTTTGTTGTATAGAGAAAAACAATATTTAAGAAACAAAATTTCACAACAATACGAATAAAATTGTAATCAATGATTTGTATGAATTTTTTGCCCTATACGGCAAAAATTGTCGTATAGGGCAAAACAATACTTACATTTTCATAAAAAAATTGGATATGGAGCAAAAATCTATCTGGATATCTTTGAAAGTACTACATCTACGAGAAAGCGGATAAATGCAATGGACGCAGCTCCCTTTAAAACCCCCGAAACAACTACTAACTCCAAATCGACGATTTGGCGTATGGAGCAAACCAATATTCAGACGACGATATGTTATCGACAAATAAAAAGGTCCATGAACTTCATATTGGTCAAAACATCACTGTCGGCACATATATAATTTCGAGATAGTTCAAGAGTTTATACGTACCTTGGAATCAGCGTTAATCCTACAAGCAATTCCCCAATGTGAAGGTATATGGCGAAGAATAACCCTTGAAAATAGTTCTTGCTTTGGTTTGTCAAAGCACTTCAGGTTAAAGCAAGAAAGCTATCACGAAGCCCCAAAATTCAAATCTACAAAACGCTTATATCCCGGATTCTGCGTAACTCAAATTATCATGCACTTGGTGTCTTCGAGAAGAAAATTCTTCGCCGGATATATGGTCATGGATATATGGTCATCAAAGCGACGGTGGGATCTGGAGGAGAAGATATTATGCTGAATTCTTTGAACTGAATATAATGAGGTGGACAAATTCACAGTCGAAGTCAAAGTCAAAGTCAAAGTCAAAGTCAGATTAGACATATCTACATAATTTTAAAAATTGGAATTTAAGAGGCACCTAAATTTTAAATTCGCTTACTGAGGCATATATATATAACGAGTTAGATAAAGTAACGAAAATTAAATTCAAGAGACTTTAGTTGGTTCAGCTACCTAGATACATTGTCTCTGTTAGCCACGTAAGTAAGTAATTAAATAATAATGACTTTATCACTTTCACATCAGAAATTATCCTAATTTAAAAACCAATTCACATTATTATTATTCTCTTTCCCTTATTGTCGCTTCCCTTTCACTCTTAGGCTACTTTCAAGATCAAACAATTCGTCTAATCGACGACCCAACTGTAATTTTCATCCTTAAATTCAATTGAATATCGTTGTATAGTAGGACGGCTGTTTTTAGATACTTCGTAGGTGTGGACTTATGCTCATTGTAAATCGCAGAACTATTTCTGAAACAGTTCCAATGCCAAATAAGAAGTTCATTCTGATACAATAGTAATACCTAGATGGCATAAAACAGGTTATGGAAATTTTGGCCATAGTCTGGACTTCACGAATGTGGAATGATATTTCTTCTAGTGTGTTTCCACATTCAAATAACACTATACTGTGCAAGTTACAGAAGTTCAATAAAACCATCAATACCTTCATTCTGCAAATTAATCCCAACAATTCCTCTAATACCTTCCTCCTTTCTTCCTATCGCATCCAAGCGGTACGTAATTATTAAAGGCTGAAAAAAATAATCAGATCAATTTATTTTTGGAAAGATATTTTATTCAAGATGTAACATGCCAATCACACCACAATTTAATTTTGTTTAAAAATTTAAACTTTATATAATAGCAAGGATATTTCTCCCAATTAAGGAAGTCTTAGCAAATTATTGCAAAAAAAAAAAATAGCAATTACCCAAACTTAATTTTGTGTGGGAATATCTTTCGGACAAAATCAGCTTTTTTCAAATAATTGGCTTAAGTTAGGCTTAAAATTCTCTTAATTAATTTATTAAAAATATGAAAAAATCAATACACGTTATATTTACTTCTACCTACTTAAAATCAAAAACCATTACATAATTTCTGAACTTAAATTATTTTGTTGTTTGTGTTGTTAATTCTTAAAAAATATTGAAAATTATAACTTTTGCAAAATTCAAGGTGGATTTTTTTTTTACCAAAACATAAATTACAATTTGTTTCTATACAGCACCACTTTTAGTAGCTTATATTGAAAAGCCCACGCTGAATTATACATAAATTTATATACTATGTAGTACCTGCTTATTTTTTTAAATTTTCAAATTAAATTTTTCTATGATTTCTATAATTTTAAATTATCCTAGATATTTTAAAATGTTTTAATGATACCCTTACTACTTTTACTCTACTACCACTTTATTTTTAAATAATACAATTTTTGATACATTGCCATGTATATGTACTATTGCTTAAATGATTTTTCTAAAAATAATTTTTAAATCCTTAAAATTAAAATTATAATAAAATTATATACCTAACTGTTATTATTATGTATTTCTTTATTTATATACATTTATTTAATTATATATTTATATTTAAGAGGTATATATTATTATTATATAGAATATAAGAACATATAAAACAAAACACAAAATTTTCATTAACTTCTTATTATCCTTTTTTTTTGTGTGTGCAAATTGAATAAACTGTGATTTTCTTAAAAATAATAATATATTATCTATATATTATATATTTATATAATAATATACTCGTTATAATATATATATTTATATCCTAACATATATTTGTATAAACAAACATACACACTTAAACAAAAATATAGTTTTATTATTGTATCCTGTTTAAATGAGAAAATAATATTTGATGCTCTTAATGAAGTAATTAAACGAATTACACTGGTATATTTTAAGTAGTATGCTTATTAGAATACAGATATATAAGTAGTTATTTATGAACCGGTATTACCAACTTGCATGAAATTTGATAGAGAAGGATTGTTTTATTTTCACAGAGTTATATTCTAATAATAGGCGTTATTGTGGTAAACGTACGGCAAATGCGACGTGTGATTCTTTGTATTCACTTCACTTTGAATTGCTATTGTGTAAAACGCGTGAATTTTTTAGGTTTGAAAAATTTTCCAAATCAAAGTGATAAACGTCAAAAACATACGTATGTTATTTCAAAGTTAAAATTTAAGAAAAACTAGTTATTTAATTAAGTAAAAATAAATACATATATTTATAATATAAAAGAATGTCTTTATTAAATAAAAATAAGTGCCTCCATGGCAAAAAAAAAACATAAAGTTTAAATGAATTCATAAAAATCTTAAATTTAAATATTATGATTTTTATAAATCTGTAATTTTTTCTTTCTACCTAGCTAATTGCAGCAAACATTAGAAGTTTAGTTAAATATTTATATAGCAATCTTAAATCTAATATAAATCACAAATGCCTCCTTGGCTAGAAAATAAAAAGTCGAATTAAGTTTTTAACTCTTAAAAAAAATATCTTTGTTTATTTTAACAAAGATATTTTCTTTGCCACGTTAATTTTTCTATTTCTTAGTTATGGTTTTCGGCCATATCTTCTATTTTGATATCACATATTTTTGACTGCTGTTCATTATTTTTTTCTAGTGCTTAGTAGACTCTCCTCATGCTGCAACATATTTCTTCATTGTTTTTCTTCATTATTGCGGGTAACTTTTTTATTTCTTCAAGCAAATTTTGCTGAATATTTATTTGTATCTTCTGTTCGAGGTCTACTTAATGGTCTTATTGATGGTCTGGGAGATGTGAATAATGGTGGTACAGCAGCAGAACTACCATCAGAACTATCAATTAATGTAGGATCAGTTTCAACAACTTCTGGTTCAGTTTCATTTAACCCACACGGTCTTCCAATTATAATTATACTGATGCTACATCATCTTTTGTTGGTGTTAATTTCATCTTTTATTATGACCACCACCAGTTGCAGTTGATTCTTTCTTATTATTAACTAATTTTTTTTTATAAATGCTTCATAATCGGTCCCTACCTAAAACAAATCAATTAGTATACTTGCTATTAATTAATTACTTAAAGTGTTACCTTTAGTCATTCTTGTACATTTCCGGTTGGTGGTCCTATGGTATTTAGTTCTGCAGCAGTTTTCACCCAAAATAATGCTACTTCACTTGGGGGTCCCGCTGTAAGCCCCTCAGCAATTTCTTTATTTTGCTTCATTAATCTCATCAGTTGATTGAATTGATCTTGATTCGTAACTCTTCTCCTGTTTTATCAAAAAAATTATTTATAAATTCAATTTTTTAACTCAAATGAACAAGAATATAAAAAAATTGATATTTTACTTACATTTTGTTGTTGTAAATTTTTTAAACGGGAACTGATCTTCACGTTTCAACAACACAATGAAAACTGTCACCATACGTTTTGAACAATACCAAAAATATATTCACTTTTAATTTCAACAATGGCGTTTGACATTTTTCACTTCACGTTTGCCGCGCGTTTACAGCAATACCAATTCACAACGTTTCGCGTTAAGATTGCGTTTGCGTTTACCACAATATTTCTAATATTATAATAATCAATTGTTTGCTAATGTTCAAAAATTGAAATATGGTTATATCTCTCATATGTCAAATATGCTCAACTATAAAAAAAATTAGATTGAATGAATTCAGAATTATAAAATTCGATCAAATTTGACTATTAAACATTTTTTATGACAAGATTCATGATTATTAGATACTAAATTGAAAAATAATCTTTGTCACAAAAAATGAGAGTGAGATGACTATCAATATTAGCTCACAATCTCATTCTCGAGACTATGAATACGAATATAAATATATATACAAGTACATACTATAAATAAAATGTGCATTTTGTGAATGAAAACTTCACTAGCAAAGCAAATGTGTTTCGTATGTTCCAATGTTTATATTTTCCTTTCAACTTCGCATTCAGAGAATTCTGTTCTGGAACATGGGTGTATATTTTTTTAATGTATGAAATGATGAAATTTCTATACTTGGGTTATTTTATCTGGATGGTATTTTCTTGCTTCTTGCTTGACCTTTTCTCATGATGATGAACCCAAAACTGAGGGGTGAGCTATATTTCCTCTGCAACGTATATAATTTCAATAGCATTTCTAAAGATACCAGATTAGATTTTTATCACCATACGATATGGTTTTGTATGTTTGAGTCTTCCTTCACAAGCCCCAGGGTTATGTGGACTGCTCAAAATACTATTACGTATAATCAAAGAATCCCATAAAAAATTTTAAAGTATTATTTTTAAATAGCGAACCGTCACATTGAAACCCGCTCTCTCATTTTACCTTCAAAACAATTTTCTCTTTAAATCTCTTATACAAATTATCTACTTACGAATATGATATGAATATACATAGCTACATACATAAATAATAATAAAATATCAGAATATCAATGTAGGTATACTATTAATTTTATTGTATTGAATATATAAAAAAGTCTAAAAGTCTATAATTATAATTGACAAGCATTTAAGGACCTGCGCAGTAAACACCTTTTCATTTTGTGTCGCTTCTTTTTAATGAACTCCTAATATAATAAATAAGTTGTATATAAAACAATAATGCGCACACAGTTTAAAAATTTTTACTCATATGGTTTTATTATTCACCAAATACATTATGCGTGAGTTCTTATTAAAATAAAAAACAAAAACAAACAAATCAGTTATTATAAAATTACTTGCAGTGAACATAATGTATATTGTACATAATGTCAAATTAAAACAAAAAGAAAACAAATTCATCTGAAATAAAAAATATAAAAACCTGAAAAACAAAAAAAAAATCTGTTGAATTGTACATATGACAGTCAAATTCATCTTTATATAATAGAGTTATAGCATCTATAATTATAATTGACAATCATTTAAGGACCTGCGCAGTTCATTTTATTTCGCTTCTTCTTAATA
The DNA here is from genome assembly GCA_963942445.1 of Argyra leucocephala. NCBI lineage: Eukaryota > Metazoa > Arthropoda > Insecta > Diptera > Dolichopodidae > Argyra > Argyra leucocephala. The sequence goes on from OZ012681.1 coordinate 110,473,956, forward strand.
AACTCTTAATATGTAAATAAGTTGTATATACGATCGAAATGCGCATACGGGTCAAAAAAATTTCTATTTGGTTTTATAATATTCAAACTTTTAAATAAAATATAGCCATTTTGTATCATTCAACATCTTATTATTTTTATACATTATTTAAAGAAATTTATTCTATTAATTTTTTTAAGTAACTTACTCAAATTATTGTTTTCTATATTTTGGTCATTTGTAGTAATCATATAGTTTTGGTTAAAAATATGTATATGTGGTATATACCTCTTTAATTACAAAAATATTTTATTTTTAGTGATTTTATCCATTAAATGCCACTTAGTATAGGAATATGTCAAAACGAAAGAGTATATGAGGTACCTTTAAATTTTCATGTAAACATGAGTAGTTTCTACTATAACGTGAGAAGTGTATGTTAGTACATAAATAGCTGTTCTGTTAAAAAATTTAAATTTGACTTCAACTTATATTATAGCTACTCAGCAGGGGCCCCTAGTAATAGTAATAAAAGAGTTTATCTAAATAATCATAAGTTATTCATTACAAATCTTGAACTGTCTACGAAATACCGTTTTGTTTTTTTTTTCTCAGAACTTGGTTGAAAATCATATTTCTATTTTAATTTTAGTATTTTTTATTTTTTGAAAACATAAAACAAGCAACAATCCATTTTTTATAGATTGTTTGTTTGTTTATTTATTACGACCAATACATACATTATAAATACATTATATACATACATAAATAAATATATATTTATGTATGCTTGATAAATAAAACCAGACAACATTACCAAAATCAAAAATTATATTCTTTGCTGAAAATTTAAAAATATACCTACTTTTTAGTATTTTTTTCAATAGAAATAAAAATCCATTTAATTCCATTAATAAAATAATGCACGTGCATAAATTTATTGAAGATCGCATGTGTTTAAATTTTTTTATATTTCTCACTTTGAACCTTTGATTTGAAAAAATATTGAAATATGTATATCTACATGGATGGACTGAATGAATACTATTTTTAACAAAATTATAATTACTCTTCTTTGTTCTTTTCAATTTTTATTTTCGTTTCATTTTCTTACCCGCCCGTTTACATCTAAGTTGACAAAATAGAAAAATATCCAAATGAGCCATCTTATTATTATATGTTCTTTTCTATAATCTATAAATATGAATAAATGTTATTTTTCAACTTACTTGAATTATCGAATATTAAATAATATGACTAATAAAGTTATTTACTATCTGTTGTTTACTAGAGTTATTTTCTGTAACAAATATTTTATAACTTCACACTATAATTACCATCCAAAAATAAGAACTTGCTTTAACACGACATTACCTAAAAAAAAATAAATTATCTTTTTATATTTATCTGAAAATATGGCAATCCTGATACCCACATTATGTGTTGTGTAAAAGTACTTTAAATGTAGATATATATTATTTGTATTATACGAGTTAAACATGTATATTTTGAAGAGCAGCTGTAACATTACAATAAGATTTGATTGAGTTCAGATTGAAAAATTTAAATACAAGAATATATTATGTATACTATATATATATATAATATATATATATATATATATATATATAATAATTATAAATAAATATAATTTAAATAAATATACTTAAAAATTATACAGTGAATATTTTTTGAAACAACTCAAAGAAAACATGATTCTTTACTAACAATTTTTACAAAGTAAAAATAACAAAATAAAAACAAAACAAATCACAAAAAAAAGAAAAAGAAAATAAAAGGAAGCATATAGAGTTGATCCAGGAAATTCTAAGGGTTATCAAAAATATATTTGTTTTATAGATAGATATACCAGTATCAGTCGGGGGATACCAGTGTGTGGTGGTTATAATATTATCACCTAACTGATTAGTAAAGTATTAGGTACTGATTTCGAATTACGCTTTGAGTTTAGATGCTGTAAAATGTTTTTTTTTAAATAATTTTGGGGAAATTTGTAGTAAAATTTGGAAATCACTTAAAATAAATTCGGGCAATGATATTTTGAAGTTAAAGCTACTACAAAAATTCTGAAAAGTAAAACAAAACCACACTATATGTGATGTTACTTGCCAAAGTATTTGCGTACGAGTTGTTACGATTTCATATCCCATATCTTTAGCTTTATAAAAAATAGAATTAAAATACAATATTTTCACAATACAAAGAAATTGCTTTTTTTTAGTTTTCTTCTATTTTGAATTTTTTAATGTTTTGTGTGTGTGGTGTACTTAGTCAGAATGCGTCAGAAAAAATATTGTGTATTATAATTAATGGCTTTTTGCTATGTTCGAAATACTATTTTTTATAGTGCTCTTACGATTCCTTATATAACAGATGAAATCTAAAAAAAAAATTTATTAGTAATTAAAAATGTATTAGTACCTATTATTAGTAATGAATTCATTCCAAACCAACCTACTCTTAGCGATGAAAATGACGACGAATCAAATGACGAGTTAGAACCTGAATTGTTACTTCTAGAAGAACTAAAGAATTGGGCATTATCTTATCGAATTAAGCATTTAGCATTGAATAAACTTTTAAATATTTTATCAAATCGTGGTATGGATTATTTGCCTAAGGACAGTAGAACAATTTTATCAACACCCAAAAGCGTTCGATGATATTTAATGGTTTACGCAATTGCTTATTGCAATTAATACAATGTTATTTTATTTTCCTGAATTGACATCTTCAAAACACTTCAATCTTATTGTTAATATTGATAGATTATCAATAAATAAAAGTCCGAAACATCAATTTTGGCCTATTCTCTTATTAGTCGAAGAAATACCTCAAATAGTAATAATATTATACTTATATGTATGTATGAAGATTATATAATATTAAGATATAACTTTTGATAAATATTTTAATAAATAATTAAACCGTGACTGAGGGCCGTTCCAAGTTTCTATAAAAACAAAAAATCAAATAACAAATTTGATTATCTCAATAAAACATTTTAAATAACTACATTACATACGTACCTACTACATTTCAAAGTATGTATTAAAAACAAAAATTTAATGTAAGAAAGTTTGTTGTTTTTGTTTTACATATAAAAAAATTTTAAATTTGAAGAAGAAAATATGTGAAAGATAATGAGTGGATAATTGATGATATCTATTAACTATTATTGTATAGTCATTTATACCTTGTACATTTTAAAGACTTTTCATAGACCTATACACAAAAGTTTAGTTTTTAATGTTAATTTTAATTAGATTTTAATTTCTCTTAACCCTTTACCGCCGGTTGTACTATATATAGTACAGCAAAACAGGGTGTACAAATTAATTTTTTTTTCTGAAACTAATTTGATTTTAAAGCCAAAATGTTGTGAATTCTATTCTTAAAGAATGTGCCAACACTTTTATTTGCATAACACTTGCTTTGAGTTTGATTAAGTGTCAATTTTATTCATTAGAAAATGTGTGTTTTTTAGAAATTGCAAAATAATGTACCTTTGACCATAAAATTATTAAAAAATGTTATTAAAATTTTAAATTATTTTATAAATTAAATTGAAAAGTGTTAATTAAATAAAAAAATAAAATAACGTGAATGTTAATTAAAAATTATTAATAAATTTAATCAGTTTTTTTTTGTGTGAAAAGTTTGGTGTACTATATAAAGTACAACCGGCGGATATGGGATCAAAATAATATGAATAATTTCATTTTATTACATATATCAGTATTTTAAAATTAATTATTGTTGTTTTTATGTGTGTTAATTAAAAGATTTACATTATTTATTACTACGTTTTACTAAAACTATTATACCTCTAAGCACTATTTCAACAATAATATTGGGAATTGGATTGGGAATAATAAGTCATATAAATGACAGACTTAATAATGACTTAGTTAACGGGTTCTATTTAAAAGTGGAGGCAGAGGTTCTATTTAAAAGTGGAAATATTCAGCTGGACAGTTCATTCAAAGAAAACCTGTTCGATTTGAATATAAGAATTGGATGTTATGCAGCTCTTCTGGTTATTGCTACAATTTTGATGTATATTGCGGAAAGAATTATGAAAATAAGCGGTTGATTCCGCTTGGTCCAAAAACAGTAACTGATTTTTTGAAAATGATACCACAACCAACAGAAGCAACAGGTACCATTCGAGAAAATCGTTTAAAAAATTGCCCATTTGAAAAAAATAAAACATTTAAAAATAAATCTCGTGGCACATTTGATTATAGATATGATAGTACCACCGAGTTACTTGCTGTGCAATGGATAGATAATAGCATATGTTCAATTTTAACAAGTTTTGATACCGTGATCCCGTTGCATCACGTAAAACGTTGGTACAAAGTAGACCGTAAAAAAGTACAAATTGGTCAACCAAAAGTGTATGCAAAATGCAAACATGGGACAACGTGTTAACAACGCTGATCAAAATATAAATTCGTATAGAATTGCTATCTGAATTGAAAAATGGTGGTGGGTAATTTTCACATATCTAATCGATTTAACAATGGTAAATGCATGGAAATTGTACATTCAATCAGGAAATAGCAATGACAAATTTTCATCTCAGCTTAATTTTCGGAGGTTTATAGTACGCAAAATATTACAAGAAGCCAGAGCAAGCACTTCTATAATCAAAAAAAGGAACCCTTCTTCATCAGTAGAAAAAGAAAAAACTCAACATGTTCCTCAAAAAATGCACACTCAACTTAGATTTGTCGTGTGTCATTTAAGAAGTATGTACTCTTGTAATATATGTAGAAAAACATTATGTATAAAAAGAAAATGCTTTGCAGAATATCATATGTAAAATTTTTAAAGAATATATATTTATATTTTATGATGGTTATGTTCTTCTCAATAAAAATAAATAAGTTAACATAAATATTAGATTTTTATTTTTTCATTCTTATATATTTTTTCATATTGATTTTTGCACCCATATCTGCCGGATGTACTATATATAGTACAGACCACAACTCCGGATCCGGCGGAATTATCACCACAAAATAAATTTAATTTGTAATTCTTGGACTAAAAATAGACTACTCTCAAAAAATCATCACGATCGTACAACGGGAACTGGTAGCCGGCGGTAAAGGGTTAATGCGTCTGGTATTTTAAAGAGAATATTTCTCATTGGATATAGGCTATAAATTTTTTTTTTATTTATTTAAAATTCCGTCAAGTGCGTAAACCAGAGAAAAAAATACGCCCAATATATAAAAGCTATGTACCATAATAACTATACTGACAGAATATCAAATCAATATGCACAATGTAATATACGTATGTTTTAGAGTTTTTCAAAAAGTGCAGTGTATGAATAATAATGTTTATCGCCAACGGCCCTGTATACCTAATGACAATTTTGAAATAAAGTTCTCGTATTTCAAAACAAAATGTATTTAAACATATATTTCGTAATTTTTATACACATATGAACGTCAACAAGAAACAAAGTGACTATATTAGAAATTTGTGTAATTTCACAGAAGAAATAGACAGAAACAATATGTGAACGCCATTTTAATTATATAATATTAAAATAATTTTTTACTACAAAATTTTTTGAAAACATTGTTTCGATAATAATATTCATCCCTAAACGTGATAAAAATTCAAATATTTCCCTAAAAATAAACTATATTCAACTTTGAAACAAATTTTACTCAATGTAAAAATTGTATTACTTTTTTTTTTTAGTTTATCAAAAATATTTATATATTTTTATATTTTATTAATACAACGCGATGGCGCATTAATTATCACAAAATACTTTGCCACTTAGATCACAAATTGTTTGTTCCATTTATAAGTTTAGGATTCAAATTGCTAAAACTTCGACCAAATTTTGCCGCTTAGAATGACTGGTTTTAATTGTAAATTGACTATAGTAAATAGTAGAACTCTTCCTATGTGGGGCAAACTACAGAAACCTAAAACATATCCTTTGCAGTTGCCCACATTATCTACAATCAGACTCCGGACTTTAGGTGAGGCTGTTCCCTAACAATATAGATTTTATCGCGGTAAGCAAAATAGAAGATCTGATCAACCTTCTCAACCTTCTCAATCAACACAGGCGTGGGTGACTCAAATACTAAGACTCTGGCGAAAGTAGAAATTGGAGAATGGTCCCATATAAAAACTAATAACAACAAATAGGTCATTCGAGTCGTGGTATCAAAAAGGCACAACTAAGGGCTAAAATTGGTTTTCCAGAAGCAAGTGGAATCTACCTACCTACCTTACTTGAAAATATGAATACTACGTTTATGTCTGTCATACTACTTTTGATATTATGATATAGATTTATTTATTTATTTTAAAAGTTGATCCTATAGATAAATCTGTAGGTCAACTTTATTTATTAAATTATATTAATTATTTAGTATATATTTTTGTATATTATATATTATAATATTTATATTATTTTTATTTTTTTTTTTATTTATTAGTTATATTATATCTTTATTAATTATTAAATTATATTTGAACCGATGTGATTATATTAAAAATTACATTTTTCAGTAATTTTCATCATTTGAAAAACTTTTCCGTTTTCACGGGGTTTGAACCCGTGCTCCTTCGGTCGTTACATTAGTACACTCGAGTGCTTTACCACTCGGCTACCGAGGCCACTTTATGATATAGATAGAGAATATTAGAATATTGATATATCATAATGATATCGATATTACATTGTCTGTCAGTAGCATTAGAAACGAATACAGAATTAATAAATACGTTAAAAAAAAATCGTACAACAAAATTGTATAACAAAATCGTTTTAAACGAAGAAAAATGTATTTGTACAAAATACAAATGAAAATATTGGTAAGAAAATTAAAATGTCTAATTCCCTTCTCTTGCGTGTTTTGTGTTATTTTGTGTTTCTCTCTTAAATTAAATTTTAAGAAAAAAAAAAAAACATTATCAGATTTCCTCTGTACCTGAATACAAAAATATACTTTAAAATAATTTTAAATATACAAAAAATCAAATTAAAAATAATTTTCATTTTCTTTTCATTTTCATTTCAAATAATTTTCAATTTTTCCAAGCTCATCGCAATTTTTTTTCTTTTAACAAAATGTTAATTTTAATGGTAATAGAGGTTACTCAATTGAGTCCTTTTTCTTACCATAAAATACATTTTTAATAACGGTTATTGATTTTGAAAATAGCTACTGCTGCTGTAATAATAGTGGTGGTGGTGGTGGATGGAAAATGATCAAATATTTAAATATACTATTTATTTAATGATTTTTATAAGAAGGAGAAGAAGTATTTTAATGGGTGATTGAAAATTGTTGTTGTTGTTGTTTTGAATTTAATAATTAGAAGGAAATCATTACTGAGATTTTTAGTTTAACAGAGAAATTTGAATGTTTCTAATTTGAAAATTTCTAAAAGAATTTCTATTTAAAAAAAAAAGGATATTATTTAATATATATATATATATATATATAATATATAAGATTATCTTATAATAGGGTGGAACATTTTTTTTTTTATTTAATTAATTTAATTATATTTTAAAAAACATTTTCATAATGCTTTGTGAATTCTGAAATCTTAATGTTTTGTTAATGAAGTAAAATTTCATTACAATTAAATTTTGGTCTAATATTTAAGTAACAAGGACTAAATATATTGGTTTAGTAAAAATGAAAAAAAAAAAACAATTGAAATGAAATTGCGTTTGGCTATGAAAATTAATAAGCTTTAAATTTAATTAAATAAAAAATTTTCATTTAATGAATATCGATCGATCGATTCTTGATTGGGAAATTTGAAACTCATTTTATATTTTTATAACTGTGTACATTTTTAGATTATGTTCTTTGATTCTATAATTTTATAAATCGTAGTTCGAGGTTAATTCATTTAAATTTTCACGTCAGTATAACAAAATAACGGATTAGGAGTATGATTTAATCGATTTTATAAAATTTTATCAAATATATATATACATATATATACAATACAAATATATATCTAACTAAATAATTTTAACATTTAATAAAATGGAAAAAGTCAACAGAAATTAAGGCAAAAATAGAAAAGAAAAAATAAAACATAAAAACAAAAATCGTTATTGATTGTATATGGAGTTATTTTAGAATTTTTTAATATTATAGAGGATTTGTTAACGTTGACAGGCCAGGCCGTGATTATTTAATAGATTCTCATCAGTATATTTTAGTGATTAGCGAACTGGATTAAGAAATATTTGTTTCATCAGATTCAAATTTAGTTTAATTAAGGAATGGAATCAATAAATTTGAATTATTTTTTGTTTGTGATAAATTTTTAAAAATTTACTGGTTTTAATAAACATTTATTTAAATTTAGTATTTTGTCGCATGTGTACTTGGTAAGTATATTTTGTGTTAAAATTGTGTTTTAATATAGTTTGATTTAATGTTAATTTGAATTTTGTGAACGAAAAAAATAATCTTGTTCAAATAATTGATGTTATTGAACACTTAGAAGTCAAAGAAATCAAACTACCGTTAATAATATTATATTCAGTAAATTACAAAGGAGTTTGCAACGGATACCCAGCACAAAGTTTAGTAACTCCCCAAAAACAACAGTGGAAATCGTAAATGCATTCCAAAGAGAATCCATTTGGAATTTTTTGTCGGACAACTGCAACATTTCATTTTCCAAGGCATGCATAACAATGAAAGAGTGTAACTTTTGCATATTTTGTTCTGAATGCAAATCGATAAAACTGATAACGGAAAACATACAACCAGATCATCACAAATATTTGGTAGATGAAACATTTGCAATGGAACCGAAAAACTGTTTTAAGCAGCTTTTAATTGTGCAGATAGAATATTTTGAACAGGTATATTATACACTTGCTTTTTATGTATTTGTGTATATTTTGTGTGTAAACATAATAATAATAAAAGCAAAGGTGCGGGGCGCGAAACCAGGTGGAAGTGCTACGCGCGTTTGCAGAAGCGATTAGCCTTCGCGTCGCGCCGTGCCGCTGCACCTACCTATCATTATCTGCTATTGCAAGAGCTAATTTGAGATTAAAATAAATTTTATAATAAATTTTTTTGAAAAGTAGCAGCTTTTTCCGTAAAAATATTAAATTCAAATTGCTTTTTTTTTTTTCAGATCTTTCCAATATTTTTTATATTAATTGATAAGAAAACTGAAACATAAATGATAATATTTTTAACATGAATGCAAATATTATAATTACTGATTATGAATCAGCATTAGCAGATAGAAGTGTTTTCCCAATGGCCAAATTACTAGAACCAACATTCTAAGCAATATACCTAATCCTATCCAACTATACCCAAGCAATTAGGCGTAATACAAAAATAAAATATAAGTTATTGGCTAAATTTATTTATACTAATCCAATTGAATTATCGATATGTACTATAAAATTTTGGCTTTACCGTTGCTCCCAGCAAAAGATATTTTATTTGATTTTAATCAACTGAAATTATATATTAAAACTAGCTTTGTAACCCGTCATAAATGACGGAAGCAAAATAAATCCTAGTTTCTTTTTTTCTTTCATTAGATTCTTTATTCCGAAATTGCAGTACTTATGTTTATATCGCTTTTTAATTTTCTAAAACACATAAAAGAAATATTTTTTTTGTAGTCAAAACTTTCCCAATTTTTTTATTTTTTTTTATTTTTCGTATGCTGGTGGGAATCTTCGGAAAGATACAATGAGCCCCGTAGCTTGACACTGTATGTAGGTTTCTTACCTACTAAACTACACCCTTCCTTAAAAAAATAATTTTTTTTGAGTGAAGTGAGTTACGCACACATTTATGACAAAAATAAAAGGTAGAAGCAATAAAGTAGTATAATGTATAATATTATACAATACAAATATGCTGATACACATGCATATTATTGTGTATAATTTTAAGTAATAAGAATAACCTTTAAGTGCATTATGTTTTTTTTTTGTGTTAAATGCTTTTTGCCTTTTGGTTATTATACCATATTAAACTATTGATTAAATCTCTATTAATCCTTATTATTATAAATCAAAAAAAAATTGTTTGTTTATTATTATTATCCTTATTATTTGCGAAGAAGACTAACATTAAATGAAAAAAATATAGTTCATGCAATCAATTTTTCCTGCAAAGGTTCAGCATGGTAGACAGGGGTTAAAAAAAAGCACCAAAGCAATTTGTATATATATGCATTTGTATACATATGCAATTTGTATATGTGTTGCAGCGTTCCGTCGAACTTACAAACATCCAGATAAATGCAGAATTATATATTAAAATGTTTGAAACCGAGGATCTATTTCAACTATTTATTGTGTATTTTGAAAAACAATGGTTAAAAAAGGTAATAAATATTTTATATTATTTTATGTAGTTCTATGTATAACCTAACAAGATAATAAAAAAAAATATTTTTATTGGGAGGGTCCTATTAGAATATCTGTTTTCAAAACAAGAAACCCGAACAACATCAGCTCTAGAGGCTTACCATAGAATTCTTGGGCAAATAATACAAAAAAATGGAATTTTTTTTAAATTTGTAAAAAAAAATTATAGAAGAGGGATTCCATAAAGTCAAAAAGTTTGAAACCCTAATTGAAAGTGGAGGTGCCTTTACAACGAAGCGAAACAAAAAAATATTGACAAAAATGAGAAAATCAAAGAGGCTAGTGATTTATTAGAAAAAGGAAAACCACAATAATATTGTGTAATAAAGTCCTGAAAGAACTTCCAAAAAAAGCGATAACAATGCTAACACGCATTATAAACGCTACTACAAGAATAAGGTATGTGCCGAATATGTGGAAAATAGCAGAGATAATTATGATACCAAAGCCAGGTAAGCCCATAAATGAGGTTAAATCCTACAGACCAATATCATTACTACCAATAGTATCAAAATTATTTGAAAAACTATACTATTGATTCGAATGAGTCCGATCATAGAAAATAGTAACCTGATTCCAAATTATCAATTTGGCTTTAGATCTAAGCACTCGACAATCGATCAAATACATAGAATAACAGATATAATAGAAAAGGCTTTAGAAGAAAATCAGATATGCTCTCCTATATTCTTAGATGTAGCGCCAGCTTTTGATGAAGTATTTCATCGAGACTTAATATAAAAACTAAATCATAATACGAATTATCAAACAATATACGTAAATATACTTTCAACATATCTAGAAAACAGACTATTTAGAATAAGATAAGACGAAGAGTATTCTACTATTAGAGATATTAAAACGGGTAGTATTCTGGGTCCCATACTGTATTTGCTCTACACCAATGATTTACCAGAAATGGAAAATATAACTGTAGCTACATTCGCTGACGATACTGCGTTGATGGCAGTAGGATCAAATATTGACGAGGCTACAATTAAATTGCAAAGAGCAAGCGATAAGCTATACCTCTGGACAAAGAAATGGAAAATTAAACTCAATGAGTTAAAATCAGTAAATAATAATAAAAAATTAGAAAATCAACCACCATTGGTAAATCTGAATGGGGTCAATATACCCCAAGAAAACAATGCTAAATACCTAGGAATGACATTAGATGTCAAACTTAGATGGAAAGAGCACGTTAAAAAGAAAAAATTTGAGCTTGAAAATAAGTATAGAGAAATGTACTGGCTCTTAGGTCGTAATTCTAAATTACCTATACATAACAAGATTTTGTTATATAATCAGATACTCAAACCGATATGGTTGTACGTCATACAAATATGGGGATGTGCCAAACGAACACATGTACTTGGTATACAAAAATTCCAAAATAAAGTCTTGCGCAACATGGTAAATGCCCCTTGGTATCTTCGCAACAGTGACTTGCACAGAGATCTAAAAATTCCTTGCATAGAAAATGAAATAAAAAGATAAGCAGTAAAGCATATATAGCTCGTCTGGAATGTCATGTTAACGTTGAAGCCATTCAACTGCTTGATAATGAAAATTATATCAGAAGGCTTAATAGAATTAAGCCACTAGATTTAATACGATAGAGTTTCGTAAAATTTTTCTGTAAGAAAATAACCCTAGAAAAAAATAAATCGTTAGTCCGTCGGGATAGTTTTAATGGGGGGGGGGGAGGGGTGTGGTTTAGTCAGTAAAAATCTGACACACAATGGAAGCTACGGGGCTCATTGTGTCTATGAAGATTCCCATACCAATCCGCGTAAAACAAAAAAAAAATTGTATTGGCAACTAAAACCGGTTTGGGTAAATTGTATCCAAATATAGGGCGGCTATTTAGCCAGTATAACCCATATCGAATCATTCATTGATTCTAATACAAGGTCAACATTGTAAACCTTTATAAATGCAGGAAAGTTAAATAACAAATAATTTTTTTTTAGACTTTTTACTCTGTTACAATTTACAATTTTATCATCTCTTTATTTTCTAAAATCTTATTTTTAAAAAATTGCAATGAAAAGATTGATTTTAAAATTGCTATGCTTGGTATCTTTACTCGCTTTCACCACAATTCAAACAAATAAATATTTATTAATAGTGTATATAATGTAATTTATTTTATTTAGTCAAGAAGGATGTATTTTAAACTGTTGATTTATAATAATTCACTCTTATCCTCTTAACATTATTATTGTATTGTAGTGATGAATTCATAATAGCGTTACAGAGTATTAAGAAAACTATATAAATATATATATATTTTATATAGTATAGTTTAAGAAAATTCTGAAGGGCACATTAATTTCTAAACAAATATAAAGAACAGAGATTTATTTCAAAAACTCGGAAATATACATTAAACCCCAATAATATTTACAAAATCTTACAAAATATTTCGATCAAGGATATAATATTTTCAAACCACCACCTATATATATGACCTAAATATTGGTATTGATTTATATTGGAAAAATGGAAAATCTTCAATTTTATATTCAAAACTGTATCACCAGCCCAAACTAATTACAATTCACAAGAGAATAACAAATCTTAAAAGTTAAAAATGTCTACAAATCTGAAAATTAAGTCAAGGTTGTTACAGAATACATCATCAGAATAGGAAATTTACGATAAGAAAAAAAAAAAACAAACTATAAGGCAATAATAATTAAAACAACACATTATAGGTATATGGATTTCGTTAAATTATTCAAACAAACTGTATTTTTCTTTCTTATTGCGACATGATGACATTATTAAAAAAAAATAAATAAACGGTATTCAATTTTTTTTTTTTTTTTTCTCATTGAATTTCCAATTTTTTCTCATTAAATTATCATATTTTTTTTATATCTACATAGATACACACACATGCATAACTATACCTTGAATATGTTACCTACATTATTTTGTTATCGATAAAATCGCACCTATAACCACGTACTTATCATTGAAAGGAAGAACAAGTAATAAAAAAAATCAAAACAAAAACAAAAATTGGAAAATATTTTCTTAAACTAGGATGAGATAAGAAAGAAAAGAAAATTGTATCTCTTTACGTTCGTTCATTAAATGAAAACCGATGTGGAAAATCATTTTTAACTGACATTATGCAAATTATAAGCATTAAATATTTTTAAATAATATATATATATATATATATATATATATATACTATCTATTGTAATATTAGAATGTATACAGAGGTGGATTAGAAGAATAATCAGTAAATTTGTATACTATATACATAATACATATATTCAAATTAAACGTATACGTGTGTGGTGTGTGTGTGTGCATAAATAGCATCCTTGAAAGAAAGAAAATTTTTCAATTTTTCATCATCATCGTTTTAAATCTGAAAATATTTATAATTTTTCAATAGAAATCAAAAGTAAAGGTATAATATATGTATATATACACAATATGATATCTGTTCCTTAAATGTTTATTTAAATAAGAAATAGAATCAATAGCTGAATAAATTTTGAAAACATGGTTTGAGGTACATTTTATCAAAATATTGATGTTCGAATTGAAAATTTTATTAGATAAAGATTGAAAATCAAATTGAAGAAACAATATAATGCGCACACAGATAAAATATACGCTCATATTCTCTTAGACCCATCGTTGACGAGAAGAAAAAATTCATCTCGTCTCGTCTCGTCTCGCTGAATATGCCTTTCTGTTTGACACTGTAAGCGGCGCGATAGAACATTTTATTTGTTGGTAGTACTGATAATTTTTTACTGTCAAAAAAAGATTATTGGTATATAAACAAAATATGGTTTATAAAATTTTTGGAAAATATTAGATAGGTTTAGTTTTAAAATATTTTTTAAATGAAAAATAAATATAAATATATTTATGCTGTAAATATTTTTTAGTTTAGTACATTACATAAACAGTAGTAAAACAGTAATAGTAAAGATGATTTTTTTTTTTTTTTCAAACCAAAAACATAACTTTAATAGTAATGCAAAAAACATAATGAAAAATTGTTTATTAATCTTTATTTAATTATTTTATCTATTCAATTTATTTATTTAATTCAATTTTTTGATATAAAAAAAACACAAAATACTTTGACGAGATACTCTATCGCTTACAATTTTTGACGAGATAAAAAATGGCTATCTCGTCTCGTCAAAGGTCTTACAGAATACAAAACTATCTCGTCAGAGATATTCTCACGCGATCTCACGAGATGGGTCTAACAGAATATGGGTGATAGTCTTCCACTACCTGGTTTCATTCGTTCAGTCCATAGAATAGAGTAGGATTAGAGTATTCGATACAACTTGTAGACAGAGAACTAAATGGTGGTGGTATTAGCGTTTTATTTTTGCTTATTTTTGATATACAGTTAATGACGTTTATTTTGTATGTTTTTATGTTTTTTTACTATATTGAATTTTGAAATAATTTCTTTTTTCATTCATTAGGGTTTCAATCTATTTTAAATTACATTTTTAACTATTTATGTTAGAAATTTACTATTTTATCTTAGTTTTATTCAATTAACCCTTTCAGACCCAACTTAAAACAATTGTGAAATGTTATAAAATGCTTATATTGTCTTAAAATTTATCAAATATTCTAAAATATATTTTGTTAAGATAATTTTTATCAGTTGTATTTTAATATTTTTTAATACATACTGGCATACCCAAGCGGCAAAATTTGGTCGCAGTTACTACACGTAATAAAAATTTTATGTTAACACAGTAACAAATTTAGTCGCAGTGTACACATGGTGACAATGTGACGACCAAAGTGGGGACAAATTTTATATGAAAATTGAAAATTTTATTACGACACATTGTTTCCAATTGTTCCGAAAAAATTACGACACATTTTGTGCATAATGTTACGAAAAAGAATAGAAATATTTTGGAAACAATGTATGGTAATATTTACTACACAAAATTACCAAAAAAAATTGTTTCTTAAAATTACACATTTATTAAAAAAAATTGTCACAAAGTTTTTAAAAATACAAAAATATATATAACAAACAATATGAAAACTTTGACTAATTAAATTATGACATATTTTTATTTTTTCAGAATTTTTTTAGCAATCTAAACCATCAATTTATAAACAGAACAAAATTTGTGATCAAAGTGACCAAAGTACTTCGTAATAATTAATGGGCCATCGCGTTGTGTTAATAAAATGTAAAAATATATATATATATATATATTTGATGAACCAAAAAAAAAAGTAATACATAATCAATTTTTACATTAAGTAAAATTTGTTTCAGAGTTGAATATAGTTTTTTTTATGGAAATATTTGAATTTTTATCACGTTTAGGGATTAATATTATTATAGAAATAATGTTTCAAAAAATTTTGTAGTACAAAATTATTTTAATATTATAAAATTAAAATGGCGATCAAACATTGTTTCTGTTTATTTCTTCTGTGGACACAAATTTCTAATATAGTCACTTTATTTCTTGTTGACGTTCATATGTGTACAAATATTACCAAATATGTGTTCAATATTTCAACTTTAATTATTTCAAACGAACAGGATATTCTTAATGTTATTGGTTCTGAAATTGAGAATAGTCATTCAAATATCGCTCCACCACTTAATACGACACAATATAATTTAATAAATGAAACAGTAACGCAGTTTCTCAACTTAAAAAATAATGATGCTCTAAACAATACAAACTTTAATTAATTTTAGTGATAATATGAAAGCCAACTCTTTACTTACCAATCAAAATAATAATAACTTTTTCGCCACTCTTGAGGATGTATATGACGCTTTTCGAAAACTAAATAACAAAATATCTGTGGGACCGGACAATATTCCTAACATAGTTTTAAAAAATTTACCTGATATTATAATTTCTCAATATTGTACCTTATTTAATAATATGTTGAATAATTCATATTTCCCAAAACTTTGGAAAAAAGCTACCGTTATTTTAATTAAAAAACCTGGAAAAGTTTCTACAGACCCTAAAAGCTACAGACCAATTAGTATGTTACCTAACATAAGTAAAATATTTGAAAGTTGACTAATTAACAAATATTTGATTAAAGTTACAGCAGATAAAGGTGTCATACCTAATAATCAATTTGGTTTCAGAGCAAATCATTCCGCCATACATGCTATAAATAAGCTTACATCAGACGTATGTTGGTATCTTAATGATAAAAACTACGTGGGTGCTTGCCTAATAGATTTTGAATTTGCTTTTAATTCAGTATGGACTGAAGGCTTAATATTTAAACTTATAAATTACAATTACCCGATTCATCTAACAAAAATTATTTATGACATGATAACTGATAAGACGTTTGTAGTTAAAATTTGTAACATTTATTCTGAAAAACTATTCCGCATTAAAAACGGCTTGCAACAGGGAACGGTAAACTTTCCAATTTTGTTTAATATCTTTTTGAGTGCCTTATTACAGAGCCTTAATAATAATAATGACGCTAAGAGTAACTTAACATTTGCTGATGACCTCATAGTTTACGTGGCGGGAAAAAAAACTGCAAATATTCAATATAAGCTACAGTCAATGTTTAATCAAGTTCTTTCCTATGCTAACTCTTGGAAAATGAGAGTTAGTTTTAGGAAATGTGAAGTCATTTTATTTCGAACACCATTGGATAAATATAGTCAGGACGTTCGACAAAATTGGAGGAATTTCCATATCCAAGCGCCAGGAAATATTAAATTGGTAAACAAAAAATATGTGAAATATCTAGGGGTAATTTTGCAATACAATCTTAATTTTACTGAACATATTAAAAATAAAATTATATCGGCGAGAAGGGCATTCGCTATAACCCAAAAATTGTTTAAATCAAAATTCTTGTCTACCAGGGTTAAAATAATAGCTTATCAAGCGCTTATTAGACCCATTTTGACTTACGGCTGCCAAATTTGGTATAATATTAGTGCCTCACTTATGGAATTATATAGAAAGTTAGAAAGGAAATTTCTGAGAGGGTGTACAGGTATTTATCGTAAGCCAGATACTGAATATAAACATTTCTTTTCCAATAGAACGCTGTATAGCCGGGCAAATATTTCTAGAATTGATGTTTTTGTTTTGCATTTAATTAGAAAACATTATGTTAAACTCACAACTAATATAATAGATAATAGCTTAGTTTCACATTCTGCATATCCAGAAAATAAATACATTGAAGACTCATTAAGCTCAGGTTTCATTCCCCCAGAAGCATTTCTCTTTCTTGATCGCAATAGATATATTCAATCCAATTATAGCAATATCCCTATTATTTATCACGCTTTTAGACGTAGCACCCAAAAACAGATCACTTTCGAGCCAAATACTAACCCCAATACCCAACTACCAATTTGGAGATATAACATGAGCCTCTCACCAAAAGACGTACACCATATTATAAATATTAATAAGTTCTGGTGGTTAAGCTACTAAGAAAATTGGCAACAAAAACAATTTTTTTAATTTTTATACTAAATTTTAAGTGCAACTAAACATTACAGTTCTGGTTTAGTAATAGTAGGTTAATTAGTTGTAAGTTAGTTTTTAAAATAGTTTGTAAAGTTTTATTAAAAATATGTAAAATTAAAGTCGGTTTTTTCTAGCCTTTTCCGACTCTTGTTAAAATGAATAATAAAATTGTAACTCAAGAAAGTTGTAAAAATACGTAAAACATATGTAAAAAATACTAAAATAATTTTAATTGTAATGTAATAACTTAGAGTAATCGTAAGGGGTTCAATAAGTTAGTTTATAAGTCATAATGTGAATCATTTTTTTTTTTGTTAATTTTTTGTATGATTTAAGATAGAAATAAGTTGGCTATGTTACAAATAAATATATATATAAAAAAAAAAAAAAAATGTGTTCAATCAAATACATTTTGTTTTGAAATACGAGAATTTTATTCTAAAATTGTCATTAGGTATACAGGGCCGTCGATCATCATTGGTCCAAAATGAAAATGACAATGTCATATAATTTAAATGATTTTTTGAGATTTCGATAATCGGGAAAAATGAAATGAAATTTGAAATTTAAATGAGATGTTTTTTTGTTTTGAAACGGGCAACACTTTTCGTTTTGACATGTTTTAGTTTTAGATATAATTAATAAAGAAAGAAATTTTATTTCGAAGAAAAAAGTGAAGTAAAAGAAAAAAAATATGTCCAAAACATTTCTTTAATATTTTCAAAAATTTTTTTTAATATGGCTTATATGGTTTATGGCATATTTTCAAAAGGTTTCTTTAATATGCAAATTAATATTGAATAGAGTAGAGCCAATGTGTGTGTATTCAACGAAACCGTGTCATATGAACTACATCTTCCAGGTGGTGACTGGTGGAAAGTGCCAAGTTCAAGAAGTCGAGCAGGCTCCAGCAAAAATACCTTGATATTCTGTCAGTATAGTTACTATGGTACATACCTTTTATATTGGGCGTATTTTTTTTCTGGTTTACGTTTTTGACATTAAAAAAAATGCATTAAGAGAAGGTAAAATCTGTTATTTTTTTCTTCTATTTAAAATTAACATTAAAAACTAAACTTTTGTGTATAGGTTTAAGAAAAGCGTTTAAAATGTACAAGGTACAAATGATTATACAATAATAGTTAATAGATATCATCAATTATCCATTCATTATTTCTCACATATTTTCTACTTCAAATTTAAAAAATTTTTATACGTAAAACAAAAACAACAAACTTCCTTACATTAAATTTTTGTTTTAAATACGTACTTTGAAATGTAGTAGGTACGTATGTAATGTAATTATTTAAAATATTTTATTGAGATAATCAAATTTGTTATTTTATAGAAATTTATGAAGAATTAACATATTTTAGATCCGGCTCTGTATGTTTCTAAATATTAACAAAATGTGAAAAAAATTAGAAACAAAGTTTCTTATTATATTCCATAGGTGGCAGAAAGTTACCATATTATAATGTTTGTTATAAAAGTGAGCACATTGTTTCTACAGTAGAAACTTTGTTTATAACGT
Source organism: Argyra leucocephala (assembly GCA_963942445.1). Lineage (NCBI taxonomy): Eukaryota > Metazoa > Arthropoda > Insecta > Diptera > Dolichopodidae > Argyra > Argyra leucocephala. Next base: position 110,493,436 of record OZ012681.1, read on the forward strand.
TGAAACATTGTTGCTGAAAATTACTGAATGTGTTTAGTAAGGACTGGTTAAAAGTAAGTCGTCGTCATTTTCATTACTAAGAGTAGGTTGGTTTGAAATAAATTCATTACTAATAATAGGTTCTGATCTGATGGAAAATTCAATATCGTCTTCATTGATTTTTGTCTCTAAGTTATTTCCTATATCAGCTGTGGTATGTACGTATATACAGAAAATATTCATAATTCAGTAAATTTGATAAGCTATATATTCAGGATGTATATATAAACAATTACCTGAAGATTTTTCGCACCTATCTTGATTACCAAATTTATTGAGGTTATTGTTACCCCTCACACCACTAAGCTCATTATTTAAAACTAATCGTTTTTTTTCATTTCTATAAAATGTTGTGGAGTGGTAAAATGGTTTTATTCTTTTCATTTTGCTTGTATTTAATTTCTTTTATTTTTTATTACTTTTTCAGTCGACCAATATATCAAGAAAAATTATTCCAAATTGTGTACTTAACCCTTTCGACCCGGCTTTCGAATTACAAAGTTAGGATCAAATATGTTTGGAGAATATCTTATGTACATATTCTAAAATACATTTATTTGGGCAAAATGTGTCCACAAAGGGGGGCTCAACTAGGGCGGGCTGGTACAACATTGTACCACCCGGGATGTTAGGTGGTACAAATATGTACCAACAGTCTTTTAAAACATGTGAAATGAAATATTTAAATTTTTTTATTTATTATAAATTAAATAATTCATTTTTATTAACATGAAATAAGATACAAAAAATAAATAAAAAACTAAAAAAATATATTATATGCATTTTATATTTATGAATGGTAAGGTGCAAAGCACATCTTGCACAATGGAATTAAACATTCTTTGCAAATCGTCTTTGTGCGTGTTTGTTTTTTTTGTCTACTACAATTTATGCAACGGCGTCTTGTATGCCCTTCAATTGGTAAATGATTGATCCTTGTTCTTGACTTTTGTGGTATGGGACCTGGTTTTGCTGATCTTGGATAGGCTGTAGATTTTGAACCATCCTCGATCAAAGTTTCAGCCAAATCTACCAAAAATGATTTGAAAGGGGTCTTCTTTCGGAGAAAGTCATTTCGGATGACCCATGCGTTTACTGCTGCCATCATTATCAAGCGGTAAAACACCTTCTTCCACCACTTATTCGATTTGCGATCGTATTCATAAAGACCACTCATCTGGTCTGCCAAATCGACACCTCCCATAATTTCGCGATAAAATTTTATTTGCTCTGGACATTTCACCACAATTTTTTCGCCTGTTTTCAGAGTTTTAGTAACTGTGGTAATCTTTGGCTCGTGGCAATTACTTATCACTAATACTTCTTTGGTATCTTGCCATTTTGCACATAATAATCCGTCCACCGTACACCTGAACTCGCATTCTCCCCTTTGCATTTTTCTGCCACCAAATTTAGGCATACCTTTTCTGTTACCCATTATAGTGCCAAGAGCTGGATATGAAATTGTATTTAATAAATTTATGGATGAGAAGAAACGATCAAAACACAATGTAACATCATCTGCCACAATTGAACTTGTTAATTTATTAACGACTCTCTCTCCAAGTGTACCTATGCTGTTTTTTAGTTCTTTTCCGGAGTATATATTAAAATCATAAGTGTACCCGGTAAGAGCATCACATCGCAGCCACATTTTAATGCCCCGCTTAACCGGCTTCAGAGGCTGATACTGCTTCATAGTGCTTCTTCCTTTGAATTTTGTCATTGATTCATCAATGCTTTGGTAACTACTATCTTGTCTACACTTCTGAAATGTTTTTTTCAAACATTCTACTAAATCATCTATGTAGTAAGTTTTGCTACAATCCGTCGGTTTTTCTGGTGAGGCAAAGTACATCTTAGAAGTAATGAACATAAATCGATCACGTGAAATTGCTTCTTTTATTGATTGGTTACCAAGCGATTTATGTTTTGACCAATAATCTTTTATAGAAGGAAGTGAATTGTAACACATAATGAACATACATCCAATAATCACTTCTATTTCACCTGCATTTGTTTTAGTTATTTTTATCTTTTTCTTTTTTGCTTGTTCATTCTCATATATCTGAATACGCTCATTTGTGCACTGTGCAATGTACATGTAGACAGATTTCGGTATAAACTTTTTAAAAACCTCAAGAGCTGTTGATGTTCGCGGTATATGATATCCTATTTTGCAACTACGATAATTACTGAGAGTTCTTTTTGGAATGAACGCTTCGTTGGGTGAATCCCAGATAAAAACATCTGCAGGCGGCACATTAGGGTGGTAACATACAGAATTTTCTTTGTCTTCAGTATCGATGTCACCTGGTTCTCGTTCAAAATTTTCTTCATCATCATTTCCCTCAACTTCAGATACCTCCTCCCTATCATTTGCAACAAATAAACTGCCGGTTCCAGAAGAGAAATCATCCAGCTCGCCATCACTATCAGAATCATTGAATAGAACATTAAGTATTTCTTCATCTTCCATGATTCGAGAAATAATGATAAATATCTGAAAAACAACAAAACATAATGTAGTGTGCAACGTACTGTTGGTACATATATGTACCACTTCTCTAGACGGCTGGTACATTTATGTACCACCTGTAGAAATATATAAAAATAAACAATATTTATAAAAAAAATCTTACCTTCTCTAATTATAACACTAATATTTGTTTTATTTTAATTTATTTTAACAATATTTTCACTTTTAATGTACTTCCCTAATGAGAATTACTCATAAACTAAACAAAATCTGTATCGGCATACACTTTGTAATTGATTCTCTCCGAAAAATAACGGTACCTTGTTGACAAAAATACACCAAAATGAACATGTTTTTTCAGGAATTATAAAAAAACACTTTAAAAACGATTTGGTATAGATTCAAATCAATTTATATGCAATTTCTTAGTTTTAAGAATGTTTAAACTTTTAGTGGTACATACGTTGTACCAGCCGGGTCGAAAGGGTTAAAGTAACATTGTTTTGTTGTAGTAATTTCTTGTAATTTTATGTCATTGTAGTAACTTTTAAGTTCAATTTAGAAACATAGTTTTGATATAGTGTCAAAATTTGTAACTTATTTACCAAATAAAATTGATAAATTTTTTGTGGTAATAAAGAGTAATTATGTCGACAAAATGTCACCAAATTAGTTTTCGTAATAATTTTACGACATTTTTACGTAACAGTTACCACATATGTGTCCAAAGAAGAAACATACACCTAATGTAGAAACGACGTCGAAATGTTTCTACTTTTCTAAAAACGTGTCTAAATGTGTTCACTTTTGTGACTAAAATGCTGCTTGGGTAATAATATCTTAACAGTTTGCTAGGCAATTCAATTGAGCTATATTTTTTATTTTTTTTATTTATTAATAATTGCGGTTATATTTATTACATTAATAACCAAACAACATCACTAGCTACTTGGGAGTAGTACTAGCTAACTAAATACATTTTTTCAAAGCAAAATAAAAGTAAAAGAGCAAATTTACAATTTATTACAAATTTCAGGCATATGACAACAGTTCCCAATCAACGCTTGGGTATATTACAAAATAAATTTCTAATATCAACTCTGAAACGTTAACTTAATGCATGTATAAAAATAAAGCTATTCAATGTCAAAAGTAATTTTAGAAATGTAGTAATACACAAAAATTTAAATTATAACATAATTGGCTTGGCATTGGCTGACTTCTAGTGGCAAATACAAGAAATTTTATATAAATAATAGCATGCGAATTGAATTAATAATATTTAGTTTAAAAAAAATGTTAGTAAATATGCATTTATTGTCAAATATACATTATTATTTATATAAGAGTGGAGCAGCATGGAGACAGTCTAAACTGAATCGTCCAAAGTTCGACAAAAATAAAATGCTTTATCGGTTTTTGACCTGATGGTCCAGTACTCTTTGGTAATTGCGTAAGTAAAAATAGTTGATAATATAATTTGAACAACTTAAATAAAATGGAACCACACTATAACAGATGGCCTTAGTTCCGGACAATAGTAATAGTTTTCCACATTTAATGAGTTGACAGGTCAGAAATATGATAAATAAATACTCGAAAAACATTGTAGTAAAATATGTACTAAAAAATTGTAGTACCATATTATTTAATTAAGCACGAAAAGTTTAGTTAAGATTACCTCAGTTACTGTTAAGAACATAAAAAAAACTATGCTCCAAAATATGCAAAATTTTGCAAATGCATATAAATTCGATCTGTGGTCTGTTTTAATGATAATATATTATTAAATTTTGCAGTTAAAATTCGAATTTTTTTCACTAATAAATTAATTTTTATTTTTTAGCCTAGAAAAAGTTTAAGAAAAATTACTTTAATATACCATAACCACTATTAACATTTAAAATAAAATCAAAAAAATGCAAATCAGTTATTATTATTATTTGCAATTAACATAATATGTATATATAATGTCAAATAATAACAAAATACAGAACTGCTAACCATAAATTTATTATTGTATACTATCTTCTATTTCAGAATTATATTTGTCTATTGATATTGATGTGAGTGACGAGATACCCGGGTACCTTTTGCATTTTCAAACCACAAAAAGAAAAGGTTCTGGAAGGGCTATAACGAGCTCAAGCTCTCTGACAATTCCTAAAAAGCTGTAAATTTACTAATTATAAAGGATTTGGATTGTTATAATAAATGGGAATCGAGATCTATCTTTATTTTGAAAAACCACCTTCACGAGCGTGACGATGTACCTACCTGTGTACCTCCATTTGAGTAAACTGTAATTTTTATTTTATGGTTGCTTCAAAATTATTTAAATTTCTACGGCGCCTTTTGAAATTTGTGCTGTAAAATTAACTTGAGCTTGTGCTTGGTTCACTTTCATCTCGCGCAAAGTTAATTTCAACATTTGGCAATTCATCCTCTGTAGATAAGGTCGCAGGAGGATTAATTTCTGTTGTATGCAATAGAAAATCATTGAGAACATCAAAATATTCCCAATATTTTTTACTATTTTCACTTTTAGTGTTTTCTTCTTTTATTTTTTTATAAGTTCGCTTTAAACCTTTCCATTTTGAATCAATTTGTTTATAAGTAAGGCTCACATTATTTGCCTCGCTTATTTGCTTTGCGATTTCAATATATACGACTTTTTTTACTCCTTTCTCTATTCTAGGAAAATTTTGTTTAATTAAATCTATTAAGAGGAGCGTTGAGTTCTTACTCCATTTAAACACTAAAATTTAATAATCAAAAAATATATTTTACAAAAGTCTAAACTAAAAACTATTTATTTTTGATTAAATATTAATTATTTACCATCACAGCTTATATCGTCGTCCATTATTTCTTAATTGTAAAAATCACTGTTAATATTTATTTTAAATTTTAAAATGGTTTACGGTTTTACAATCGTATAAGATAAACATCTCTCTTTGACATTTAATATTCAAGCGCTCTACGTGCTCTGTTAATTTCAATCGAGCACATAGAGCACGCTCTGAGCGCGCTCTGAACACAAGAAAAAAAAGGTTTCAAGCTCTGAATGGTCTGAGCAAAAAAAAAAAAACGAATCTGTTTTTGACAGTTCGTGCTCTGCTCTGAACTAAAAAACGAAAACGCCTAATATTTTTTTAGCTATTTTTACTTTTATTTTATTTTTATTTTATTTACATACAAAGCTTATTACAAAGTAGATATTTTCATTACATAGAGCAAAAAAATCAAAAATTAATTACTCCCAGTGACTTCAACACAATTATTACATTTTCTAGCTTTTCTTTGCTTGTGATTCAGTTTCTTAAATGAATAGAAACTGTCCACCACTTCGAGTCTACCAGTATAGTCTCTCTTTTTTTGCTTACTTATGCTTAAAGGCTGAATTTGTCTTCCAAGAACATCTAGCACTGCTGAATGTATAAATGGTTTGCCAACGACTATTGGATTTCTTGTTCCACTTTTGTACTTAATCTATACATCTCATTTGCCGGAAAGTGGTCACCTAGTAACCTCCACATTTGCAGATGACACTGCAATCTGAAGCTTTCACTTAAACACTCAGGTTGCATCCAGAGATTTACAAGAACACGTGCATAAAATTGAAAACTGGTTGACGAAAAGGAAAATGAAAATAAATGAAAAAAATGTATCCATGTAACATTTACACTCAAAAAAATGTCCTGTCCACAGATAAATATAAATTGAATACCTGTACAGCAAGCAAATTATGTTAAATATCTCGGAGTACATCTTGATAGTAGGCTGACTTGGGAAAAACATATTTCAAGTAAAAGACATCAACTCAAAATAAAGTTAAAAACTTTATACTGCTTAATTGATAAACATTCAACACTAAAATTGGACTATAAATTACTGATATATAATTCCTTGCTAAAACCCATCTGATCATATGGGTGCCAACTTTGGAGAAGTACTGCGAACTCAAATATGGAGATAATACAAAGAATGCAATCAAATGTTCTAAGATAAAGATTAAGTTCTTATGACAAATGCCCTTTGATTAGTGAAAAATAAAAACTTGCACAAAGACTTAAGCATACCAACAGTAAAAGGAGAACTTGATAATGTCACAAACAACTATGCGACCAGACTGTCATGTCATCATCCAAATTCATTAGCAAAAAACCTACTGAACATCCCAACTATCAGCAGACTAAAAAAGAAGACTTTAGTTGTCTAGCAGAAAAATAATTTGTCTTATCTTTATTTTAATACATTAAGGATTCTATTTTTTATCTTCTAAAACTTATTGTAATTTTCAAATACAAAGAAAGATTCGATAAATTCATAGACGGAAAAAAAAAACAACGATTACGGGATTAAATACACGATCTTGGAAGCCAAATGCTAAATCTGTCAGGAATCATATTGTAAAACAATGCCAGTGGCCAACGATTCGTTCTTCGGTTTACAGAATATTTATCCAAAAATTTGTTCATATTTGACCACATTTATCCTTTCGTTTGGTTGTAATATGTGAAAAGCTTAGCCTTAGTTCCTACTTCTACCTATGGTTTGTTGTGCATTGTAAATATCATGGCAACTACTTGTTTTTTGTCTTTTTGGTACATAAAAGTACAAAGTTGCGTGTTGAACAACTGATCTATTTATATGTGGTTGCATATATTTTGCTGGAAAAAGCTGCTTATTCTAACAAATGGTTCCAATCAATGTCATATTTCATGAACTATACGCACATGGGTCACTTGTAATGATTGAATTGAATGAAAAATTGAAATTTTTCCACGAGATCCAATACTTTTTCACCAACATTCGTAAAACGCTCTCGATCTGCTGGTTTTCCTGTATAAATAAATTCTTTTAACGGGAAAGATTTTATTTTTATTTTATTTTTATTGTATTATAGATTTATTATAAATCTATAAATGTATAATTTATATGTATCATACACATACATAAATAATCAATATTTACAATATATAGGTACAAAAAAGATTTTTTTCATCTCGTCACCTTGATGAAGGCGTTTAGATTGTCACTCTCATATAGGTTAATATTTTATAAAACTATTTCCGACAGTTTTTGGTTTGTTGAACCATTTAGTGATGGTTTTGACTCACACATCATGACTAATCTTGTTTTTTTTTTTTTAATGTAAATTTTTGTTATTTGCCTTTAAAATACAAACTTAAAAGTGTCTTAGCCTAGAAAAAGTTTAAAAAAAACTTCTTTAACATTTAAACTAATTTTAAATTTTTATGTTAATTTTATTTGCTTCCTATTTATTTTGGTTCGCTTGTAATTATTAATGTATGCTAACATATTTATTCTTATATTTATATTGTAAAAATAAAACTTCAAAATCAATATTATATCTTTTTTGTTAAATTACCTAACCTTACTTATCCTAATTATTAAGCCTGCTTAACCCATTTAACACCATATTAACTTTTTTCTGAAAATACATGTCTTATCCATGAAAACTTTGTAATTAGGGTCCCTAAAAATCAAAAATGTTAAAATTTCACAGATCGGTCTCGTCGTTTCCAAGCAGTGAGGGTGGCCGAAAAAGGCCACTTGGTATAATATAAATATGGTGATATTTTCAACTTCCGGAAAGGACTGGGAAGGGGTTTTTTATTTGTAAAATAACGGCTTCTTCCCCTGTTAAGAAGCTGATACGCATGCTCTGGAACACCCGGTATAACAATTATATAAACATTTTAACAAAGGTTATGTATGATATATTATGAGACATTTATCATGTAATGGGATGTTACAAGGCTTGCAACTCTTTGTGGTACGTTATTTACAATACGTAAATGGCAGGGCCTTCGCGGTTTTCCAGATAAAATTAAATGCTGTTCTGCACATCTTGCAGGATTTTCAAAAATATTGTTACTACGGCGTCCAGGTGTAATTGCTTAATAACCGGCTTTCCTCTTGTAAATTGTTTACAACCATAACGCCCGAAATATGGTATTAAAGTTTCTTGAATAGAAAAATTGAAATATATTGGAATAAAATATTTGAAAATACCATTTGTATAATAATAGCCGTATTTTATATAAATTATCATCTTTATCAGAATTTTCGTAAAAATTAGAAAAGGAAAATGACGAAAAAATGCCATCAAAACGTCTTTTTGGCATAGTTTTATTAGGGGATCATTACGGCAATCTTCTGATGAGAATCAATACAAAAATATCTTCGTGGTAAAGCGGGCATAACCGATAATAATGAAAATTGCAAAAAGAGCCAATATTTCTTGTTTTTTAACATCTAAAAATTATTATTTTTAAATTTTAATGAATAATTATTAGTATGGCAATTGAATTTATCGGTCCAGAATAATAAAAAGAAATCGATAGGATTTGACTTATTTGATAAATTTATTAGTGATAAAGTAGAATTTCCTAGTATATAAGAATTATCACCAAATGCAGAAATATTGTCTATATGTATTACGTTTTTCCCAGAAATTTTTTTTTCTTTTTTTGCTTTTTACTAACAGTTTCTTAGCTTCATCATTAACCCTTTGTCTACTTTCTAACTCAAAAGCTTGAATTTCAGTTGAATTAACCACAACCTCAGTATTTATTAAGTCTTTCCCTACACGGTTTATATCAATACAACCTTCATCCCTCTTCTTCTGTTAAGTTTCCATAATTTTCTGGCGGACTTACGTGAATAGTTTCGGCAGATATAAGAAGTAAAAATTTTGAGCTAAAGATTAAAAAATATAAAAGTTTGGCCAAACACTCAATCTTTATTAGGAAACAACTAATATTTTTTTTATTTTCTATATGAAAAATTTTTGAAAAATTTTATACATATTAAATTTTGGCCACTTGAATAAGCGTCAGGGGTGGTTCTATCATACAAAAATTCGAGAGAAAAAATAAAAATATACCTTTTTTTTAGTTATACGGGTTTTAAAAACTGTTGAGGGCGGCAAAAAATTTCGACGATGATGATTTGCGACTTATTAAACAACAACAAAATGATTGGCAAGAAGTAATAGTACGTTTGACCTCTTTAGTTCGGGTTCTAGGTAAACAAAGTTTAGCACTATCTGATACTGGTAGCGGTGAAAAAAAATTGTATACTCGTGGTAACGGAAACTTTTTATATTTTGAAAATTCCTCAGCAACGATTTAAAGTGAATTTTTACTTGCAGTCTTTGATACTGACTGATTAATTCCGTCAGTGATAGATTTGAGCAAATGCAAAATCTTGAGTCAGTTTTTAGATTCATTTTTGACATTTATAGCCTACAAAATGTAACAGCACAACATCTTTATGCATCATGTGCTAAGCTTGAGTCTGCATTAAGTCATAATTGCTCTAAAGATATCGAAGCAGTGGACTTTTGTACACGCATTGAACAGAGTTCGTCGCCGAAAGATTTCCTATATTTTATTTGTGAAAAAATGTTGACCGATATTTATCCAAATTTTTTATCACCTCAAGAATCTTTTTAACGTTACCTGTTACTGTAGAAAGTGGTAAAAGAAGTTCTTCGAAACTAAAATTAATTAAAACTTATCCTCGCACAAAAATGGCTCAATAACGGCTTGTAGGCTTAGCTTTCATGCACCAAGATTATTTTCTTTACGTACCTGTTTTCATTAGTAAAGAGGGCGCCACAAAAAAGATGCCTAGAGCGCGATAAACAAAAAAATTTTTTGAGCCACCGCTGATAAGCATCAGGATTTTTGAAGGCCTATGCTATTCTGGCAAAAAACAAAAGCAATTTCTAGTCTAATATAAATGTTTTTAATAGTATCCCATAATAATGAAACCACAAATTTAAATATTGTTAGACTTACCACTCCAAAACTTTATCCATAGTTATACGCTTAAAAACTTTATAATATTTACTTTAATTAAAATTATTTTTTTTTTTTTTAATATCATGTTCATACTTATATCATCTACATTTAATCGAATGATGATATTTCTAAAAATTAAAAATAATCAAAATATGAATTAAAGAAAGATTAGTCATGAAAGGCATCAATACAATAGTAATATAAGTGGGTAATGAAGTAAAAATAATATGCTATCAAACATTAATTAGGTCAGCACTTCCCACGTAACATTTTATTGTTATAAAAACAAAATTAGTGCTATAATACTCCTATAAAACTCTCGATAAACACTAAAGGTGTTATAATGACAACCAGCATGTGGTTCTAAGTGAGAATAGTTTGCAAATTTAGTTAAAAAGTTAGCTTAGTTAGCTTACTACATTATAAAATTTTAAAATAATATGAATTTTTGTAGTAAATTAATTTAAAAACCTGGCTGGCTTTTTTTGGTAGTTTAGTGTTAAATGTGTTTAATCTAACTTTACCTATAATTATTAAACCTAATATGTATTTATTATCTAATTCTAGTTGAATGTGTTTTCTAACCACCACTAATACTCTCTTTTAGTATTTTTCTTTTAGCATTGGTTTTTTATGTACTCCTCATTGTGGTAAAATATATGTGATAATAAATCATTTTTTTGGGGTGTTTAGTGCTCTAACATCTCTAACATAATGTTTTGGAATCAATTTTATTTAAAAAAAATCTCAATATTGCTTCCTTATACAAATATTTATAGAGTAATAATATTTGTAGTTGAAATCGGGCTTTCGGGATATATTAGTGTAAACGGATTATGATTAGTGCAAACAAACATTTTCTCCATTAGATTTGCACTGATATTGTACCACATGGGTATACCATAATATGCAACCCACGTAACAATTTTATTATATAAACACTCTTATAGCAGTATTAGTGTTAATTTGAGTGCTCCACAATTGTTGCGAAACGTTATGAATACGTTATAGCACTAAAATGGAGAATCTTATAAGGCACCGGAGCAATATTTCAATGTTAAATAATGTACGTTAATTAATGCGTAACATCAAATTTGATATTTAATAAATTATTATTTTAAGTAAAAAATGATATTTTTGTGAAAATAATGCAAAATAAAGATTTTAAGTTTTTGTTCATATTATAATAACTCCCGCAATTGCTATAAAAACATTCTTATAGCAATATTAACCACATTATTCCCATAAAAACATCATTATAACACCTTTAGTGTTTATCGGGAGTTTTATAGGAGTGTTATAACACTAATTTTGTTTTTATAACAATAAAATGACCTTATTAATGTTTGATAGCAGATTATTTTTACTTCATTACCCACTTATATTACTATTGTATTGATGCCTTTCATGACTAATCTTTCTTTAATTCATATTTTGATTATTTTTAATTTTTAGAAATATCATCTTTCGATTAAATGTAGATGATATAAGTATGAACATGATATTAAAAAAAAAAAAAGAAATTTTACAAATTTACAAACGTATATAATTTAATATTGGATTTTATGATAAACTTAATTTGCTTTTCATCATTTCTATTGTAATCTAATCAGATTTCAATTTAATGCAACTGTTGCTAATTCTTAGAATATAATGGTGATCATTAGCACTCATCACATCATAATGTGTGTATATATATATTATAATATGTGAATCTGAATAATATTATTGTTAAAAATTTAAAATTATTTAGCTTAGAAAAACGATTACAGGCTTTTATAAATCAAAGCTTTTCATTTCTATGATCGTTATACTTTGGTAGGAAGGTATCGGTGTTAAAATATTTTATTCATTATTATGATGAAAATATTTTCTTATCATAATCACTTTTTAACTTCCTTTTTGCAACAGGATATACATGTATTCATGTTGATAAAATTGTCTAGACAAATTTAGTATAGGTACTAAAACTAACAAAGTTTAAAACTGTTTAAACTGTTTGTTATGTGAAAAGTGAAATTTTTTTTCTTCCGTTGTTAACAATAATGTTGATAACAATATGATTTTATTCATTCAAATGAAAATCAAATTTCAAATGTTTTTTTTTAGTTGAGTAGTAGAGTGACTTTTACAATTTTAATTAAATACATTTTTTAGATGATTGAATTCCATATCACAATTATTACATTATCAAATTCTGGCCTTGTTTGAACAGATGAATTGTGCATCTACAGATTGTGTAATTTAGTAAAATTGTCTTGATTTTAGTTCATATTTTTCTAATTGTGTTGCATTAATCTTGAGTCGCGTGATATTTATCAACCGCAAGTACTTTCTGAGTTTTAATCAATACTTAGGGCTTATATTAGACAAGAGCTTTTTGAAATTGCATATCATCATCATTTGGCAGTTCTGGCCAGCACAGCAAAATATACACGATAAATTGTACATCTAATACAGATTGTGTGATTAAATAACATTTATCTTGATTTTAGTCAATATTTTATCTACAATCAAATTTTAAAGCCAGTTTAGGCTTACGGTATTCAATTATGAATTTGTGTTAACCAACTTCATATTCAAACTATGCAAGTGTTCGAAAACAAAATATTGCGAAACATTGTCAATGTTCCCTGGTCCCTGGTCCCTTGTCAATAGCAAAATTGTATTAATGGTTAGTCTAAAAGATTTGTTTTAATTTTAACAAAGGATAGGAGTTTTCTGTGCGTTAAAGTCTTTATTTCGTTCTACGCTAGAAAATAGAACGATAAACGAAGGTACTTTCGATGACTTTTTTCTATCTGAAAAAAGTTCTAGTTATGATTTTACTAGCGAGAGGTAGGTAGGTAGTTAGCGACTGCCAACAGTACGCCGACACACTTAGACCGGTGAGGTTCATTGTGATACCACGGAAACTTTCCTCGCGTAAGACCCTAGTCGTTGAACCAATTTGAGCTTTTAACGAAACGGCGAAGAATTTTGATATTAGTGTTTTCAAGATCACCCAGCGAGTCCAGAAAGAAGGCTCTTACATGGGTTTTTTTTATGGTAGAGATCTGGGCAGGAACAGAGTAGATGTTGGGCTATTTCATCCTCCTCCTCCTCTCTACACGTTCTGCAGAAGTCGTTTGAGGGGTATCCCAGTCTTTCGGCATGTTTACCAATCAGACAATGACCCGTAATGACCCCTACCATAGTGCTAATGTCACACTTTTTCATAGTTAATAGGATAAGGTATCGCTTCAGGTTCAACGTCGGCCAGATTTGCTTGGTGATGTTGTAGTCTGGTTTAAATGACCATCTGAAGTTTGAAGCTTTTATTCCATCCTTGCGAGCAAGGTATCTAGAGGTGCACCCAGGAATGATTTTTAATATAGTACCCTGTCTAGCAAGTTGATCTGCCATGCAGTTATTCAGAATATCACTTTGTTCTGTCACTCATCGTAACAATATGTTAAACCTATCCGCTAGTTTGTCCAAAAAACTGTGACAGGTCAACACGGTTTTTGGACAAATTGTGGCCTGACTGTCTGTGAGTACACAGATATTTCTTACAAATAATATGCTGGATCTCAGCTAGTCTGAGGCTTCTTTTATTGCCATCAACTCCGGTTGAAACACACTACAATGTCTTGATAGGCTGAAGAATAGACTTATATTCAGGTTTTCCGAGTAGACCGCACCCCCCCATTCTGTCGTTCAATTTTGAACCTTCAGTGTAGAGGTGTACATGTTTTAATAAGTTTGGGTAAAATCTTGATCGGTTACGGTTATTACATTAAATTGTAGATGCAATTACGTAACTGACTCATTTGTTGTTATTACATTTTTGTATGGGAAGAAGCGGCGTTTTAAGGAAGAAGTGTTCCAAAATCAACCAGCACTGTTGATAAAACCATTCAGATCCCTAACTTTAATCCAAATGTATTGACTATTTGAAAAAGGCTTTACCAGATCATTGTTTGGTTCTAACAACTGTTTGAACAATCATTAGAAAATGATAACACTAAAAAATATACATTTAAAAGTATTCCACCAAGAAACTCCAATATATAACGTAAATGTATCTATTACCACCCTAGCACATTATGCCGCCCAAACCCTTTTTTTGTAAATACAAGACTCCCACGCTTTATATAATATATATACGCTTATAAAAAAAGAATATTATTTCCTCGTTGTAATGCAAAATAATGCGCATTTGTACTCATATTAATAAATAAGTTATTGATAGAAAACTAAACTAGGTAGACATTTTAGTGAAAATATTGGTTACAACATTTAAAATTTTTTTTTATTTTGTTACGACCATAATAATTAAACTATGATGTTCACTTATTTATTTTATTCAAATAATTGTAAAAGATATTATTATTAAATAGATTATAATACATACTTTCTTCAATTTGTAAATAAAAAATATTTAAAATTGCTAATTAGTTTTGAGCGGGAATTATGGACACGTAAATTTATGTTGCACGTATTTACGATCGTCCGGGCGGAATTAGGAAATTGATATATCGAAATAATTAATTAATGTATTTCAACTATTTTTGATTATGTAAGGATGCAGCTGGACAATTTTAAATTGAAATTGAACAAACTAAGCTGAACCTAATTACGACCTGTTTTTTGTTACTACTAAATTTTGAGTTTTTATAAAAATTTGTATGAAACCGCGGGTCAGTAATACATGCAATATGTCCTAATTCCAAACTAAATATGCAGGTGTAAGCTATTTTCATTAAATTCATACCAAATCTTACATTTAAAGAAAAAGCTATATTTTATTAATTGTTGAAAATAAGCGAATATTTTCCTTTTATACACCTAGACGAAATACGCTCAATCTGTATGATAAGCATATTTAGTAAAATTAAAATGAAAATATTCGACTATTTCTAACCGATTATTAGATAAATTTTAATCTAACGCTAGCCCTAAAGAATAAGTTCTTCCAAAACAATGTTTTACTTATTTTGTATGATTTATTTAAAAAAATCTCTGGAATTATCTTGCCTTGCCACCAAAATTTTATTGAGGCGTCCATTATAAATTACCAAAATAATTTCTTTGTATACATTTCACAATAAGTTAAATAGAGGAGTAAAAACCGAATGACCATTTCTGGAACATTTTGGAGATGGCCTGTAAAAGAAGATATTCTAATAAATGCAGACAGTGACATAGTGTGCAAAAATGAGCCTCCAGTTTTGATTAACAGCAGAGGACAATATAATGTACCTGAAATTATACAAATAAAAAATGCCAAAACTAAGAAGTAGTAAATGTGATTTTTACTTTGTACAGTGAAAACCCTCTAAGACGGAATCTCACAGGACCGGAATATAAATTTCCGTTTTACAGGATTTTCCGTTTTACAGAATTTTGTATTGTAGAAAATTTATAGGGAAGTTAAAATAAGAGGAAAAAATTTGTTAAAGTTATTTTTAATAGATAAACAAAAAATTATTGCATTTCATTTCATTTTTATAAAAAATTCATCACATACATATATAACAAAACTTTATAAACAACTTTATAACATAAAAAAATTATAAAACATTGTACTATTCCAAGCGTGTAAAAAACAACAAAAATTATATGACCATAAAAAAAAATTAAAAAAAATCAATTGCAAGTAACTCAGTCTTTCTTCCTAAAATCCGTAATACATTTCTGTTTCATCTTTCTTTCAGCTGCTTTTGTTGTAATAAATGTGATTTTCGATTTCGCAACCAAAGTATATAAATCATCATTACCGCATTGTCTACTATAAATATCTAAACATTTTATTGCCTTTAGAGCCTCTGCAATGCTAATTTCGGGCTCAATATCTTCTTCGTCATCCTCTTCGTAACTATCAAAAAATTTCTGGGATCGGCAAAACAGTTGCTTCAATAATATCACTTAAATTTGTTGAATTACATTCTGTAAAAACATTGTCATCTACCCTAGCGTGATTTCTTGCTGAACAAAAATGGCTTCACCAAATGCTGAATCTATTAAGTTCTGTATTTCTAATATTGATTGCTCATTTTGATTATTCATTTCTAGCTCAGTAATTGTAGTATCAAATTTAAATCCACAATTTAGAAAACTTTTTACAATTGTTGAGGGTAATATTTGATCACAAGCAGTTTTAAGAAATTGAATTGCATCTAGGATTGAAATTTTTGTTGTCAATGTCGAGATCGTGTTACAGTTTTCCATTTCAATTAATAAATTTTTCATCATAAATTTTCGATAATTGCATTTAAATGCTGCAATTATTCCTGCCTCTAACGGTTGTAATTTGGAAGTTGTGTCTGGAGGCAAGTAAACTAAATGTATATGCGATAAATTTAAATTCGGGTGAGAAGAAGCGTTATCAAGGAAAAGAAGAATTTTTCTGTCTTCGGATTTCATTTGTTTATTTAAATTTTTCAAATACTGCTCAAAAATACAACCAGTCATCCAGGCGTTTTTATTATAATAATAATCAACACCTAATTGATTTGTTTTGATATTTTTAAAACATCGTGGACATCCATATTTGCCTATGATAAGGGGTTTAATCATTTTTCCATCACCAAACACCGCAAGTAGGAGAAACTAAGCATAAAACATATATGTCAAACTTCATGTTATGATATTAAAAGTCAAAAGTACAGTGTTTCCACCAACAAAAATTATATAAATATGCTTACCGCTGAAAAATATTCAAATTTATCATTTTTTAACCAAAAAAAGTTTTACAAAAACAAAAATTCCGTTTTAAAGGAGTTTTTTTGTCTGAAATTATGTGTGAGGATCCCAAAAATTACGATTCCGTTCCGTGTCAAGGATTTCCGTCTTAAATGCACTAATTTCAGCACAAGCTAGTTTCACGGGTAAATTTCTTCCGTCTTAGAAGATTTTCCGTCTTAAGGATTTCCGTCTTAGAGGATTTTCACTGTATATGTATATGAAATATTTTGCATTTTTATTTATTTATTTTAACTGTGCATTGTTAAAATATTTAAGTTAATTATGTTATATTGAATTATTTTATTTTGTTTGTAATAACTGGATGGTTGCATTGTTTAATTTTTTTTTATGTGTAACAAATAATTTTACTTACATTATAACTATTTATTTTATTTTTTACCAAATTACTTATATTCATATTGATTTTTTATTATAATAAATATATTTTATAATTTAACTAAGTTGTACTAGTTAATTATTTAAAAAATTAATTATTAATTTTACTCTTAATAATTATTTTAAATAGCTTTTTTAAATAAAATCGTAAATAGGTACTGTGAATCGCAAATAGGTTCAAAAAGCGGAATTGAGTTGATATAAGGGCGGAATTAGTTCAGATTGAAATAATTGTCGAGCGGAAATACGTACAATCAAACTTTTTTTGGCAGTTTTAATATTTTATTATTTATTTAGAAAAAATTAAATTATAATTAAATGAAAATATTTTTTTTTTTTAATTAAAAAATACTAATATTGTAATTTGAAAAAAAAAAAATTTAAAAAAGCTTATATTTTGCTTATTTTGTCAATTTAAACTAATTTTTCCTTAAGGGGGCGGAAATTGGTACATATACGTTACTTGCGATAAAATAAATATTCAGTTTATTTCCCCAACGTCTATTACCTAGTTCAAGAAATAACAGAAGTCCCAACACTCTGTATATCAAACACATTTTTACATTAGTAGAACAAGTAGACTACTTACATTGTAAGTCACTTATTTATCACTAAAAATATATTAAAGTTTTGATTATTATTTCTAATCCTCTTCAGGTCGATAAAATAAAATAAAAATTTCAAAAATTGATTCAATTTCAACTTATTATATTGCCACCTATCGTGAATGAACTAAATAAATAAATCTTAAGTGAAATATTTTGTTATACACTTCAAACTTAACTATACGCTATATGCATACGTACATACATAATGTCTAAATATTTTTTTTCCATATTTCAATGTAAATTTAGATTTCTCTTTTGTTATTCAATTCGCCATTTTTTTTTCTTTTTTTTTTTTATATTAAAAACACTATTATTAATTCAGTCTCATAAAATAACTAAATTTTTTGAAAAATTTTTTTCTATGCCATTTGGATTTATGCCAATATTAAGCCATGCATTAAGAATTTCTGTATCTGAAGTGATTTTATTAAGAATTAATGTCATATTTTTCTTCCATTTTGTGTCAAATATAAAAACGGTTATATTATGACATCAATTTTGAAAATTTTCAAATTTTTTGAAATGAAAATCAAATAAAAAATAATAATATGAAAAGTTTTTTTAACACGAAAAATCAATTGCATTTTATTAGAAATTTGAATTTGAAAATAATTAACACAATTTTAAAAGGAATAGCTATATTTTCAAAATACCTAGAACTTAACTGGTACTGTGTGAATGTAATTGAATACGATTAAAGAATGAAAGTAAGTTTTTTTTTTTTGTGAAAATATGAAATAAAACTACTATGATGAATGAATGTACCAAATAAACATGATGATGAACTTTTGAAATACATTACGATATATTCAAATTAGTCGATTATTTGTATTATTTTGAATATTAAAAAGTTTTACTGACCTAAATTCGTTTTTATTTGAAAAATGCAATTAAAACGTGGTAAAATTTTCATTCATAGATTAAAATTGTGTTATTTACATATATGGATTTACTATAGCATATCCATTATAAAATGATGGTAATATTTACATAAACTTGATTTATAAAGTATAATAAATTGGCTTTATGTATATAGAACATGATCTTGTGATTTTAATAAGTTATTCGTAAGTGGTGATAAATACATGAACATATAGTAAATATTTTAACGTTATATTAAATGTAATTAGAGCTTAATGTGATAAGTTAGAAGAAGACTGACAACTGAAATTTAATAATTAGGCAATCAAGCAATCTAATAATTCATTGTGTTTCACTGAATTTTAAATAGAATGATGTAATTGTTATGAATAAAATTTTATTTGTATGTATATTAGGGACGACTCGTTTAGGAATTTATTTCGTACATGAACTATCAGAATATAAATATAAGCCATATGAAGATATATATTTGCCTTTACTATGTAACATTTTTATTTTTTTATTATTTATATTTGCAATTTGTCCTAATTAGGATAATAAACAAATAAAGTTGAATATAAAATTACAGAAAAGGCAAGTGGAGCATTCAAAGATGATTGAAATTAACATTTTAAGCATAAAAAAAAATAATATTAGATATATCTGTCATTTATATATATACTAGCGGAGTTACCCGGCTTTGCCCGAGAAAATTTAAAGTTCTTAGAATTTTTTCTTCGTTTTAGTTTGAAAAGGGAAGTATTATGTGATGTTTGTCTGTTAGTAAACTAACTGTTAAATGTTTTTATATGTAATTAGTTGTAGTTGTAGTTTTTTTTTTTGTGGAAAGTTTGAAAACCAATACAGAGAATAATACGCCCGTGCTTTGTAATAGTGTGGGATCCACCCCACTAAAACCACTGCAAGTTTTTAAAAATTTAATAAAAAGCTAATTCGTGAAAATTATCAAAATTATTATAGGTACTTATCTACTTAAATTAAATACAAAAAAAAATCAAAAGTGAACGAAAATTAAAATGATTTTCAGTTTTGCACAAAAATAGTACTTACAGCTTCAAATAGAATGCAAACATAAGTCTTAGGCGTTGTTTATAAATTTCAATTAGAATTTTGGGATTTTAATTATAAGTATTTTTTGAAAACTAAATTATGGTCCGTTTTTTATGTTAGCACAAATCTTTTTTTAGGTATTACTAATAAACATTTTAATTTTTATAACATTCAAATATTAAGTACTTATATGTTAGTATAAAACTAATGCTATATAAACTTATGTTAGATGTTAGTAGTTCACATTTTAATTTTTGTTACTCTTAATTTAATTACTAATCAATTCTTATCCATATAGCAGTTTTTTTCATTGCTCAAAAAAGAAAAGTACAAAATGTTATAAAGAAAACAAAACCAAATTTAGAAATCCAAAAAAGACAAAGAAAATTAGGAAAAACCAAAAGACCAGAAAAAAGGAAAGACGAAAAAATACAAAATAATAAACTAATTAAATTGACGGGTGATTAAATAATTTTCTCAAGATAAAACTTGATTATAAACAACGTTTTTAGTTTCGCCTTCACACTTAAATCCACACCGCAGTACTTAATAGGCTGACCCTGTGCCTTGTTTATCGTAATCAAGAACGCAAGACTAACTGGAAATTGCAACCTCTTAAAGTTAAAAGGGAGATCATTTGGAATAAATGGTATCCTTGGGATGAAAACGACTTCACTCTGTCCCTTCCCTGTTAAAATAGTCGCTTCAATTACATTTGCCAGCAATTTTTTAACACAAAGTCTTGGACCGTTGCAAAGTTTTGGTGGGTCGAGGTTCCGTATTAAAATAATTGGTGATCCCAGTTTCAGTAAAAGACGATGTGGCGGTAATCCACTCGAATCAAGAGAATTTAGGAACTCTGTTGGAAAATTGACTACCTCATCAGCATTTACTACGTTATCAATGGACTTGTATTCATTTACTACGCCCGGTAATATGGAAAGTATTTGATTATTCATTTCGCTGACATCAGCATTTTTAGCAGCAAGAATTGCCCTCTCTCGAAACCAGTTCAAATTATGATAGTTTTGCTGAATATCCGGATAGACTGCATCTATTAGTTCTGCGACGGACGACACCAAATTACAAAAATCGGATGGCAATTTTATTTTTCCATATGGCTCAACTGCAAAACTACCTTCTCCGATCTCAAGTAGCTTGTTGGCGAAAATGTGGGCACTGTCATCCCCCAGATGTACTCTCATGTTTTGTTTCAAACTTCTATCTTTCGTACATGTCTCCACAAAGATGAACAATATATGTATATGTCTCCACAAGAACGAAAATTTATATCTCAGAAACTGGACCGATTTGCTTCCAATTTAATACACAAAAGTCAAAATTTCGAAAAAATGTGAAAGTCAAATTTGTTTATTTTTGGAAGAGTACCTGCCTGCAAATTTTCCGCTCTCTAGCACCTTTGGTTTTTGAAATATATTTGTCGGGTGCTGGGAGTTGTATGTTAGGTACCCGAACCAGTCAGAATTTTGGAAAACAACATATCACGAGTTCGATTCCAAGTAGTAAAAAACCATCCTGTAAAATTTTATTGAAATTGGTCCATGCGTCTCGGAGGAGTTCTGACACAAACATACATACATACAAACATACATACATACATACATACATACAAACATCCTTCTTTATATATAAGATTAAAGAAATCTGAATTCTAAATATTCTATGGAAGCCTTTTTGAGCTTTCGCTGACTTTGAACTGTGTCCAGCAATTTTTTGGCAAAAATGTTTGGATGCTTTTGCAGCCTGTGTTTGTATTCTATATATATATATATATATATATTTTTTTTTTTTTTTTATTTCATTACAACTATTTTAATAATTTTATTTTAAGTAAAAATTTTATTCTATATGAAAAGCCTTAATACCGTCTTTTACACTAAGCATGCTTAGATCATTTTGAATAATATTGTCGGTAATATACCAAGGAACATGCACTACCATTCGTAAAGGTTTTGAATGGAAGCGCAGTATTTGATTTATGTTGGGCACTGAGACTGATCCCCACAGTTGTATCCAATATGTTCAAATGGGCTTGATAATTGTTTTTTTTATAGTAGGAAACTCGTTTTGCAGTGTCAGTTGGAATTTTGGTCCAATAAGCCTCAGCTTTATGGCAAGTTAATTTTTTTTTTACTTCTATATGTTTTCCCCAATTAATATACGTCGGGCTGAGTGTATACCGAAATATTTTGCTTCGTCGGCTTGTGGGATCTGCAGTTCATCAATTACCAAATGAGGGCAGGTTTCTTTGCCGAGGAAGAATTTGCAACCATAGTATTTCCTGATGATGTAAACTGTAAATGTAAAATTTAATGCAAAATAAAATAAATTTTTCACTTTTTCAACTGTTACCGAAATCTTATTTGAACAAAGAACTTTATTCTATTCTGTTTACTTTTATTTAAAGCCACATGCGAATGTTATCAACGCATTCATGCTTAATGTTAACAAAATTTCACTAAATATTTAAAAAAAAAAACAAGCTCAACAAATAATTTAAATTCCCACGCAGATACTTTAGTATCACTTTACAATTGCTTTGTAGCACCTTCAACAATGCAGAAGAGACAGACTATATCGAAAAGTTTCTTTACAGTTGCCCAAACATTTGTAGAACAAGACAATTCACTTTAGGTAAAACTTTTAGAAAGAATCGAGTAAAATTTGGAAATTGATTAATTTTCTTAACTTTGTTAATCGATTTAGAATCGGAATAAAACATTTCATCCCCTAAAAATATGCAATAACAATAAATTTGCCATTTGAGCCATAGAATCTAAGATTTACAGCTAGCAATTACAGGCCAATAAGTCTAATGCCTAACATCAGTAAAGTATTCGAAACACTCATTAACGACAAAATTTCAAATTTCCTAGAGTCAAAAAATATTATAACCGAAAATCAGTTTGGGTTCAGGCACAAGCACGGAACCATTCATACAATAACCAAACTAACATCAGATATCTGCTGGTTCATAAATAAAAAATATGGCGTAGGTGCCTGTTTGGTCGATTTGGAAAAGGCTTTCAACTCGGTATGGTTGGATGGCTTAATATTTAAGCTAATAAAATATGAATTCCCATTACATTTAATTGCGCTTATTCAAAGCATGGTATATGGAAATAAATTTCAGATCCACTATCAACAAAATTCATCGGATAACGTATTCCCTATCGAAAACGGTTTACAGCAAGGAATTGTTAACGCACCAATCCTTTTTTCAATCTATATAACAGATCTGCTCCACTTATTAGATAGAGTAAAAGGTAATAATTTTGCATTAGCCTTTGCGGATGATATAATAGTTTATTCTGCGGATAGAAAAGTTAGTAATATACAATACAAAGTTCAAAAAATGTTTAATACTATTTTGGACTACTGCAAGATATGGATATTAAAAGTGAACTTTAAAAAATGCGAAACCGTGCTATTCCGTAACACGGTGGACAAAACAAGTTCAGACATAAAAAAAAATTGGAAATCTTTTTCTATAAAATCTCCAAATAACTCACCGCTGGCAAACAAAAAAGTTGTGAAATATCTCGGAATTTTTCTTCACCGTAATCTGAATTATTCCGAGCATATAAAATACACTATATCTAAAGGCAATAAGTCCTTCATGATGGCAAAAAAACTATTTTACAACAAAAACGTAAGCACTAGAGTAAAAATAATATGTTATCAGACATTAATAAGGCCAACACTTGCATATGGTGTACCCATATGGTACAACGTCAGTGCAAGCTCAATGGAAACACTTCGAAAATTTGAAAGAAAGTGTATAAGAGTATGTACTAATATTTATAGAAAGCCTAATTCCGACTACAAGCATTACTATTCCAATAAATACTTGTACAAGGAAGCAAACATAATTAGAATCGACAATTTTCTAATAAAATTGATTCGAAAACATTATGACAGAGCACAAAAAACTCCAGAAAATGGTTTAATATCGCATATATTCTACCACAACGAGGAGTACATTAAAAAGACAATGCTCACAGGCTTTATAGCCCCTGAGCACTTTATCTTTTTGGATAAAAATGGTTATATTCAGAACCAAAAGCATGTCCCTACACTATATCACTATAGTAGACGGGCCACATGTAAAACTATAGAGTATAACCCGGGCAACATTAATGGAGAAAATTTGAGATATGACATGTCTATACCGACCAAAGATAAATTTATAAAAAGAGACTATTGGTGGTTGGAAAACACGTATAATTAACACAAAGTACTACAAATACATATTTTTTTTATCGTTTTAACTAGGTTTAAGCAGTTTTAGTTAGGTTTAGTTAGGTTAGTAGGATTAGTTAGGTTAAGTTTTATCTTAAATAATACGAGAATATATTGGTTTTTACATCCCAGGTTTTTTCCAACAAATTTATATAAGAACTTAAGTAAATTAAAACTAAATAATAAGAATAATAATAAGAATAATTATATAACATAAATTAACATAAAAAGCAAACTATTACTTTACATGTTAATAATATTATCACAAAAGCTGTTTTTTGTAAACTTTATCTAGGCTAAGTAATTATAAGATTGTACAATGGGTAAAATAAAGTTTAATTAAAAAAAAAAAAAAAAATTTACAGCTTAGTTTGGATTGTGTTTTCGGAAGTAACGTTTTATTCATATTTATCCCACCCAAATATGGATATTGAAAGTTTGTCTTACGGCGATAAATCACAAAAATTTGATTAATTCAATTATAGTTCAATAGTATAAGAAAAACAGTATTAGATTAAATAAAATTGTATTGCACCAGTTGACTGGGTTTACTACATAACCCATTAAAGAGTTAAATTTATTACTAAACACGTTATATAAGACGTATAGAAATACAATTTAATACTGCAATCGAATTAAATAATGAATTATACAATAGTAATGTAATTACAATAATTATTGAAAGTAATTATAAGTAAAAAGAATTTATCAATATATCATTCACAGAATTAATCAGAGTAGGGAATTTCAAGAAGAAAATATACTTGCATTCACAATCAAATCAACAATTTGGCAAAATAATCGGACAAGTATTTAAGCCATAAAACCCATTGAAATAACTTTTTCCATAACTTATTTATTCACTGACATAAATCTTAATAAACTATTGGCCATTGTAATTTAAAAATATGAGCTCAAGGGTAGTGGTATATGTATATTACAATAACTCTTTCTCATAACTTAAGGAAAATCTAAAGGAATGATAGAACTTTAATACGTTGATTGCCATGACCACTAGACATATTACATACAAATTTTCCAGCCTTCAAATACAATAAATGAGCATTCCCATTTTTCATCATGGTAATGACCAGTGACATTTGGGCGATTGATAAGACGAATAGCATATTTTTAAACTTTATCCAAATGTTTTAATGAATTACTAGAAGCACCAGCGCAAATATGAGAATTGTCCTCCATTTTGGATCGTATGAAAGCTTTATAAATTTTCAAGAGGGCACACCTTACAACTTTATATTATCATTCCAGATCATTTTTCGATTTAAGTGTACGTACCTAATATGATTAAGCTTTCAAACGACTGTAATTTATCTTCAATTGTAAATACAAACTACTGTAATCAAATTTTACCTCATAACAAAAATAAAAAATTATTTGACTTTTATTATAATTTCTTTCAGATTATTGAAGTACAATAGGGTCGAAACTATAGTATAAAATGTATTGTTTTAATTTGATTAAGTGCTTTTGATTTTAATTTTTGTAGCTTTCAAATTATTATTATTTTAATAGACAGTATAATTATAACAGTATGGAAATGGATCGCCTACACACTAAGTAGCTCTTGAATGGAATCCGCAGGGTTAGGGAAAGCGTGGTCATTCAAAAATAACGTGGCGCCGAACAGTAATGAATGAAGCAAACTCATGTGGAAAAATTTGGAGCGAAATCAAGTTGCTTGTCCAAAACCGAAAACTTGTTGAAGAAAGCTTGTTGATGCACTATGCACCCACAAGGAGCGACAGAATCAATGATGATGATAGTATGTGTAGCGTAGAAGCAAACCGGGGCATTCTCAAATTTCCATTTTGCTGAGTTTTGCGTAAATTGAAAAAAAACCTCTGATTTTTGAACTACTGTAATTTTTTATGTAATTCTTTTTGAAAATTATCAATATTATTGCTCGTAATTGAATTTTAATAAAGCAATCAGGATAAAATAGTTATTCCAGGAGTAATTTAACTAATAAATATGGAATAGAACTGTTTTGCTACGAAGGTGTGGAATAGAGGGCTGTTTTGAAAATTAGAGGATAGAAATAGGCCACTTTTGATACATATTTTTTTCCAAAAAAATGTGCAATAAAATATTAATGTATTTTAAATATGTGCACAATTTCTGATTCATTTCGAACGTGCACCAAATCTCGAGAAGAATTTGGGCAATGCGCTGTCATGTACTTTCTTTAATATAGTGTTGGAGCATATAGTGCGACGTACTGGTGTGCAAAAACAGGGCATTATATTTTACAAATCCGGACAGCTCCTGGGTTTCGCTAATGACGTCCATATTATTGAAACATCTCGTCGCGCAGTCATCGAAGCCTTTACTCAGATTGAAAAGAAAGCAGATAAGCTTTCTCATAAATAAGAATAACACAAAATAGATATTGTCGGCAAATAAAATGGCCTCACAACACCATATAGGTACACAACATCACTGTCGGCTCATATAATTTTGAGGTAGTTCAGGAGTTTATCTACCTCGGAACCAACTTCAAGTTTACCAATAACATCAATATTGAAATAAGGCGAAGAATAATTACCCTTGCAAACCGTTGCTACTTCGGTTTGTCCAAACAACTGGGTTCAAGCTCCTATCCCAAAATACCAAGGCACAATTATACAAATCGCTCATTCTTCTGGTTCTGAATCAAATTTTACAATCAAAAATTATACAAATCGCTACTTTATGGTTCTGAATCGTGGATCGTGAATCGTGGATTTGCTAATCCAAAAGCAAACGAGCATGCACTTGGCATCCTTGAGAGAAAAATCCTTCTTCTATTTATGATCCTGTATCTGTCGAAGAGGTTTGGAGAAGAAGCTATAATACCGAACTATACCAGCTGTTCAAGGACATGGACCTAGCTGTGAAAAAGAGTCTGAATTTGAAGTCTTTATTGGCTTATTGGCTAGGCCATGTGGAGCGTATGAATGAAAATACTTCAGCTAGGAAACTCTTTGAATCCAAGCTCCGAGGAACGTGTGGTCGAGGTAGGCCACACCTTCATTGGAGAGATGAATTATCGATAGAAATGAAAAAACTTTATATCACCAATTGGAGAGATTCCACTCGTGACCAAAGTCAGTGGAGGATAATTTTGCATCAGGCTCAGGATCTTCAAGGTCTGTAGTGCCCAACAATTAAGTAATATTTCACTACAATTTAATCATGAAATTTGTTTAATTTCGCGCCAAAATAAGAATAGACTTTTTTTGTTACTTTTTCTATTTCTCTTTATTTACTAGAATCGAATTTCTAAGGATATTTTGACAAAAAGTATGGTACAGACACATTTTGCTACACTCATAAGCATGGAAGAGAAACATTTTTCGCCTAAGTATGAATTTTGATCTCGCTTATGTATGGGAATTAACATGATTTGTTGAAATATTAGGAAGTAAATCAATTTTAACCTTTAACTTAGGAGGTAAAATTTTGTAACACAGTACTGCACGTGGTAGTAAATTTTACACCATTTTTTTTTTTTTGATATATTAGAAGGAATATAATATTTTTTATAAATTTATTTTTCACCAAAAAGTGGCTAAGTTAATTCTAAATGTTATATTAAAAAAAAAAAAAAATTTAGTAGTGAGGGTTTTTTAAGAAATTGGCACTTTATTTCACAAGCCTTTTCTAAATTCAAAAAAGAGTGATAGTTCTTATATTTACATAATAAAATAAAAAAAAGTTAAACGAAAAATAAAATGGCATTTTATCACAGCTTAATATAAAAAAAAATAAATAGAACATTTCAAAAAGTTTTATATCTTAGAAAATAACAACCAGTCTTTTCATGTAATAATTTCATTCGTCAAAATCAGTATTTGTACAGTTTATACACATACGTTTGCTACAACCCATACACATTGGTTTTTGACAAATTAAACATCTGTGTGGTGTTTTTCATTTTAATCTGTTTTGGACAAATATAACACAATTTGTTTGGTGTGGAAGTAGAGGGCAGCTGCATTACAGGTGGTGGTAGAGAATCTGAACCCAATATTCTTCGAATAATATCAGATTATCAAATATATCAGTCAATTTTCAATTATTTTGTTAAATATTTCTTAAATAACCGCTTATGGATCATTTATTAATATCTGCGGTCTATCAAAAGTGTTATCAAATCGTAAACAAGAAAGTATAATAAGAAATCGAAGCTCAGACATAACAGCTCTGAAAATGTCTCTTCCTGTTCGACTGTTACAAATATTAATTTTGTAAACTCTCGATTTGACTTGAAAACTGATGTATAAATTATAATATTCCTAGAAATGTTTTAAACTCGATTTTATCTAAAGGTTTTGTTTCTACTTTTACCGTTCATTCAAATTTCAGTTTTAATTTTGTATTGGTATGTTCGATGATTTTATCTGCAATAGAATCATCAAAAATTTGGCACCAATATTTATACATTTTATTTTCTGTTTCATCGTTTCTAGCTGCGGTTGCTGAAGTTTGTAATATTACAATATTATGCAGTGGAGTTCAAAAGTGGAGACTAAATATCTGTGGTTCATTTGCTGACTACTTAAAACGATTTTTTCCATAAAAATAATTCGTTTCAGCTTCACATTCGCCAATGTATTCAATATTTTCGTTTCCTTCATTTGCTATTTCATCACTTTGCTCCTCGTTGTCCGTTTCGGATATGTCGGAATTACTATCGCTATGATTTTCAAGGTAAAAATTTGGATCAACAACTTCGTCATCAACTTCGCTTATATCACAATTATTTTCTTCATCAGAAATTTCATCATAATTTTTTAAAATCTGTCTTATTTTAGATTCGTTCATTTTGTTTGATCGTGCAATATTCTCTATAATCGGAAAATTATAGAAAAAGGTTAAAAAGTTGTATAAAACTTCAAAATGGATGATTTTAAAAGATTTTTTTTCTTAAAACTTTAATATAGATGTACAGTAAAAATTTTTTTTATTAATAACTAACCATAAACTTGAGGTGTAGTAAAATATTTTCTATTAATTGCTTACGTTAACTTGGACGTGGTAGTAAAAAATTTTCTAAGAAAAATTACACAATTAATGACGAGTGGTAATTTTTTCACCTCTTAGCAAATTTCTTTTCACCTACAGTACTTACAACATGACAAGTAATACTGTGGATAAAAGTATAATGTAGCTAGAGGATACTGAGAATATCACCTTCTGAGAGAGCAATGGACAGAAGTAATAAAGAGAAAAAAAAAGTGAATGTAAAATTTACCACCACGTCATAAGTAAAGGTTAATTTAGAATATAAACAAAACCTCATCTTTAGATTTTTTTTTTGTAAAAGTGGAAAAGACCTCGGTTTTCTTCTAAGCTACACATTTAAGAGCTCTTTATTTAATAAATTTGCTATTTTTAAACATCCTCTAAATAGTTTATAAAGTACATAATCTGAATCTGACAAAAAACATTAAAAACTAACCTGAAACGTAAACAAACATCAGAAATTTTACCTTATCTTATATATTAATACGCTTAAACGTCTGTTAAGCTTTTCACAAAGCTTTTTTCAACTAGATTAGACAACTTTATTAGAACTATTACGAATTACGATAGTGTGAAAAAAATTTTTTAAAGACATAAACCACAAAACGATAAAACCAAATAAAACCAAAAACAAATTAAAATTAACCTAAAAACAATTCACCTATTGAGCAATAGCATTGACCATATCTGATTATATGAATTAATTTAAAAAAAAAAAACAAAGTAGCAAAGACAAAAACCGAATTTCATAATATAATTATTATATCGTTTTATAAAAATAGCTTTGTTAAAATATTACGATATTACGATATTACAGCAAAATGACCATTACAGATCATAGTTATCTCATGAATGATCATTAACTTATGGGAAGAGACATCTATTAGAAAAAAAAAGTTCGAAATATCGTAATTCAAAAAAAAAAATCAAAATTTGACGTTTTCACATCAGCAATATTTTCGATTTCAAAAAATGTTGTTGTTATATTGTAAACATACGAATATTTTAAGTTTTGGTAATAAATATTTTGATGTCATTGTAGAATCGTTTGAGATTGAAAAAATATTATTAATGATGGTGAAAAAGAACTTATAATTATTGTAAGTAAATTGATATAAACAGAATATAATATTCTAATACAAGACAAGACCAAAAATTTAATTGTAATTTGAGTGACATATTTTTTTTAGGAATCAACTACTGCAAGTGCGTCAGAACGAACTACCTCCTTAACTGCACCAACAACTTCAATAATAACTCATCATGCCGATCTAACAAAAAAAATAATAGTAAATTAATATTAGTACAAGCTAGAAAAAAACAAAAAACTACAATTAAATTATTAAGCAGAGTTTTGTATTCGTAAAAAACGCAATGAATTACTTAAAGCCATGCTAGAACTAGAAAATAAAAAATTAGAATTTTAGCAAAAATTAACTGAATATTTAATTTCAAAATTTTAAACTGTTTTAAACTAGGGTTGCCAGAAGGGAAAAGATTAAAAAGAGAGTTTCTTCGGCAAAAAAGAGGACAAAAAGAGAAGGGTGTATATAAAATTAAAATATATATATATACAAAAAATATATTATACCAAATAATTAATATAATTTAATAAAAAAAGACCCACATTTCGAAAGGGAAAAGGACCTATAAAACTGACCTGCAGATTTATATGTAGGATCAACTGTTAAAATAAATTAATAAATAAAACTTTATTTCATCATAAAACCAGAACACATAACATTAAAAATATTTTATATAAATTAGTTATGTAATATTGTAATATTAAACATAATATAAATTTATTTCAGCAACAAATCACAATATTTCAATTTTACAAGCCTCTGTTTCATAATTTGTCGTTTGATTTGAGTTCATTACTTCTATTACAAATTTATTACCACATTTTATTTCATTGTAAAATTATTTGCAGTTTGTATATTTATATATAATTGCATGTGACGACTAACACTGTTTATATTTAGACATTTTCTCTCATAAAATCCTACCTTGCCTTTGAAATATTAAATCCATTTCAGATTTAAAGGTTTTTTTTTTAAGTTCATGGGAGGAAATATTTTTTTCAATGAAGATTTTTGACATTTTTGCTCTTTTTCTTTATAAAAATAAGATAAATTCAGTTTAAGAGAAAAAGAGAGCAAAAAGAGATACGAAAGATCCGAACGAAGAAAGAGAGTGAACAAAACGATCGTGTTAAAAAAAGAGTACATGTGCTCTTTAAAAGAAATATTCTGGCAACCCTATCTTAAACTGTATTGTATTTTTACTATGACTATTATGAGACGGAAATATAAAATGATATGAAATATTTTTTTGATTTTTAATTATTTTAATAATTCTGAATTTATGTGATGTATTTAATTCTTCAATATATAAAAATATATGGTTAAATAATGTGCTCATATTTTATACAATTATAATATAATATTTCACTAAAAACACAATTCTCTATTTCACAGTTATGTGTTGCTTTGGCTAGAGTACGATCTTTTGATAGTGTTAGTGTACTATAAAATATTATGAAATGTTTGAATAAGTATTAAAATGTTAAACTATTTTTAAGATATTAAATAAAGTGAATTTTAGTTTTAAGTTTTTCAATTTGTAACTTATTTATTATGTAATAAAAAAATATTTAAAACATTGATTTTTTTTTAAGAAAATAAAGAAAATAAATAAATAAAATAAATTGTTTCATTTATAATGCTAATGCTAGACCGACGAATGTTAATCCGGGAATAGCTAGCATTAATTTAATTGTAGATTTTGTCCTTCACGAAAATTATTATACCATAGTCTATTTAAAATCATTGCAAATTTAAAACAATTTACGCAGTAACCATGAAAATACACCTACAAACATACAACATCAATATTATTATATTTCAGTTTTGAGTATAATTCAATTGTATTAACGTCATGTTGTAAAATGAAAATGTATCAAATTAAAAAAATTATTTTCAATTTAATTGAAATTTTTTTAATAAGTTTTAATTAAACAAAAAATATATACCTACTGTTCTTACATCACAATTTAAATACATATAAAAAAAAAATTATTTCTTTTTGTTTTGTTATGAATTTAAAATATATTTTTTGTATACTAATTAAGTTAATTAAAAAAACCTTAAAATTAATTAATTAACACTTTTTTCTTTTATTATTTTCTTTCTAAACTCATTCGGTATTAATAATTCATTATTCAATATTAAACATGTTGATTATACCGTTCCGATGGTAAAGGATTATAAAAGTTCCAATTTCCGTCTTAATTTTTCTTAAAGAAAAAAAAAAATAAATTACTTAACATTATTTTTGTTTTAATGTAAGTTTTTTTTGGTTTACTTTTAAGGAAGTTTGCAAAAACATTTTTTTTTTTAATAATTAAATTTTGTTAATTTTTATATAATGTAAGTTGATATAAGCTTAAACTTTGCCCCCCCTCTTATTTTTTTTTTATTTTGTTAAAAAAATCTAAATCTTCTTCACCTCTTTTAATTTGTCTAATGCACTTTTGAGAGTGTATACGCTCTGAGGTGAAATCCCATTTGAAAATCTCAAAGTCAAGTTTTTGTTTCCTTTTTCCCTTTGCTGTTTCCTGACATTGGTTTAGAATTTCATCACCATAGGATCCTTGAAATTTTTTGGTAGAAAATAATTACAAATAAAAATAAATTTAACTTTCTTCTAATAAATATTTGTAAGGCACAAAGAATTTTTAATATACATATATATAATTTACATTCAATTTCGTTATTATACAAGCTATATTAAAGTGGTGTTCGGAATTGAGATTAAAAATATTTAGACTAAAATTAAAAATTAAAGTATTAAAGTTAAGTAATTTTTTTTAAATTCGGGAACAAAAAGTAATCACTTGGGGCTAAATTTGGACTATATGATGGTGGTAAAATAATTCCGTACCGTAATTGAATTGTCAAACCTATTTTACCACTTCAAGCCCATGTAAATAACAACTGTGACGACGCAGCTTAAATAAAATTTCAAAATAATAACTCACTTAAACTCTTATATCTCAACGTTAGGAGTGTAAAGAATAAAATTGAAGAAATATTGTGCATTTTAGATAGCTTAAAAACTGTAATACACCTAATTGTATTTACTGAAACATGGGTGTTAGAACATGAAGTAAATTTTATTAATATTAATAATTACTAGTTAAATACCCGTTACTACGTAACTTTTTGCTACCGTTATATTATAGTGAAAAATCAAAATTAGAGCATTCTAGGTTGTACTGCATTATAAATTATAAAAAGCAAAAATTCCCCTATCAACAATATTTTAGTAATAATACTTTAGTTAAGTTAGTAGATTAGCAGACAGACTATTTAATTGGATTGATATAGATTGAAATATTTAATCAACTAATATTTCATTAAAAACTATATTTCTAACAGTTCTATTCTCTTCGGTGTCAATTTTCAAATGATTTATATTCCCAGTAGTGCGCGAAATCTCGACATATAGTTGTCCATGTGAAAACTCTGGTGCATCAAGTAAAATACCAACCTTATTGAGAATTTGACCTTGCGCTTTGTTGATGGTCATTGCAAAGGCAGCTCGGACGGGAAACTGGCGTCTTACTGTTTTTTTTTTTATAAATTAGGAAAACCAAAAAATTAAAAACTACTGTTTTTTTATTTTAAAATACAAAAGACTACAATATCAAATATCTATAAATAGATATAGGATATATTCATATATTACATAGGTACATTTATTATTTATCTATACTGTTTATTTTTTTTTTTTTTAAATAAAAAACACTAAAATATTAGAAATAAAGTAAACTTAATATAGCTATTGTTTTTTATTTACAAATAAAAAACCGCTAAAATTAGGTACTAACGATTAGATTTAGTTTGTACTATTGAAAGTTTGATTGTCCTGTAAGCGTTGTTCCACAAATTTTGACATCCGACTTTGTTTAATGAAAAAAATAAAATATTATGCTATTATCATCAAACATTTTTGAAACACAAAATGCTGGAAACTAATTTTTTCATTTAAATCGAAATCGACTCTTGTCATTTGTTGAACTTTTTGTATAATGTTTGTTGTATATGATTATTTTTGTTGTTATTGATTGTTATAAATAATAGTATTGATAATAACAATTAGTAGATAATAAACTACCTACATTTATAAGATTTTTTCAACTTTTTCTTAATTGTATTTTTTTTTCATTTTGTTGTATTTTTTATTTTATTTGTTTATAATTTTAAATTTCTATATTTAAAATCATTGTTTTTATTTGAGCTAAATAAACTTTAAATAAATAAATAAATAAGTAACTTTTATCAAATAAAATCTGATATGTAAACGTTGCCCTAAATGCTATTGCGTCAACATTTATGTAGTTGATTATATAAATTGATTAAAGTTTTTTTGATTATTTTTCATAAAAAAATACGTAATAACTTGCGCTAATCAATGTAGTCAAAAAATTATTTTAAAATATATTTTTCAAGTAAATAAGAATGTATTCAATAGCTTTGAAATTATTATTCTAAATATTTTTAATCCATTTTGTTTTAGAAGGGGGGGGGAAACCGAAAGAATTAACTGCTCATTCGGCATTTATTTGTTTTTTTTTGTTGTTATTTTTTTTTCTCTTTCGTTTGTGTTAAAGAAATGTATGAATGGATCTATAAAACAAAAACAATTTCTCTTTAAGAAAAACAATTTTCAGTAGATTGAAATAAAAAGGGGAAAGATTATGTACATAAATTATTATATAATGTAAACCGGCACACGCATCTACTATCAAACGATATCCATTAATAAGAAAGTGCACTGCAATGAAATTTTATAATTTTTCAATTTTTGGTTACCATTTTTCTAGTCGATTTCCAAAATTGTAAGAAATAGATAGTAATAAGAATCTCATTTGTGAGAGAGAGATAAAAATTCAATAGACAAAGTGGGAAAAAATTATCGAATGACTTTTTTTGCCTCAAAGAAATATTGTTGTATTTATTCTTAGTTATCAATAATTAAGGATGTGTTACACTTAAAAATGCATAGCAATAAAAACATTATTAATATTCAAATTTCCTTCCTATTTATAAATTATAATATTATTAATAATTAATAAATTATCATTGATTATGAAATGGCAAAATTTAATTTTGAGGGAAATAAAAATGCATCGAGTCATTCATAAAAAAAAAATTATCGGTTCTTGGTATTGTTTTTAACTACCTGGCTCAGTACCTGAAAAATTTATATATTGAATATACATCAATTATAATCTGTTTGAAATAAAAAAAAATTTTTACTTCCCTTATAAGACAATAAAAGAAAATAAAATTATGATGTTTAAGAAATAACATGTTTTTGGAACCAATATTATGTTATGTAGGTACCTGTAAAAAATCAATCATTCAAAATTTCCTTACTCTCATATATTCATTAAATTACAAAATTCTTGAAATATTCTGTGATGAATATAACAGCATAATAAATATCGAAATGGAATTTCATAATAAACACATAAACATATCGGCAATATATAGACCTCCTGAAAATAATAAGAAAATGATGAATCAATTTAATGATATATTAGAAATTAATTTAAATAAACTATGCAATAAACACACTTACATATTAGATGATTTAAACTACAATATTATTGAAGAAGAACTGGATCCAAATATTGAGTTGTACAAAACAATTATAGAAAGCAATGGATTTTTCTTCTGTGATTATACAACAACTAGACCAATATCAGGTTCCTGCTTAGATCATATTATTACATATAATACACAATTTAATATGAACATAACTCACCTGAACTCAGATATCTCTGATCATCAAATATTAATAGCATAAATCAATAATTATAATTATATATATATTATTCTGCATTTATCTGGATGTTTGTAAGTTCGACGGAACACTCCAACACATATACAAATTGCATATGTATACAAATGCATATATATATACAAATTGCTTTGGTGCTTTTTTTAACCCCTGTCTACCATGCTGAACCTTTGCAGGAAAAATTTATTGCATGAACTATATTTTTTTAATTTAATGTTAGTCTTCTTCGCAAATAATAAGGAAAAATAAAAAATAATAATAATATAAATAAAACAAACAATTTTTTTGATTTATAATAATAAGGACTAATAGAAATTTAATCAATAGTTTAATATGGTATAATAACCAAAAGGCAAACAGCATTTAACACAAAAAAAAACATAATTCACTCAAAGGTTATTCTTATTACTTAAAATTATACACAATAATATCATGTGTATATTTGTATTGTATAATATACTACTTTATTGCTTCTACCTTTTATTTTTGTCATTATTGTGTGCGTAACTCACTTCACTAAAAAAAAATTATTTTTGTTTTTTTTTGTTTTTTTTATTATTTGCTGTATCTGTATTCTGTATGTTCTATATGCTCCATTCCAAAACTATTATTTTATTTTCAGTGTTAAGTGTTCACTTTTCACTTCACTGTTCAGGTTCACTGTTCAATCAATAGAACTTGACAGAAGTAGAGTAGGATAATTAACTCTACTTCTACGCCGGATAATAAAACATTGTTTTTTTTAAATTGAAAATTATTGATGAAAATGTTTTTGTATTTTGTGTAAATTTTACCAATTTAGATACAAAATTTTGAATATATAAATTATGAATATTTTTTAAAAATAACACAATACCATAATAACAGTTTATTCATATAGCAAAAAAAAAATCCCTATGCATTATACAAAAGACAAAAAGTTTATATGAAAATAAGATCCCATTTTTAAATTTGCTCTCCCAGAGGCCACAATAACGCTAATACGGTATAATTTATACTAAATGGAACCCAACTAACGAATTATATCTAAATGGAAGTGAGTAAGAGTATACCATACAAAAATACAAACATTTTATACAAATTTGTTGGTATAGTACTTCTTTTTCTGTTATATAAAAAAAATTAGTGTTAGGCCAATATAAACATAAATAAAAATAAATAAAAATTGATATAAACATAAGTACTGTAATTTCGCAATAAAGAATCTAATGAAAGAAAAAAAGAAACTAGGATTTATTTTGCTTCCGTCATTTATGACGGGTTACAAAGCTAATTTAAAATATTATCCCAAAAATGATAAAATAAAAACTGATTTTATAAATGTAAATAAACTAAAGGAACAGCTAATAAATATAACCCAAATAATACAAATTGTACAGAATTAATTTCTGAACTAAAAAATCAAATATGCCGCTTACAATAAAATATCTCCAAAAAATAATAAAATTCTACCTAAATGGTTTGACTCGGAATGCACCAGAACTAACAAAATTAAGCAATACTGGCATAGAAAACATGTAAAAAACTACGACAATGAGTACATACATAACAAATATAAATTTTGGCTGAATAAATATACGCCACTAAAGCGCAAAAAACGAATGGATTAAGATAAAAATATATTTTAATCTAAAAAAAAACATGGAAACAGATAAAAAATATTATTAAAAATAAAATGGATTGCACAAATGATTTTTTTTTAATAAAGTGAAGTGAGTTACGCACACAATAATGACAAAAATAAAAGGTATAAGCAATAAAGTAGTATAATGTATAATATTATACAATACAAATATGCTGATACACATGTATATTATTGTGTATAATTTTAAGTAATAAGAATAACCTTTGAGTGAATTATGTTTTTTTTTTTGTGTTAAATGCTGTTTGCCT
The DNA here is from genome assembly GCA_963942445.1 of Argyra leucocephala. Taxonomy (NCBI): domain Eukaryota; kingdom Metazoa; phylum Arthropoda; class Insecta; order Diptera; family Dolichopodidae; genus Argyra; species Argyra leucocephala. The sequence continues at coordinate 110,531,514 of OZ012681.1, forward strand.
TTTGGTTATTATACCATATTAAGCTATTGATTAAATTTCTATTAGTCCTTATTATTATAAATCAAAAAAAATTTTTGTTTTATTTATATTATTATTATTATTTTTTATTTTTCCTTATTATTTGCGAAGAAGACTAACATTAAATTAAAAAAATATAGTTCATGCAATCAATTTTTCCTGCAAAGGTTCAGCATGGTAGACAGGGGTTAAAAAAAAGTACCAAAGCAATTTGTATATATATGCATTTGTACACATATGCAATTTGTGTATGTGTTGGAGCGTTCCGTCGAACTTACAAACATCCAGATAAATGCAGAATAATATATATATAATGATGTTATAAGGATAATTTTAATTATTTCTCTTTTTATTGCTTATTGAACTATAAATAATAAGTTTCAATATTTTTTTTTTTTTTTTAAGTTATAAAATTGATACATAATGTACTATTATTTTTTCTTACATTTGTATTATTTAATTACTAAATGAACTTTTAAATTAAATTTAATATAATATATCTATACTTAGTTTTTAAAAATGTTTTGGATTACATACTCTGTATGAGCTATGAGCTCTTTTAGAGAAAATAAACACGAAAATAAAAATAATATATATGATGCGTTGTCTTGATGGAAAAGTGTTTTTTCTATTGCTAAATATGGTAATTTTTTCTTCATTTCGTCATTCAATCGATCCTATTATGTACAATTATTATATTTAGCATTTATTGATTTTCCTTTTACAAGAAATATATCTTATATAATAAAAGACAATGTCCTGCTGCTGCTGCTGCTGCGTTAGCGTGGCATTTTATTAGTATTACAATAATAACAAACAGAAACTATTTAGCAGAATTCATAACCCAAAAATAATCACTCCCATCACATACATTTGGAAAAAATTGTATACATAAAATTAATCTCTCTCTTTTGAAATTTCATGTGTTTTTTTTTTTTAATTGTTTTCAAGGGCACAGCGAATAATGTCGAAAGGAAATAACAAAAAAATATTGTTTTGAATCAAATTTTGTTTGTTCTGTTTGATTTAAGAAATAGGTATTCAATTCATGGATATATTGTGTATATTATGATAATATGTAGCAAAGAAACAAAAGAAAAACACGAGCGTAATTATACCAGATTATACAAATTTTTGGAAATAGTTTGAATGTAGATAGTTTTGTTGCCTATTTAAAATAGTAGATACTTTGCTTTAAAAATTCTGATATCGAATACAATTAACGAACAAGTATTAAACATTTTAGAAAAACTATAATAAGATTCAACAACTAATCCGTGGGATTTTTAAATGGCTGCTGTCCAAGGGGAATGCTTCTACATACTACTTAATTTGAAAGTTGATGTTATAATAATATTATTTAGTAACCTAAATACCAAACGTGATTTCTGCAATGGAAGCCGGTTAGCAGTCAAAAATTTAAAATCAAATTTAATAATCGCAGAAGTCCTAATCGGTACAGCTATAAGGGAAACAATTTATTCCCAGAATATATTTATCTCCAACTACCACAAAATTGTCATTTATTCTCAGTTTTTAAGTATTACCCGTTAAATTAGCCTTTTTTATTGTCATAAATAGGACACAAGGTTAGACATTGGAAAAAGTAGGTGTTGAGAAACAAAACAACTGTATAGTTTTCGTAACTATGCCTTAAAAAAAGTTGGTTTCTTAGTCAAATAAATTTGTTGAATGTGTTGAAAAAATACGTGTATACCAACCAAATTTATAAGTGTAAGATTTAGAAGCATTGGATATAAAGAAATGACAATATCCAATTACTAATCTATATAAATAAAACATTATAGTTTAACAAATATTGTTCTTTTTGGAATTAAGTTGCGCACTCTAAATAAATAAATAATAAAAATATTCAAAGAATTTTTTATTTTTGTATTTATCTTGACTTATAAAATTTACACGATAAATAATAAAAAATCAATTTTTTGTTACAATTTTCAGGACGCAGTTTTTGGGAAATATATGGTTTTTTTTTTTAATTTGTTGTAAAGTTTTGCACTACACAAAAACAGTAATATAATATTTGAGTACGTTTATTAATACAAATTTGATTTTGCAGTGTCTTAAAACATTTTTTTTTATTTACCACCGTCATATGACGGGCCTTTTTGTTAGTTAAACAATAAATCAATTAATCAATACCTAATTCAACACTTCAATAATGCAAGGATAATTCATTATTTCTAATTTTTCCTTTCAATATTTTTCATCAATGAAGAGGTCAGTGGTTTGTCATTGTACAAACATTGTTTACGTCATACAAAATTTTGTACAGTATCTTATATATTAATACGCTTAAACGTCTGTTAAACTTTTCACAAAGCTTTTACAACACAAAGATTTTTTCAACTAGATTAGACAACTTTACTAGAACTATTAAGAACTACGATAGTGTGCAAAATTTAATTTAAAGACATAAACCCCAAAACAATAAAACCAAACAAAACAAAAAACAAATTAAAATTAACCTAAAAACAATTCACCTATTGAACAATAGCATTGATTATATCTGATTATATGAATTAATTTTTAAAAAAAAAAGCAAAGTAGCAAAGACAAGAACCGAATTATCAGAATATTATTATTATATCGAATTATAAAAATAGCTTTGTTAAAATATTACGATATTACGATATTACAGCATACAAAATTACCGGTAAAACAAATAGTAAATTTAGAAAATATATTTTTTACCTTATGTTCAGAAATTCCAATAATTGAAATTTATTTATTTTATTAACAAATAATTCAAAAGTATAAATTCAAATGCGCAGTAGCATTGAGTAAATATTATATTGTGCATGGAGAATCATAAACCGAAATTTACGATCTGTTAGGAACAAGAAATATAAAATATGTAATGACATTATTATCAAGTTCCAATTCAATACACGGCAAATTTAGTAAACATAAAAATTAATAAAAACTCTAAAAATAAAAATCACAGACTACACTTACCTACATCAGAGACCCTAGCAGGATAACAATATAACAATAAACACTGAAGAATAAGGGAAAAAGCATAATTACCTATTGGCTTTACCCCTAACTATAATAGTCATAAGGTGTCAATAAAAACTGAACAATAAGAGAAAAAGCATAATTATTGGCTTTACTCCTAACTATAATAGTTATAAGGCGTCACGATGATGTCATATGATACTTCGTTAAATGGCCTATATGATTCCATATGATTTACCAAAGTCGTAACGAATCATAACCTTTACTATAGTGGCCATACCTAATAATACCAAAACGTCAAAATCAAAATTTAAAAGAAGTGAAATAAAAATATAAATTCTATAAATAAATGTTTTGTTTTTTTATTTTGAGTTTTGAAATAGTTAGGGCTATTATGATAATAAAAAAAAAACACAAAAAACGTATCTATGGCTATTTTAATGTGTTTTTAATGTGGGTGTGGTATGTATTTAGTTTAAATGCATTTAATTTCATATCTATACTGCCAGCGACATCTTTGTTCGTCATCCACATGATGTTGAAATGTACGTCTCTATTAATAGTATTTGTTAGGGAGCGTTTAGACATCAAATTTTGTTTCATGAAGGGTTTGTTTTACTTATTTTTATTACATTTACAAATTTTATTGCAATTACATCAAATTTTATTTCAAAAGTTTTAATTACATATCTCAAAGATAAACAAATATAATTGCAAAGTATACTATATTTCTTCATGCAAAATCCACTTTCTAAACTTGCGAAAATACGAAGATACGAATATGCGTGACAAGTACTAATAATAAATAATTATAAACAAATATAAATATACTCTGTAATTTCAGAACATTTATGAAATATAAATATTTAAATAGTAAATCAATTATTCTAAATATTTGTATTGATAAATAATAATAATATTTAATACACATTTTTTGTATTTTTCAATATATTGGCATAACACAATTAGGAGTTTTCTCGCAAAATCACATTTTCAATTTGCGAAATACAAAAATGCCTGTCGAGTACTATTATTTAAAAAATTTATGATATTCTATAACAAAGTCGGATGTAAAACTTTAATGAACATCATTTATACGTTATAAACAAAATTCAAAAACGTATAAACGCAGCCTTATATAAAAGTTTTCTTCAAAACTATTAGCGGTCAAAATTAATTTATAGTAAATAAATAAATACCCAAATAAAAAATATAAAAAAAATGGTTATAGATAGATCAAACTATATTGTAAATTACAAGCTATTCCCGGCGTAACATTCGCCGGTCTAGCATTAGCATTATAAATGAAACAATTTATTTTATTTTCTTTATTTTCTTAAAAAAAATCAATGTTTTACAATTATAGTTTTAAGTTTTTCAATTTAACTTATTTATTATGTAAAAAAAAAATATGTAAAACATTGATTTTTTTTAAGAAAATAAAGAAAATCAATAAAAAAAAAATAAATTGTTTCATTTATAATGCTAATGATAGACCGGCGAATGTTACGCCAGGAATAGCTAGGAGTTATTAATTCGCATTTAATAGTCATTTCTCAAACAAAAAAAAATTATAATAACAAAATGTTAAAATAAATTAAAAGTGAATATTTTGCCTAACGCTGTACCAATATATTAGCGTGCTTTTATTCTATATCAAATCTATAACAAAGCTTTCCATCATCGTAATTTTTTATAACATTACAAATCACATATGTGGGATTTTCGAATTTTTCACAAATTAAGGGGGCAGTAATTGCTACAAAATATTCTACTTTTTTAAATTTTTCAACTGTCATATTATTAAAGTTCATAGTATTAAAATCTTTATATTTATCCCAAATCTAATTTTATTTTTAAGTATTATTCAACTATTCTCAACCACACTTTCTTGAAAATAAATTTTATTTATAAAACCTCATCCCATTTCATTTAAAATTTATCATATTTTATGATTCTAAAATAATATAAAATTCTTTTATATATATATATATATATATATATCATATATAATCATATGAGGGAGTTATAATATAAAAACAAGCAAATAATATTCTATGCAATCCATCCAAATGACACAGAAACTCGACACATTAAAATATACCAACCAAATAAAAAAAAAAAAAAAAAAAAAAAATCCACCATTACACCAGAAAAAAAAACAAAAACAAAAATTTACGATTAACTTAGTGTATTCTTTGTATTATTTGTTCGCGGTTTATTCCTACACAAAAATAATGATGTTTTTGTTTCTCTCTCTTCACAGAAACAAAGATACCTAATGGAGTTTATTTTATTTTTCAGCTTGTACCATCATTACTAACAGCAGCAACAACAACAACCACAACAACACTAAAGCAACAATAGTCTTTAAATCAACAATTTTTGATGACGTAGACTATCTAAGTTTTACGTTTTTATTTTTTTTTTACAGTTATTTTTAGAGTATGCATTTTCTTTTTAAATGAAAATTATTTTTTTTTTTTTTATTTACAACCATAGAATTTTCTTTTTAAAAATAAACAAAAAAAAAAATAACAATATTTTCCTTACCAAAATATAGTTGCCTCAACATATACACTTAAGTATTAATAAAAAAAAAAAAAAAAAAAAAAAGAATATAAAATAAAAAATTCAACACTAAAAACATAAAATCATAAATGTATGCTGGTGTAGAATGTATGGTGTTGACAGCAGCTGTGGTGGATAATAAGGATGTTAGGAAAAACCATCTATTAGGATTTCCGTTCTGAATAACAAACACATTGCAAGGAAAAATAAAAATGAAAATTCTAACAATATATATACCTACATTGAAAAACATAACTATAAAAATATTATTCATAAATATACATATATTATATATTAATATAATTATTATCATAATCATCATCATCATCATTATCATGATCAAGTAGAATAACAAAACTCACATATGCCATTTTTAACAATAATTTTTTTTCTTATATTTTGATTTTTTTTTTTTATATTTTATTCTAAAAAAGAAAAATACATTTGTAGCTATTGAATAATTTTCTTTTCTACTTTGTTGAAAAAACAAAAGTAAAACCGCATTAAAAAATAAGAAGGAAAACTAACTAAATATGCATATTATTTTATTGTGATAGTATTAGTATAGTTACTACGTTACTTACATTTAGTAAAGTTTTCTAAAAAATCATAATAACACTTAAGTAGAATTTACAAACAAACTTTAAAGTAAATTAATTCTATTCTATACTGTGGCACAAATTTTGAAAATGTAAATGTAAATACTTTGAATATAGAAATTTAAGCTACTTTACTTAATTGGTGCTTTTGAACATGTATAGGTATTGCACCAGAGATGTAAAATAGTAAATTAAATAGGTAAATTACTTCGTAATGAATCTAAGAAGTATAGAGAAAGTTGGGAAATGGGATTTTGAATTAAAACCAAAATTTTTGGGCATTTTTAGTTAATAAAGAAATGTCAATGGCCAAATATAAATGTCAATGTATGGTATGGCAGTAGTGGATCTAAATAAAAGTTATTTTTTAAATTTATGGGGATTCTGAAGGAGATGGTGTACCCGCGTAGGATTATGTTCCGAGGATAGTTGGTCTGACTGGCTTTCCAAAAATATTTATTTTTAACGAATGCATCTTTTCCGTCAAGGACGAAAAGGACATTTGAAAGTATCAGAATTATTTTGATGTTTTCGTATATAAATCATTCTATCTACTGATTTGTTAGATATATATATATATTCAGTTATTTTATCAGAGTAATATAACGGTCTGGAGCATATTTCGACATTTATTTGATGTTGATAGGTGCTGCCGTTATGAAGATATTGTAGTTGAAAGTAAAATCAAAAATCTTTAAAAATCAAATATTTCAAGATTTTACCATAAAACCAATATTTGTTCATTGTTGGAAAGCTCTCAATTTTTCTATAACTGCAAAAAAACCGGTTTTGTTTTACACTTTCTATATATAAAACTAGAAATGAGCCTCTAACGAGGTAACAGTCATCTTTTGAAGTAAATGTTAGACCAAATCACTGTATATCAAGAATAATTGGTGTTATCGTCTTTTAAAAATATATATCCTTTATAGCGCATTTAAGGATAAAAAGTACATTTGGTAATATACTTGTTGTTTTAGGGTTTTTATATTTGCTGATCCAAAAATATATATATGTATATCTATAATAGATCAACAGATATAACGGTGTATATACAAAAACATCAAAACAACAAGGATATTTTCAAATGAATTATTTTCGCCCTTAAAGGATTGCGCCATTAAAGATACATGTTTTTGGAAAGCTGGGCACATCAGGTGGCCCTGGTATATAACTAATGAGTGGGTACCCCATATTTTGCAAAAGAGCCAAATTAATTTGATGAATTAATAAAGTAAAAACAAAAATAATGTAAATTTGAAATTGAAGGCATCAGTGCAATAACCAGGTAAGCACCAAATCGAAAAATGTTGGAAAAAAACAAAAAACCTTATAAAGCTTAAAAACAAATATCTATCTACAAAATTAAATTTTTATTATTTAAATAAACAAAAAACAAAACATTTACTTCAATAACATTAAAAAAATAACGGTTTAAATTACGGTAAAATGAAAATGAAAATTTGGACTTAACTTCTCATTGCTCCGAAATGTGAAAAATTTTATTATATCGTAATCTTATAATCTGACTCTTCGTTCTCCTGAACTTCTGTTTTTTTTTGTTATATTATTATTGTAGAATTGCATATCTATTTCAGGAACATATTTTGGTGGCTACTAGCATTACATCGTCATATTTATTAGGAGTTATTGATATATTATTAGAATATAGCACTGCTAAAAATGGATCGCCTATTACTTCATCCTTTTTTACTGGATGGAATTCTGTCCATGGTGGCTGACAGAAGTAGAAAATTTTACAACGCCTGCTTCTTTCAGGTAATGAAATCGCCTATATCTTAATATAGTCCATTTTACTTTCGATGTACTAGGCACAGATTTTTTGAAAAAAGGAGTCAAACTGCTTTTAAAATCCAAAATCATTTCTCGGGTTACGTGGATTACAGAAAATTTATTATAACATTTAGCAACCATATTTTTGCAATCTCTTGGTTAATACAATCGCTCAACTAAGCGTCTTTTTTTTCGATTACACCAAACGAACGATCGCACTGTAAAAAGCTATGACCGGGTTCTGGAAAATGGTGAAATATTTGAATGTTTTTGTATTTGGTTAGAGCATATAAGTATTGCACAAGAACGTTATTTTTACTCTGAACACTAGCGTTGTGAGAGAACAAATACAATGTTGTAAAATTTTTCTCATAAAGTTATCAATGTAATGCTAAATGAAACTGATTACTTCATTTGGGCTCTTCTTCCCGATTGTTTCATCATACATGAACATATAACATTGTTTGGTACTACATTCATAAATACAGAAATTAAACATCCATAACTGCCTTTTGTAGAATACGTCTCCTAATGGTACTACCGGTTGAGGCATATTTTGCTGAAAGTCTGAAAGTTAGACACTCCGCAGCTGTATTTTGTCGAAAGACCGTATTAGTTTTTGCACGTGAATCGTCATAAAACGATTGAGCTTTTTTAAGATGTAGTTCTTTTTCAATAGAAAGTGTTTGGTTATCTTGCTGAGATTTTGACACTGAAATTTTTTTTTGCAGAACTGTCACATGTTTGATAAGTGTCAGAACGAGGTGCACCAAAAGAAAGCTTAAAGTTTGTTAAAAAATATTCTCTGTAAAAATTATATTTTACTGTTGGTGAAGATCCAGCTTGTGTTATGAGATTAGGCTCATACTTATCCAAATACAGAGAATGCATTTTTTTAATATCCAAATCAGGATTCAAATATTTCGATTCGGTTTGGCTATAATGAGAAACACGTTTTGGAAAATTTCGTTTATATCTTTCAAAATGCAATCTGGCAATTTATTTGGGCGCTCTCTATATCGACCTCTTTTATAAGATGGAGTAGTAATTAACCAAAAAATCAGAAAGTCTTTCGACTCTGCTTTTGGTTATGCCATGAATTGAGCAAAATGCAGTTTTCGAATAAAAAATTTATTTTGAAATCTTCTTGTTCTTACAACTTTACTGCGAGGTCTGCACCGCTCTATAATTTTTTTTTTGGAATTAAACCACATAGATAAGCATCTTGCTTCTCTTTATCAGCAAGCTTATTAAATTCACTGAAAACATTTTGAATAATAGTGTTTATGCACACTTTGAAAACATTTCTTTTTGCACGTGCATGGTGGACCTACTTTTCTGGCTTCTGTGATTTTTCCTGATGAATTTATATATCTTTCATCCTGAAATACCACCTGGCCGAACATGTTTTCATGTAAACTACACAAAAATATTTTGCATGTATATACGCAGTTTTGTGCATTAATCGGATAAGTCCCGGACTTAACTCCCTTTTGCCCCGAATCATTTAAATAAGCAAGTCCAATTTTGAAATTTATCTGCAATAATCGGATAATTCCAGTACTTACCTTATTTTTGCTCCGAATCATTTAAATCTATAACTTTAATATTGGAATAACTCATGACTGAGTCACATTTCATACCTGATTTTTAAACCAAACGATGCGAATTTTTTTCCGGAAATTTTTTCACCAAAAAAACGTTTTTTGGAAAAAGTGGGCTTATCTTGTTATTGCACTGATGCCTTCAATTATACTCTAACTTGTTAGTTTTTTAGAAATATAGGACAACGAAAAGTTCTAAAAGTATCTGTTGAAAAATTTAATTTATATAATTAAAGACTATTCTACTACTACAATTCACTTAAAACAACTATCAATTTAATTTTTCAATTATTATTAAGGCATATTTATTTTAGAGATGTTATTTCCATTTTCACTTTCACACTCTCAATATTAAAAACAAAAAATCGTAGAACTTAACAATTTTTATAACTTTAAATTATATTTATTTCAGTTGTGTGGATTAATTAGTATATGGTCTGATCTCTGCCAAATTAAATGTACTTGTATATAAATATGAATACTTGGGTAAATAAATAAATTGAAATGAATTAAGCCATATAATTTATATAAAAAAATATACCCTTTACGTCTACCACTTTTCATGTAAATTATTTCAATACAAGTTTTTATATGGATGTGATGACAGCTTGATCTGAAAATCAATACCCAGAAAAGATATAAAATGCAATCCTTAAATATCCTAGCGGAATCCTAACCAATAAAATTCAATAATTATATCCTGGAAAAATATTAAATAGGAACATATCAGATTAGAATATTTTATTGTACCTATTGATAGCATAAACTGGAAGTCAGAAGCACAGAAGTAGTCTGGCGAAGTTGTAACAGTTTGAAATAATAATATTAAATAACTCTAATTACTCATAGCAAAAAAAAATTTAAAATTTTTACATGATTTGTAACAGAATATATAGACCTATATGATATCACATAAAAATTATTAAAATAATAATAATGATGATTTCTGTAGGTCTTTTAAATCAAAAATTCATATAATTAACCACCACCTGTTCTGCAATTATTTTTTGTTTTCTTTATTAGAAGGTATAAAATGTTATTTTTAATAATATCATTATCATTAATCCTGTATTATCGGGAATTATTTAATTGCTTCTATATCCCATCATATTAAGCTTATAAAGAAGATGATAAAGTTTATCAAATTATCTGATATGATTTAGAATGCAGTGTTGATATAGGATACATAATAGATTTAGATCATCTGAGCTTGCAAAAACTATGAAAATAAAACAAAACTTATTACATTTCATCAAGTTAATTATTTTGACTATTTTCTGAAAATGAAAAATTTTCTACTACTAAACAAAATTCTCAAAATTTATTACCCCTTAAATTATTGAATGTAGAAGATCTGAATCATACCTTTTTCTTTAGCTTCATAGGCCTTCCAAAGGTCCAATTTGATTTTTTAAATACATTTTGGGTTTCATAGAATCGAAATCTGCTCAAAAATGTTTTCTTCAATGGAAAAATAATAATCGTGTAGATATTGAATGGTCAACTGTCACGTCCGCTCTAAACATTTTTCATCTTCTAATTACATACAGTCTGGCAGTCACATTATTTCAACAAATACCTTTCGATTTACATTATACATTATTTGTTGGCTTTTGATCTGGTTGATATTTTGCATCTTACACTTGTGATTTGCTCCTTTATGATTTTAATCTGTAGGTCTTGATGTCAAATACATGAACCATGGTGCGCATGTCTTAATACATTTCACTGAAATCGTTTCAATATTTCAATATTTGAATTTTTAGCTACACCCTGATGCAGTTGGATTTCGTATGTACATACCGGCTTTAAAATATCTTTATAAATCAAAAGCTTATTCTCCAGCGACATTGGTGAGTTTCGGCTTATCATCCAATATATTTTATGTGATTTAAACCGTGGAATTGTTTGAAATTGAATTTTCAAATGATTATAGTATGTATATTATTTCATTTGAAATAATTCTAAACCATAATTAATGTATATATATATTTCTGATTAATCCTATTTAATTACATTAAGTAATTCAAAATTTTAAACCCTAAATTTGAGATATTTCACTAAATTAATAAAAACATTTCCAGTTAATTTCACAACATTTTTGTTGTTTTTTTTTATTTGCTAGTCATTTCATAATTTTTACTAAAAATTTTAGATTATCATGACAATTTATGATCCTATAGCTGTCACATGTCAATACATAAAATTAAATAATCAAAACAAAATCTTTTAATAGAAAATAAACTTTCAAAATGAACATCTTAAAATGCATTTATGAACATCAAAATTTCAAAAAATTTAAAGCTATTTAAACCAAACAATTGACAATTGAGAACATTATGCATTTTGGTAATCGGGATTATTATCAATATATTTATATATACATATATACATTCAATATGTATTACCTTAAAATAACATAATACAAATTTGGAAAAAAAACAAAAATGGCGAAAAAAGAAAATAAAAATTTGAAATTTCATTTTTATCACAAATTTTGCTTTTATATCAAAAATTTTTGGAAGCTTGAAAAATTTCCTACAAACTTTTTCAAATTATTTTGTACTTTATAAGAATAACTAGCTATTTCTGTGGCAGCAAGTCATAATCGGTTATGATGGATGAAAATAATGTGGCGAGAAAAATCAATTTTAAATAAATTTTAAATAAGGAACTGGAACAGTTTTTAGTGTTTTATAATTGCTTAAATTATCTAATCATCGTTAAAAATCCAAGAACTATATTATATTTTGCAACAAACGCTTATAATATGAAATTGTAAGATGTTTATAGTAGTAAATAAAATTTAATATTCCCTCCCGTGGCCTAATCGGTTAGAGCACAGAAATGTGTTTGAATTACAATGTAGTAGTCACAATAAATTAGATATTGCCTCGGAAATACAAGTTAAATTAGCAGTTAGAAATCGAGTACGATGGAAATGTCAAGTGGAATATCTATGCTCCCAAGAGGAGGAAGGAGAAACAAAAAAATAAAATTTAATAAAAATCGCGTTTTTTTTTTTATATAATATAATTCCAAGTTTATTAGATGAACATCCTAACTGCTTTTACACAGATATAGATTAGAATACCACATACAATAGCTTTTCTGTAGCACTATTATGGTATATCTACTAATTTCAATGTGGAAAACTTATCTACTGAAGAGTAGTTTGCCTTCATAGTAGCATAGTTCCATTTTTAATTTTTATGATAACCAAAACTCTCAACTATTTATCATTTATTAGCGCCACTCAGCCTAAGTAAAATGGGATGGGGTCTAAATCCCCCAAATTAAAATCTCCAAACACAAAATCCCCAAAAAACAAAAATCCCCAAAAAACCAAAATCCCCAAACACAAAATCCTCAAATAAAATTTTTAAAAATCCCCAATTTTATTTTTAAAGTCCCCGGTACTCATTTATTAGAACCCTGTTTTTGCCGATGGCAGGTAAACGCGTAAAGCACAGTTTTAGTAAAAAATATTAAAAAAAGACTTATTTTATTTTAAAGGTCGGGCTACTGCCCCAAACCCCCGCTACTTATTTTCCAAAAATATTTTCATCCAGTCTAATTTTATATTTACGTATTCTCTCTTGAATTATTCTCTTTGTTGATGACTTAGTAAATTTAACACTTATTATATTTAGTGCTGCTGCATTATTTTCTTGCCTAATTTTTTTTACAAAGCAAGTCTCCAAATCACTTGTATTAATGTTAACACAAACACCTTCAGTAATTAATTTGATAACTTTTTCTTCTGCATTAATATTATCAACTTCATGTACACCAATAATGTCAACATAATTCTCTCTGCTCTAAAACATATGCGTGAATGCATGATTCTAATTTAATAACATTATTAGAAAGAACATCATTTCTCTCTTCCAAGTTAGTTATTTTTCTCATTAATTCAGCATTTATTATTTGCTAAATTTTAATTATTTCTTTGTACAACATTTGTAACGTAATATTCTCAGGAATATTGTCATTTTGTGTTTGTTGAAGAGAGAATATTTACCGCTGTTTGTTTTATTGATGAGAGATTTGTTGAACTGTTGCTGTTGTTGTTGTTATTGAGAGTTGCTATTGCTGAATTTCGAAATGTTATTATTGGAGCACAGCTGGTTGTTGGAGTAATAGGCATCTCATTTACTGATTTTCGCCTAATACTCATACAGCTACTGCACTTGTATCCTTGATTACTTTTGGAGAGAAATTCAATTTCTCTTTTGTCAATCTTGCTTGACGCACTTTCCATGAAATATGTTTTTGCAATTCATGCAGGTAATGTTCAAATCGAATCTTTCAACTTTATTGTTACATAAATTGCACTTCATTTTTCTTTTCTTTTGTTTTTTATTTAAATTAAATTTATTCACGTAATTTAAAAAGTAATATATATAATTTAATTAACAACTAAGTATTTAATAATTAATTAATATTTAGAGCTTAATTCTCAAACTTGTTATCCCCATTAAAGCAAGAGAGAGAATGAAAAACTTTTTACTATATCAGCAAATATAGTAAAAAATTCAAGAGTACTACTTGCAGTTATTTCATAATTTTTGTTTTTTTTTATATTTCTTTCTTTTGCTTTTATTATTATTTATTATTATTTCTTTATTATGCCTTAATTAAATTATACAGTTGAATTATTCAATTACCTTATTAAGAGCTTATACTAATGTATTTACACCTATGACTACTGTATTTACACACTATTCTATTTATAATATATTTTTTTAAGGGAAAATGGCAAGCAAAACCTTTTTGATCAATTTTTTTTTAACCTAAAACTTAAAAACTAACTTAAACATAAAAATTTATTACTAAAAGCTTAATCTACAATCGCTCTTACTAGCGGATTTTCTGAATTTAGACAACTTTCTAGAAAGGCAGGGAATATCTTATCTATTTGTTCGAAAACAGTGTTAACATTTGCTATGTTATTCAATCTGTTGGTAGAAAAGTAAAAAGGTTTACCCAAGATTAATTTTAAAATTGCATTTTGCTTTCTTTGTAGCAGATTTAAGTTTATTTTAGCAGCATTTTTCCATACGGGAAAACCGTACAAAAGAATGCTGCGAAAGATTGCTTTAAATATTAATAGTTTGTTTTCTACCGTCAAGCTGGATTTTTTATTAATAATTGGGTATAACATTTTTATGTATAAATCGATTTTACTAACGGTTTTAGTTATATGTGTTTTGAAAAGCAATTTTTTGTCCAAATGTATACCGAGATATTTAATATCCTCTCTTTCCCATATTATTTCGGTATTATTTAATAATAAGTTTCTGTTAGGCAAGTAACAAGATTTCCTTCTTTTTGTGAACAAAATCGATTTCGTTTTTTCGCCATTGATTTTGATTTTCCATTTGTAATAAAATTCTTGAATTATTTTGAAACCATTTTCAAGATTATTTATTATTTCGTTTGGACATTTGGAAGATGATAATAAGGCGATATCATCCGCATATAAACTTGTACAGCAATTTTGAGGGCTCGGTAAATCTGCTATGAAAAGGTTATATAAAATGAGAGAAAGTGATGAACCTTGTGGTACTCCTGCTGTGATATTTATTTTGTTGGACTGTGTCAGTCCGATTTTAACTGAAAAAAAACGATCGTGAAGAAAACTTTGAATTAGCTTAACAAGGTAAACTGGAAATTCGTAATTAATCATTTTGTGAATGAGACCTTGATGCCATACTGAGTCGAATGCTTTTTCGACATCAAGTGTAATCAAGCCCACTGATTTTTTGTTATTTAGATTACTTCTAACGATATTTTTGATTCTACAAACTTGATGTGTGCTGGAATGTTTATTTCTAAATCCGAATTGTTCGTTCGGCAGAATCTTCTTGTCCAGCAAGAAATTTACTAACCGAGTTTTTATAATTTTTTCAAAAATTTTTCCTAAGGAATTGAGTAAGCTTATTGGACGATAGCTTCCAATTAATGCTGGGTCTTTTCCTTGCTTAGGAATACATGTAACTAAGGCTATTTTCCATATTTCTGGAAAATAGTTTAGTTCCATGCACTTATTAAAAATTTTACTTAATATTTTATAGCTTGTCTTTGACAAGTTTTTAAGTACAATATTGGGTATTTTGTCCTGACCGGGAGCTTTTTTAATTTTTATCTGCTTAATTATGGTAGTAATTTCTTTTACAGAAGTAAATTCAAGATGGTTAGTTGTTTGATGTTGTAGATTTTCAACTGAATCGTTAACCATATTAATGGTTATTGTGTCGCTATAGTTATTAGTCAGAGAATTTTTGATTTGCAAAATAATCTGCTAATGCATTAGCTTTTTCTTTGTCAGTGGATAATAAGTCGTTGTTATGTATAAGTGCTGGTATGGTATGGTATGGTATGTATAAGTGCTTTTGCTTTTGTTTTTAATAAAATTGATTTTAAGTAATATCAAAATGAATATTATATATTTTATACCTAGTGAAGTGTAATTTCTAAAAATTTTTTTGTTGTAATGTATTTTTTTTTTATTATTTTTTTAATTTGGAATATTTCATTTATGTAATTTCTATTTATTTTTATTTTTTTGCTGCAATTATTAATTTTAGTTCATTTGTTATTTTCTATAAATTTTATAAACTGTTTATATTTTTGTTAATATACCCTGACTCAAATAATCTTGAGACTTGTCTATTTAGGCATTTTAAGTTGAATTAAATAAATAAAATAAATAAATAAATTTAGTATAATATTTTGGCCACCATTGTATTTCACTATATTAAATTTGTTTATATTTAGCAAAAAAATGAAAGAAGATTTTCATTTTTTAACTTACATATTCTATTATAAAATAATATGCCATTTCAGTTGAAATGTCTTTTTATATTCATTCATTCACCTATATAATAATATTTTATAGTATGTATATGAATCAACCAAACAACCACCCACTCAAATACTTACCTGAGTTGTTATAATTCCTACCTTATATGCCATCATAATAAGAACTTCTAAACATTCATCATTCTACCAGGGTATATATAATATTATATATAGAACTAACTACAAGTACATTATGTATATTTTTGTACTTATATACAAATTCTGTAAGACTCGCATATATATACACATTTATCTTATTTTTGTTTTTTATTTTTGTTATTTTTCAATTTTTCTTGAATTTACCTTTATTTATTTTTTTTTTTTTTGTATAAAAATGGATGATGGCAGATGTTTTATTTATTATTGTAAAACATTATAATGTCTGTTGTAGCTTGCGGTATAAAATATTATTAAAATGAAAAAGTCATAATTTTCCACCATTTCCCGTGTATATTTTTTTTTGTTTTTTCTTTTTTTTTGCGTTTTTTTCATTTTTATTTTTTGTTTCGTATCAAAATGAGAACACACAGAGTAGTGGCAAACAAGAGATTTAAATAAAATAGGTAAAATCGTAAAATTTTCCATTTGAAAGAAAAACCTAGAAGCATTTTTTATTGATGTTGTGTCTTAGTAAAGTTCTCATACGAGACACTAATAGAAAAATCATAACAGGAAAGTTAAGATTAAAAGAAAAAAAAAACAAAAAAAAAAAAATGGTTTGTCACAGTTTGAGATGTGTAGTGAAAAAATAAATTATTTTTATTTTTAAGAAATTAATTTTAATAAATTTAAAATAAAACTTTACAACAATTATAAATAATCGAAAACTAGAACTACCATAAATTACTATAATCATCACTGTCCTGGAACCCCATCCAAATAAGGTATATTGCAGAACAATAAATTCTAAAATTAAGAACTTATGAAGTAAATATCGTGGAAATTTCAATTATATGGATTTTCACTTCAATTATAACTGTTATAATAATTATAAGTTTAGCAAATATTTTCTAAGATTTTAAAAGTAGATACTGTGAAGTATAAGTAAAAATTTATTAATGAATGGTATGAAATCATATTGTAATAATTTATCCTTAAACTTTTTAACAGTTAAATTGTTAAAGTTTTAATAGTATTGTAAATTTTAATAAAATGATTCTTACTGTTTATTTAAAGTATATATTTTTTTATTTATTTAATTTTATAATAATGTTTAGTATATAATAATTATTAATTATATTATATTTTTAATATTTTGTTTTTATTTTAGTATTTAAATATTTAATTATTTAATCTTTCCACCCTTTAATATTTGAAATTATTCTATTTATTTTGCTCTTACTAAATTTTATATTTTGAATAATTACATGTAATGTTAGATGGCCGAATATACCGGACTGTAAAATAACAAAGTTAGTCTATGCTGAATCAAAAGTGCTCTTTAAACCTACTGGTCGTGAAAAGATGTGGCACTAATACTATATTAATGTAGCGCATTCTTGTCGTATTGGAAAACATGTCAGAAGGCATGACTCCGAAGCGATAAAGATGAAGAAGAAAATGAAACTGTCCTACACCTTCACTGGATCTGCCACGCTCTATATCATAAAAAAAAACAAAAACAATAATAGTGAAACGTATTAAATAACCTATTTTTTTTATTGTTCTTGACAGTAACTTAGGTTAAAATCACTTTTTCGTACGGTACGGTATTATGATTATTTTCGAACATTTATTTATCAAATTTACTGGCTTATCAACTCATTAAATGTGCAAAACTAAGCCTAATGCATCAAGAACTAAGCGTTCTTAAATGGAATAGCTCATTGTTATTTAAGTTATTACCAGAACAGTCTTTGTGAACATTACTGAAATCTAGGACTGCCATCTCTTTGTAAAAAGCTCAAAATTGTTTAGCCTAACCAATAGAACTTCTCGTGCTATCATAATGTTTTTAGTGTGTCAGTGTATATCGGCAACTACCTATCCCACGTAACATTTTATTGTTATAAAAACAAAATTAGTACTATAAGACTCCTATATGACTACCGACAAGCACTAAAGATGTTATAATGATGTTTTTATGGGAATAATGTAATTAATTTTGCTATAAGAATATTCTAATAGCAATTGCGGGATTTGTTATAATGGGATTTTCATCAAGTGCTACAGTAATGTTGTATATATATTATTATTATTATTAGTAAGACATTTTTATATTATATTTACTTAAATATAAAAAAATGTAATTAATATCTCCATTTCTTATGAAAAAAATATAAACCCCATAAAATTATTATTTTAAAATAAAAAATAAAAACTATCCCACTCTTGTATAACATAAATTATTTCAAAAGAATTTCATTTTAAAAGAAAAACATATACATATACATATACCAATTCTATAACAATATTACACAATTGCTCCGTTGCCATATAGGATTCTCCATTTTGGTGTTATATACGTATTTATAACGTTTCACAGCAATTTCGGATCACTAATACTTCTATAAGAGTGTTTACAATAGTGTTATAAAAGTACCTAATAATTTTATAGCTATAAAATTGTTACGTGGGATATAATGTTCTGTTAAAATAATATAAAATATTTTTTAATCATTATCAATCCAAAATGTTGTATGAAAAATACATTGTGTGAAATAACAAAGATCACAGAGATAATAATGAAGGTATTTCTAGGTCTAATGGAGGTGGATAATATTGCCTTTAAAGGGATTGAAATTGCAAAAGAAAAATAGACATTGGAATTAGTCCTGTTTCTGAAACAATACAAATCAACATATTTTTCAACATACATAATCATGTAATTTTTTTCGAAGAATACGAAATCTATGAAAACCAAAACTGCATCTACATAGAGATTTGAAATACACAAAATTCATTCCACCGGTTTTGTTTTAGAATTGTTATGATATATTTACAAATTTAAATGTGGAAAACTATATTAATATTGTAGAGTAACTTTCCCTTCATAATAACATAGGTCCATCCATTTTTGGATAATTCTAGAAACTTTAAATTTTCTCGGGCAACGCCGGGTAACTCCGCTAGTATATTATAATATTATATGCAAATATCTACATATGATATATCATAGTGTCAAAACTGTCAACTGTGAATACATTCCATCCATGGATAAATAATAAGTATACATAATTTGTATGCTTAGATTTATATTAAACTAAACGGTTTCGTATTTTGTTGAAATAATTGAGAACAGAATAATAATTAAAAATTACTTTTTTTTTATTAAAAAAATATTGTTATATATGATAAATTAAAAATTATTATTATAATACATAATAATAAAAAAAAAAAAATTTTGAATTAATAGAGAATCGAACTCACAAAAATTTGGGATATTAAAACCTATATTGGGATACTAAAACCACGAAAAGTGTGCTTTCAAAATCACGCACTTGTGTATTATAATATAGATGTAAATTAATATACATATTGTGCAAACCATAGATTCAAGACGTTACTCAAATCCATCTTTCGATTTTTTTGAAAAATAATCTGAATTGAAGTAACAGTAATTTCTATAATATAACAGAAAAATTATGAGAGCTAGCTAGAAAGCTTAAATTACATTAGTTAGAATTGTATTACTAAATTTATTCTAACAACAAAAATATATTGTCATAATAATTACAATCACACAATTTTCATTCAATAAAAAATTAAATTTCACAAAAATCACAAATTTTCATCGACACTATTATAAATATAGGTAATCAACCTAATTTTATAATAACATTTAGAAATCATTGATATGAGGAGATTTAAAAAAGCTAACAATAAACAAATATTGTATAGATACTATCTAATAATGTGCTGCTGTGAAAAAGTGATGTGTATTTATTAATTTAGGTGTAAAAAACACAATGGGGGTTCAATTTTAAATTGCGCAAAAAAAAAAATATCTACTCAATATATAAAATTATATAATTTAATATCATATTTGAAAAACTTTAAATTAATAAATTAATTGAATTTAATATATTTAATTTTTTTTTTTTTATTTTGTAATTAATTTCAAATTAAATGAAATTAAGTAAATTAAATTATTTGATTGCAATTCCCAAAATCATTAATTTTGAATACATACACATTATAATATACATAATTAATATACAATTAATATAATATTTCTCTTGTGATTAATTAAATTAAAAATTAAATTCATTATTAAATTATTGAATTTCAATTTCAATACAGTTAGATATTAAAGTAAAAATATATTCAAATATATTTTATTAAATTTTCAAAATCTAAAATTAAATATTATTTTCACAAAAAAAAAAAAAAAATGTTTACAATACTAGGAAATTTACTTCATCTAGGGAATTTAAATACAAAAACAAATGAAAATTATATTAAGTGGCCCAATTATACTTTAGCTATTTTCTAATACAGACTAATTATTCAAAACAATGAAAAATTGAAAAAAGAGAACAAAAGAACAATGAATTTATTGAAAATTTTAAATTCAAATTTAAATTTTTAATTTTCCAATAAATTTAATTTTTTTGGAGAAAAATGTAGGTATTTTTTTTAACATGAAACGAAAAAAAATATAATTAAAAAAACAAACACAACATTAGTTTTCCTGATATGAATGTTATTAACATAATTATCAATTTTAACGAAAATTTTAGTCTCACGGATGGGGTTACAGGATAGTGATGATGAATTTTGTATAGGTAGAATTTCTTTATAATATATAATTATGTTTTTCCTGATATATTCTTTGACAATAATATTGTCTTTGCTATAAGTTGGTAAAAAAATAAAATTTAACAAATTCAATACCAAAATGTTTCAATCCTGGCAGGACGTAACTTTTTACGTTCGGTAAAAACACTTTTAGTAGCATGCAAGCAACGTTAATAGAAATAGAAAATTCACTTTTTTCGGTAGCATGTAAGCAACGTCAAGTAAATTTTTTTTTTAATGTGAATGTTGGTTTTTAAACGCCTGTAAGTTTGTTACAGCGGACTTAAATTTATATGGCAAAGTTTAGTTTTATTTAATAACTTTGTGTGTTTTTAACAATAGAAATATAAAATACAAATTTAATATTAATAATAAAATCTTAAGAATATTAAATTTTATATTTTTGAATAATAATTATAATAATACAATTTTTAATTTATTTTTGATAACATATTTTATTTCTGTGATAATTGAAGCATTTTTTTTATATAATAATAAAATAATTTTTTTTAAAATTTCTTCATAAATTAGTGTTTTAATTTATTTGAATAAAAAACTATCTATAATTATAATTGACAAGCATTTAAGGACCTGCGCAGTAAACACATTTTCATTTTATTTTGCTTCTTTTTAATGAACTCCTAATATAATAAATATATTGTATATATTTTCATTATTGTTAATTTCTTTAGGTTAAGGTTTAATTTAATTTAATTTAATTTAAGAATTACGAATTTGCTACACATTATACTTTATATTCTCCTATAGAGACTTACCGTCTCATGTATATGTACGAAATAAAATGAATAAATAAAAAAAAAAAAAAAAAAAATAATAATGCGCACACAGTTGAACATTTTTTAATCACATGGGTTAATTATTCACCAAATACATTATGAGTGAGTTCTTATTAAAATAAAAAACAAAAACAAACAAATCAGTTATTATTATTGCTTACAATGAACCTATATGTACATATTATGTCATATAAAACCAAAAAAGCAAATTCACCTCAAATAAAAAATATAAAAAAACAAAAAAAAAAAAAAAATACAAAAACAAAAAAAAAATCGGTTGAACTCTTCATATGACGGGCTATTTTATCTCCATAGTAGAGTTAAAGTAGCTATAAGCATTTTAACTTTATGTTATTTTCTCAATTCACCAAAAATATTCTTAGTTTATTAATAAACACCGTTTTGGTTAATGAAAATATAGAACCAAATTTTACTAATTCTCTTGCAGAATTGTGAGCTTAATTTGTTTCAGAATTACATACATACATAGTACATACATATTTATATACCTACAATTTTTCCTACATATTTTATACCTACAATCTACTTCATTCATATGTAAATATAGTATATTAGTATATGTACATTTGGAGGAGAAGATATAGCATTGATTACATATACAATAATAATGCATGGACGGAATTGAAAATTTTTTATTTAAACTTTCAAATCAATTTTTTTGTTTTTACGTACATAGTATGTATATATATATGTACCAGGCAATATTTTATTTTTATTTTTGTTTGAATACATAACATTCATAACTAACCACCAATTTTTATTGTACTATATGTTCATCATCTATAACTATAATTGACAAGCATTTAAGGACCTGCGCAGTAGACACCTTTTCATTTTATCTCTCTTCTCCATAATGAACTCTTAATATTATATAATAAGTAAGTTTTAAATAAAATAATAATGCGCACACTGTTGAAAAATTTTTAATCGTATGGTTTTATTATTCATTCACCAAATTAATTAAGAAATAGGTAGAAACGAAACAGAAAATGAGAAATAAGGTATTTATGTTTTTTAACGAAAACATACTAATTTCAAAGCTTTTCATTAAAACATGAGTGTTTTCTGCTTTGTAATGAGAAGTATATATCAGTCCATGCAAATCCCTGTTCTTTTAAAAACTTGAAATTTGTCTTTAACTTGAATTATAATTACTCAACAGGGGCCCTTAGTATTATTTTACAATTTCATTGAAAATATCATATTAATATCAACTGAATTGGTTTGTTTACATTTATTTTATATATTTTTATTTTTTTTTATTTTACTCTTTTCTAAATTCTGTATCTATTGAAACGGGCACATAATTTTTATATAACAATTTTGTTATTTAAAACTGAAAATAATAAGGAGAAAATACAATAAATAAAAATTTAAATTTATTTCTTTTTATTTCAAACTTCCATTAAAATTGAAAAAAAAATATGTTTTTTGAAGTTTTTTATAAGTCAATTCGATTGTCAAAATAATTTCCGAACTTTCGGAATACTTTTTCCGATTTGCGGAACAAATTTTCAACGTGATTTATTACATGAATGTAAACGTTTTAAGTGCTGCCAGGCCACTCTTGATTTAAGCCTGTCAACTAAGCCGTACATCAATTATAATGTAATATGTTTTTATTTTTATATATTTGGTTTAGTTTGGATGTTCTATAAATGTTGTGTTAGGTCGGAAAATCCTATTAGTGACCACAAAATTTTTAAAATTGGTATTGAAAAATGCGATATCACACCTAAACCACTGATACGAGTAAATATTGTAAAAACAAATTGGAACATGTTTCAAAACTTAGTGGCACTAAAAGTTCAAAAGTGTAATTCTTACGAAGAACTCACAGAATGTTTAAAGGAAAGCAAATCATTGGTATCATCAACCATCACAGTTAGAAGAAGAAAACATAACCTTTGGATCACCTCTTCTATACTCAACGTAATAAAAAGGAAAACAGACTTTACACAAAACTTCGCAAAAACAAAAACAACATTGATCTACTAAATAAGTATAAAAGAATCA
Organism: Argyra leucocephala; assembly: GCA_963942445.1. Lineage (NCBI taxonomy): Eukaryota > Metazoa > Arthropoda > Insecta > Diptera > Dolichopodidae > Argyra > Argyra leucocephala. The sequence goes on from OZ012681.1 coordinate 110,555,523, forward strand.
AAAATTTTACACAAAAATTAATAAAAAAAGCAAAGGAAAATTTCTTTAATAATGAAATGTGCGAAGCTTCCAACAGATGTGGAAAGTTAACAATGAACACTTAAATATTAATAGTTCCAAAGAAAAACTTAAAATTCATTTGACTAATAGCAACTGGAATTTGTCAAAGACTGACTTAGAAGCAGCAAACATCTTAAATAAGCATTTTGCTACTATTGGAAGCACCCTAGACAAAAGCATTACGAACAAAATAAATAATGGGAATTGTTCAAATGATATTTCAAATTGTAATTCAATTTTTCTTATCCCGGCAAATGGTAACGAAATAATGCAAATCTTAAACTCTCTTAAAAACAATTCATCGCCTGGGCATGATGGTATTTCACTAAAGCACATCAAATCAATAGCTCACTTTATTATTACAAATAAACTTGCTGACATAACAAAAAAACATTTTATATACTGGTGAATTTCCAGATGTGGCTAAAGAATGTATTATCACTCCGATTTATAAAGCAGGAAATAATACAGATTGTAACAATTATAGACCAATATCTTTAACTAATTGCCTATCAAAAATTGTTGAAAAAGTTATCAAACGTCGGCTAATTACGTTTCTGTCTTATTCAAATCAAATTGATGACCACCAATTTGGTTTTATAAATGGAAGTAGTACAGAGTCGGCTGCTAACGAAGTCGCGAATTTTATAAACATGGTATTAGATAAGAATAATTATGCTGCAGCTGTTCTTTTAGATCTAAAAAAGTATTTGACACTGTGAATCGTAATTATATTACTAAACAGTCTGTCTAACATGGGTATTAGAGGAATTGCAGCCAATCTATTTAAATCCTGTTTGAAAGGTCGAAAAACTAAAACCAGAATAAATGAACACATTAATGTTGAAGGAAGCTTACCAATTAGAGTTCCTCAGGGCACTTTTCTTGGTCCAATTCTTTATTTAGCTTATGTAAAAAGTTTCAACAATATTGGACTAACAGGGCATTATTCAATGTTTGCCGACGATACAATAATTCTATATAAAAGCAAAAACGCAAATAATCTTGATGAAAACATTAATAGCGACTTACACAAAGTCATTGAGCAGTCATATTAAACCATAGCAGATTAACAATTAATGTTTCAAAAACTGAGTTCATATTATTCAAACCTAAAAAAATAAAGAAAATATTAATTTATCAATTAACATCAATCAACAACGGATTCAAAACGAGTCAAATCAGCTAAATATTTAGGCTTACACATTGATGAAGACCTGGCTTGGAAAATACACACTGAAAAAAAAATCTATAATATCAATAATTGGTGCAATAGGACTGATGTTCTAGACTAAGTGCACACGTTGCAAAGTTAGTATTTCACTCTCACATGCAGTCCAAAATAAGGTATTTAATCACAATTTGGTGTCAGGGTTGCAACAAAATTATAAACTCAGTCGCTCTACTTATTAATAGAGCCATAAAAATCTTATACAGACTACCTTATGATTACTCAACAAGGTTATTTCACTCAGACTACAATTTACACTCCGTAGAACAAACAATATTTTCGGAAAACTGTAAACTAATTTATAAATTATCAAATAACCTAACGAAAAGCAATCTAAAACTTCAAACAAATAATTCAATACCCAACTGCAACACAAATACTGCAGAACATTTTTGACTGGGAGCTCCTAGAACTGAAAAGGGTAAAAGAAACATTATGTTCAACTGTCTAAAAATTTTCAATGGTCTTCCCAACAATGTTAAATATGCCTCAAATATAAGAGTTGTGTAAAAAACGATTGAAAGCATTGCCACAATTAAATAATTAGTTAAAACAAAAAAAAAAAAGAATATGAATATGTATAATAGAAATAAATTTTAATTGTCCTTAAAGGTAAAGATAAGAATTTAATAATGTATAATGTGTTTAATAAACAATATTACATTGTATTTCATTAGATTATAAGTTAGTTTTAAGAGAGGTTTATACTAGTTTTGTACTGTTTACCTCATTTCAAAAAAAAAAAATAAAATTAAAAAAAAAATGTTATTTTATATTACTAGCTTTGTAACCCGTCATAAATGACGGAAGCAAAATAAATCCTAGTTTCTTTTTTTCTTTCATTATTTTCTTTGTTCCGAAAATACAGTACTTATGTTTATATCACTTTTTATTTATTTTTATTTATGTTTATATTGGCCTAACACTAATCTTTTTTTTTTTATATAACAGAAAAAAAAGTACCATACCAACAAATTTGTATAAAATGTTTGTATTTTTGTATGGTATACTCGTACTCACTTCCATTTAGTTATAATTCGTTAGTTGGGTTCCATTTAGTATAAATTATACCGTATTAGCGTTATTGAGTCCTCCGGGAGAGCAAATTTAAAAATGGGATCTTATTTTCATATAAATTTTGTCTTTTGTATACTGTATAGGGATCTTATTTTGCTATATGAATAAACTGTTATTATGATATTGTGTTATTTTTAAAAAAATATTCAAAATTTTGTATCTAAATTGGTAAAATTTACAAAAAATACAAAAACATTTTCATATATAATTTTCAATTTAAAAAAAACAATGTTTTATTATCCGACGTAGAAGTAGAGTTTATTATCCTACTCTACTTCTATCCAGTTCTATTGATTGAACAGTGAACCTGAACAATGAAAATAAAATAATATTTTTGGAATGGAGCATACAGAACATACAGAATACAGATACAGGAAATAATAAAAAAAAAAACAAAAAAAAACAAAAATAATTTTTTTTGAGTGAAGTGAATTACGCACACAATAATGACAAAAATAAAAGGTAGAAGCAATAAAGTAGTATAATGTATAATATTATACAATACAAATATGCTGATACAAATGTGTATTATTATGTATAATTTTAAGTAATAAGAATAACCTTTGAGTGAATTATGTTTTTTTTTTGTGTTAAATGCTGTTTGCCTTTTGGTTATTATACCATATTAAACTATTGATTAAATTTCTATTAGTCCTTATTATTATAAATCAAAAAAATTGTTTGTTTTATTTATATTATTATTATTATTATTTATTATTTTTCCTTATTATTTGCGAAGAAGACTAACATTAAATTAAAAAAATATAGTTCATGCAATCAATTTTTCCTGCAAAGGTTCAGCATGGTAGACAGGGGTTAAAAAAAGCAACAAACCAATTTGTATATAATATATGCATTTGTATACATATGCAATTTGTATATGTGTTGGAGCGTTCCGTCGAACTTACAAACATCCAGATAAATGCAGAATATTTCATTAGATTATAAGTTAGTTTTAAGAGAGGTTTATACTAGTTTTGTACTGTTTACCTCATTTCAAAAAAAAAAAATAAAATTAAAAAAAAAATGTTATTTTATATTATGTATTGTATTAGTTAGATTTTCTAAATTTCATTTCAGATGTTATAGTGGGTATAGAGTTATTTTTATTTCATTATCTTAACGGTTTTATCCCATTATTTATATTTATTCTATTTTTTCGACAAATGTTTTTAAAACCCGTTATAACATATTGTGACTTCCAAAATGTAATGAAATATATAAATTTACAATATAGGATCTTCCAAAATGTATATCAAAAACTATTACTATTTGTATACTTTATATACTAGAATAAGAGCATTATAGTGTATAGAGACAAAATTTAGACAACATTAATTGTATACATAATCATATAATATATCATACATGTCATAGAACTGTATCTATATGAATTAATTAAATTACCAGAATTAATCAGAATTTATTAAGTTATAGGTTTGCATATAAATATTTTCGAATAAGTTTATTGTCAAATTATAGCAAGATATGTTTATAAAATATATTTTTTCGCCGTATGAAGATTTGACAATATCAATTTTCATGTAACACAACACCAAATAGACCAAGTAATTTTAATAAAAGATAAACCAAAAGTCAGATTTATATTACAAAAGTACAAAATTATAATTTAAACGTCAAAATGTGGATATAGTGTATTTATACTGTATAATATTGTATATTGCATAATTGGAATATTAAAATGGTATTAAAAATGTAACAAAAGTTTTATTATATCGTCGGCTGCATTCCAATATATATTATCTAATTGACCAAAAGCAAAATGTTGAGAAAAGTGATTTTTTAAGTTTGACTGAAAAATTTAAAAATAATCAAACAAAATTTGAATTTTATAAAAATTTGAGTAATTTTTTAACATCTAACATTACATAGTATTATAATTTTGATATTTTAAAATATCAAAATAATATATTTAAAAAAATGTTAGTATGTATAGTGTAAAGCTTCATATGTGTTTGGACATTTCGGAATAAAAATGGTCTGTTAGATACTTAAGAATACAAATTTGTATGACTTCTCAGTACATAAACTGTAGTTTGGATAAATAAGCGCAACTTGAAGGCCTAAAAAGCAGCAAAATGTAGGGTGTTTGGATAAATCAGAAAAAAATATTTCGAAAACTATAATAGATATGATTGCAAATTCGGATAGAAAAATGATTTTTTTTTAATAGTTTTATTTATATTTCTAATATATAATTAATAATTCCAAAACAAAACTTAAAAATAGAATTTCTTATATATAACTTAAAGTATTCATATGGCTAACTTATATTTAGCTCTCTTACTTACATTTAATATTAATTATTATGTACATATTTAAATTTGAATTATATAATTTGGTTATGTTAAATATTATTTTTTTTTAAATAACTAATGGACTAATTTTGGTACTGGAAAAGATTTATTCAGAAAAAAAAAACCAGTTTTTGAAAAATAATTTTTTTGTAAAACTTAAATACTACACTACACTAAATAACAACTAAAACTTAACTAAAAATTGTAACCTATCCTAATCCTAATTGTTTCCAAAATAAAGGTTTGGAATTTTTTAATTTGTGTTGATTAGGAACATATTTATCAAATGAAAATATATCTGCATCATTCACATCACTTACATTAATTATACCTAATGGTACTTTTTTATTCCAACTATTTTTTTTATAGTGATATATAATAGGAATATATTCACTATTTTCGATGTAATTATTTTTATCTAGGAATACAAATCCCTCTGGCGGAATAAATCCCGTGTCTAATGACCTTTTAATATACAGGTCGTTTTCGTACCAAGGATGGCTTATTAAGGAATTTTCTAGCACTTCGCTGCTCCGTTGGATATGATTTCGTATGAGACGAATAATAAAATTATCGATTCTGATAATGTTGGCCTTTGAATAAACTGCCTTATTAGAATAATAGTGCAGATAGTTTGATGTAGGTTTTCTGTTCAAATTTGTACATGCTCTTAGGCATTTTCGTTCAAATATTCTGACTTTTTCCATCAAAGAAGAATTGATGTTAAACCAGATTGGACAACCTTCTTGTAGCAGAGTAGTTTGACTTTACTACACAGAATTTTGGAATAAAAAAGTTTACGTAATGTTAGAAAGGCATTCGTTGCTTTTCTTATTTGATTTCTTATATGGTCTTGGAAGTTATAGTTATGATAGTATAAAATGCCTAAATATTTGAATTTACTCGAGTTGCTGATTTTTGTATTGTCTGGAGCATTTATATTGAATTCTCTCCAGTGTTTTTTAATATTATAATTGACCAAGTTGACAGTGTTACGGAAAAGAACACTCTCGCATTTTTGGTAATTAATTTTAAGTTTCCAGCTGACACTATACTCAACCACTTTATTAAATAGTTTCTGTAAATGGTATTGAGCCTTTTGGATGTTGTGATTCGCTGTATATATGGTTAGATCATTAGCGAAAGCTATGCTGTGACTAAGCCCTAAGCTTTTGCTTAGAGAGTCCAGCAGCTCACTAATATATATATTGAATAATACAGGCGAGTTCACAGTACCTTGTTGAAGACCGTTGTTTAGCGAAAACTCTTTAGAGAACTTTTTGTTACCAGAAGTTACTCTAAAAGTTTTGTCCCTTATCATGCTCTCAATCAAGAATACTAAGTGTGGCGGATACTTGTATTTTAGCAGCTTGTATATAATACCATCAAGCCAGACTGTGTCAAATGCTTTTTCAAAATCAATGAAGCAAGTTGCTACACATTTCTTATCATTTATATGTCTGCAGATATCAGAAGATAGTTTTGTCATTGCATGTATTGTACTATGTTTATAACGAAAACCAAATTGATTTGCTGGTATTATTCCTTTTTTAACGGTTTCATCTACTAGGATTTTATTAACTATAACTTCGAAGACCTTACTTATGTTGGGTAATAGACTGACAGGGTTGTAGCTATTTGGATCGAAGGGATCTTTGCCCGGTTTTTTTATTGCAACTACCAATCCTTTTTTACAATCTTGTGGGAAATAACTTACGTTTAAACAATTATTGAATATTATACAATACCTTTCTATTAGCGAATCAGGGAGTTGCTTTAAAACAATATTAGGAATTTTATCGATACCAGAAGATTTTTTATTTACTAAGTTATTGAATATTTCTTTAAGATCCTGAATTATAATAAAATACTTATTTTGAGTTTGGTCTGCGCTTAACTTATTTGCCTTTAGTGTATTATTGAATCTTATTACCGAAATATTGTAATTTTTATTGTTTTGAATGCGTATTTTTAAATTATTTATTGAAGCCATGACTTGATTATCATATGGAGAAACTCTTTGGTTTGTTTGGTTATGTACTTGTGAAAGATGAGATCCTATGGTATTTAGGATGTCATTTTCGTTTTCGATGCAGAAGTATTCGTTTTCTATTTTTAATTTGTTAGTGTTTATACCAGCTTGTTGAATTTTGAGAATATGACTACGGTGAACTCTTAATTTGTGGATTTTTTCAGGATTGAACGACTTGTATATTTTTTTGATTTCCGCAAACATGTTTTTACTGTTGCAAACTTTTATATTTGCAACTCTATTATGCCAGTATTTATTAATATTTAATTTAAAATTTTGTTTTATTAAGCAATTGATATTTTTTAAAAGAGAATTTATTAAATTTATTGAAGTAGTATTATTGGCATTTAATTTTAGTAATTTGAATTTGGAACTTAGTAGTTGGCTCTTAACTTTTTTTAATTGGTTGATAACCCGGTTAACATAAATATCAATGCTATTTTTGTTGGAATTTGATAGGGGTATTGATTTTTGCATGGCATTTTGGATAATAAGTTCAATTTTTTTTATAAAACAGTTTATTTCGGTAATTGATAAGTTTCTATCATTGGGCATGCTGCTTAGCGATTCATCAAGCTGAATGTTGATGTTAATATGTTTCCGAAATTTGTTCCAGTTAGCTTTTCCGTAAAGGAAGTGTTCATTGTTTGTAGAGGTTGTAGTGAATTCGTTCCCTCTAAGTGATAACTCAGTGTATATAGCTAGATGGTCGCTGTCGTAAATTAGAGTTTCCAATTTACCAGTATTAGTCGTTTTAAGTGTAAGTCTGGCATCGGCTAGAACTAAATCTAGGAACGAGTTTCCCCTAGGGTACGAAGGTATTTCGGTGGTGTATAAGGAAGTTTTGTATAATATTCGGTTATCTTCGATAAATTTATTGAGGAGTACTCCCCGAGGATTGTGGTGAGTATTTCCCCAAGATTGGTGTTTAGCATTTAGATCGCCGCAAATAATGTAATAGTTATATAATTCGGAAAGTTTCAAAATTTCAAAGAGTTTTATCAGTTCATTGTGGAATACGTCCTGATGACTCACTGGCGCATATATAGATAAAATAATAAGTTTATTATTATTTTCCCCGTTAATTTCCACTGCGCAAACTTCTAAACAGCGAAATGATTTTAAAAATTCGGTTTGAAGTCTTCGAAATTTTAAACTTTTCTTAATTATTATTGCAGTACCACCTCCGATTGTAGGTGAAGCTCTATCGTGCCTAATAATATTATACCCTTTAATTTTTATACCATTGGTTTTATTAAGTTTCGTCTCAGATAACGTTACTACATCCGGATTGTGCTTGTTTAGAAAATCTATTAATGACAACTGCTTGTAATATGATCTACAGGAGTTGACATTAATAGATATTATTTTTAATTTATTTTGTCTCAAAGCGTTGTTAAGCATCGAGGTTTTCGAATAGAAAATCGATTCTGTCCGCTTGACTTTGAATTTTTGTTTCCAATACTTTAAAACTCTGGCACAAGTTGGACAAACTCTTGCTGAGTTCAGTTAGTATTGGAATTATATTTCCGATTGAGGGATTTAATCCACCAGTGGAAGTTGTATTTGAGTTACTTGTATTAGTATATTTGTTTCCAGCTGTAATACTGGCATATGATAAATTAGGATTAGTAAAATTTGATGCTATATTAATTTTTTTACTACCTTCGCTACCTTGTTTTCCTTTAATAATTCTAGCTTTTCCTGTCTGGCTTTAAACACTGGGCACTGCCTAAAAGATGCGGGATGTCCGGTTGTCTTGCAAAGTATGCAATAAAGTTTGTCCTTTGCACTGTTTTTGATGATGATAGAAAAATGATAAAGTACATTAAAAAGTCAATTTTGGAAAAAATGGTCTGTTGGATACATAGGAATGCAACCGACAATATATTTTACAATGGATTGGTGATAACAGTTTTAAAGAGTAGTACAGACCTATATTTATAGTGTATGGTTAAAAGTTTATATACTGTATTTTGGAAGCCACCCATCAACTGTCAACATTTTTAATTAAAATCTAAAAAAAAAATAATTTAAGAAAAAATTTATTTTTCGAGATTTTCAACGACAAAAAAACAAAATGCATCATTTTAATAATAATACTAATTTCGATTAAATTACGTGAAAACAAATAACACCAGCTATCTATAATGAAAAAGTAAATAAAACATTATTTCAAAAGCAATTGTCAAATAAAAATATTAATCTGGTTGACACTGATGTTAATGTGATATACGAAGAACTGACATCTGTGGTCAAGCACTGTAAAAGTAATTCTACGGTAACTAAAAAATAGATTCAGGAAACAAGATTTACTTCGAAATGGTTTGATAAAGAATGTAATGAATTTTTGAAGAAAAGAAACTATTTGATAATACCATATATAGACTATAAGTTAAATACCACTTCTGGCGTAACAAATTTACGAGCTTGAAAAAAAAAAAACTGGAGTTTGAAGGTAAATTGTTTGAAAGTGCCAAAAATAATACAAAAAAAACATGGAATGTAGTGAAAATTATAATATCCAGTGTATCTTTTAAATATAAGAATGAATGAAAATGTTAGAGGAAAAAGAAATAATAGAAAAACTCTATAAATTTAATAAATACTATTGTAATGTTGGAAGCAGAATGGCAAGCGCCTATAATACAGTGTATATATCAAAATTAAGAACAAAAAGTAACTTCAAATTTATACAAATAGATGTACATATTACAAAAAAACTAATTGATAAGTTATCCAATACAAAATCGTCGAGAATAGATGAAATCACATCAGACTTAGTGAAGTATTGTAAAGAAGAGTTTTCAATTCCCTTAGTGAAACTAATTAATATATCGCTAGCACAGAGATCTATGCCAAGCTCATTAAAAATAAATAAAGTAATCCCAATATATAAAAACGGTGAAGATCTAGAAGACTTAAATAATTACAGACCAATATCTATTTCAAGTATATTTGGTAAATTAATAGAAACATATGTTAATAACCAACTATTTGATTACCTGAATAGTTCAAAATTAACCAGTAGCTTTCACTATGGCTTCAGACAAAACTCCAATACAATATCAGCTATATTCGATGTCATTACAACCATACAAAATCACTTGTCAAGAAGAAAGAAAGTAGCAGTGATGTATTTCGATCTTGCCAAGGCTTTTGACACAGTGGACAGGAAAACTTTATTGCGTATTTTATTTGAATATGAAATCAAGGGCATTGAACACATCTGGTTTAAGAGCTACCTGTCTGAAAGAAAACAAATTATAACACTTGACAAACACACGAGTTTAATGAATACAATAGACTATGGTGTTATTCGGGGTAGCTCATTGGGACTAACATGGTTTTCAGTGTGTATTAATAGCTTTACAGATTTGCCTCTAATTGGAAGCACATTTTTATATGCCGACGACTTATTGTCTTCTGAAATTCAATATACGAATCTGTAAAGGAATATCAATAATGATTTGGAAAACATTTACAATAGTGGATGTGCCTGCGTAAATTAACCGTCAATATTGAAAAAACGAAGTGCATGTTAATTAAGGTAAAATCATCAGATAAACTGGATATTAAATACAATAACCAAACGATCAACAAAGCTTATACCTACAAATATCTAGGCATAATAATTGATTCCGAACTGAACTGGAAACATCAAATAAATAGTCAGATAACAAAGGATCGCCGAATTGCAGGTGTATTTAGAAATATAAATGGAAGTGTACCCTATATGATTTGAAGTGATCACTATTCTGTAGCTTATTTCATAGCATGTTCACTTATGACATAATGATTTGGGGTAACACATCTAAAGAAACTTTACTAAGAATACAAAGAATCCAAAGTAAGGCAATAAAAAAGTTATATAACTTAAGAACTCCAACAAAAGAAATACATAAAATATACAACATCCTACCATTAGAATTTTTTATAAAAAAACAATTAGTAACACAAATACATAGAATAATGCTCTCAACACTATTTTGAAAGTTAACAATGAGATACATCAACATAACACAAGGTCAGCTAACTTAGTTCATTTGAATCGGGCCTCACTAGGAATTAGATATGAGTCTATATATAATGTTCCTGTTAAACATTACAACAGTCTTCCAGATATTTGCAAAAATTTGAACTATGAATCATCCAAAACATCAATAAATAAACATTTCTATGATATGGTTAATATTTAAACACGTAATTTGATATCCATAAACAAAACCGAAAACAAAAAAATTAATTAGCTTTTTTTTATTACCTCTTTGGATTTCTCTTCTTTTTATAGTTTTACAATAATTGCAACCGTTTTAATTTCTTTATATTAAAATTTTATATTAAAATTAACTTTAAATATATATAAAAAAAAAAATAAAAAAAAAAAAATTTGTAAATATAAGTAAAAATATAAATGTATATACTCTGTACGAGCAATGATGCTCTTTTGAGAAAGACCAAATAAATAAATACTATTTAATAATGACTGAAAATCAATAACTAGATTCGAATTTTGGGATAAAAAAAATTATTTATTCCTCTTTCCCTTATGCTAGTCTCGAAGGCCGATTAAATTATAGTTAGAGTTGCCTTTTGGTGTAAAATCATTGCAGCCGCAGATATGAACTCGTTGTGATTAACCTCGTAATTGCTATTTCAACCTAATAGATAACCTAAACATTTTGTACAATATTGTACTATTGTATACCTATACAAATAATATGATAGGTAAATTTATACGCTTGGCTAAAACAATAATGTTAATTCCATAATAATATAATTTAGTTTGAGGTCTAAAAACCAAAATAAGCTTCTAACATTTTCACAAACTGAAAATTAAGTAATTCCTATATTGTAATTCCAAGAAGAGAGCATTAAAAAAACAATGGTAAAACATTTTTTTTATTTTTTTTTTTAAAAAAAAGGACGAATTGCAAAAATTTATATTGATTCCATTTGATTGCATCACAAAAAAATATTTCAAAAATTTCAATCTTTCAATTAAAATTCTTTAAAATTATGAAAACGTGTAAAATAAAAATAATTATTAATTTTCCAAGGTCCGAACAATATTTATGGTGAATTTAGGCAAAAAATTATTTAAGTTTAATTCTTTTAAAATTCTAAATGGGTATTTTTTTGTTATCAAATTATTGAAAAAAAAAACGAATTTGTTGAAATTTTTCAATTGAACGAGTTTAAATCAAAAATAAAGGCGGGAACGGAATCAAAAATTTAATTATAAAAATTTCACACTGGGTGTTTATATTTCATAAAAAAAAAGCTTTCTATTTGATTGAATAGATAAAAGAGTTAAGGTAAAGTAGAAATATTGATAAAGTTTGCCTAAATTTTATTGATAAATAATTGAAAGAGTATGGGTAAAGAAGACGAACCATTTAAACTTCGTAAGATTGTATAATTGGTTCGATACTCATATGAGTATTTTCGAATTCATTATAATTCTGATAAATACTAATTATGAGTTTGTTCTTGGATCACAGTAAGTTAACTTTTGTGTTATTAAAAAAAAAAACTACAACCACACAAACATGTATTGCAAGAAAAAGATAAAATTTAATTGAGTGCAATAAAACCATTTTTAAATATCATTATCATGATCCTACCACTAAAAATTGAAGATAATTGGATTTGGAAGCTTTTCGGGGCTGTTCCCAATTATGATATTTTAGTATTTAGTTCAAAAACCTACCAAAATATTTCTATAATTTAAAGTTACAACCTAATATGTTATAAAAAATAGTGGAGATAAAACACATTATCTAATGAAACTGGCCTAACCTGCAATTACAAAGTATTGGATTGGACTAATTGGTAATATATTAGATTTCTATACAAAGTAATATTTTACTGAAATCATTGCCGTATTGCTAGATATTAACACACTGAAAGATATTGGAAGAAGAAATTTAGATGACTACTGTTAATTTTAAAACTACTGTTCAATATTAAAAAAATGCTCAAAGTCCACTCATTAAAAATATTTGTTGAACGAAGGTAATCTGATCTGATTACAAACCAATAAGTGAATTAAAAACATTTATAATAATTGGACAACAATCAAAACTTACTAAGTATCAGATGTTTACGATCAAAGTACAAGCGTGAATGAATATTCTGGAAATAGCAGCTTAAGTCCAGTATATAAATATTGTCAACTCAAAATAAAATATATCGTCGTCGTTCTGTGAAAACAAACTAAGTCCTTTTATTTGCTAAATTTGGAAAATTGATTAAATGTTCACTGCATTGAAAAAAAATATTTAACAAGTTTTAATCGAACGACAACAACATTTTATAGAGATTGGAAAATTAACTAATCTGATATTAAATTTTTTTTGTTTTTACAAAAAAAAGTACTTAGTGAGTCGTCACACAAGGACAATAAACTTAATTAATGGAAAATGAACTAGTCTGATATTAAACTCTTCTTCTTCTACAAAAAAAAAGGACTTCGTTCATTTTCACGAAATGGCAAGGATATGTTGATGAGATTTGGAAAACTAACTATGATAATATTAAACTCTTTTTATTTTGCCAAAAAAAGGACTTCTTGGGTTTTGATAGCTCGACATTGATGTTTTACAAGGCTTTGAAAAATTAACTAAGTTAGTATTACACCTCTTTTTTTGCAAAAAAAAAAGGACTTCGTGGGTTTTCATAGCTCGACAAATATGTTTTATAAGGTTTTGAAAAATTAACTAAGTTAATATTACACCTCTTGTTTTGCAAAACACAAGGACTTCGTGGGTTTTCATAGCTCGACAAATATATTTTATAAGGCTTTGAAAATTTAACTAAGTTAATATTAAACCTCTTTTTTTGCGCAAAAAAAAAGGACTTCGTGGGTTTTCATAGCTCGACAATTATGTTTTATAAGGTTTTGAAAATTTAACCAAGTTGATATTAAACCTCTTTTTTTGCAAAAAAAATAGGACTTCGTCGGTTTTCATAGCTCGGCAAATATGTTTTATAAGGCTTTGAAAATTTAACTAAGTTAATATTAAACCTCTTTTTTTGCAAAAAAAAAAAGGACTTCGTGGGTTTTCATAGCTCGGCAAATATGTTTGAAAATTTAACTAAGTTAATATTAAACCTCTTTTTTTTGCAAAAAAAAAAAGGACTTCGTGGGTTTTCATAGCTCGACATCGATGTTTTACAAGGCTTTGAAAAATTAGCTAAGTTAATATTAAATCTCTTTTTTTGCAAAAAAAAAGGACTTCGTGGGTTTTCATAGCTCGACAAATATGTTTTATAAGGTTTTGAAAATTTAACTAAGTTGATATTAAACCTCTTTTTTTGCAAAAAAAAAGGACTTCGTGGGTTTTCATAGCTCGGCAAATATGTTTGAAAATTTAACTAAGTTAATATTAAACCTCTTTTTTTTGCAAAAAAAAAAGGACTTCGTGGGTTTTCATAGCTTGACAAATATGTTTTATAAGGTTTTGAAAATTTAACTAAGTTAATATTAAACCTCTTTTTTTGCAAAAATAAAAAGGACTTCTTTGGTTTTCATAGCTCGACAAATATGTTTGAAAACTTAACTAAGTTAATATTAAACCTCTTTTTTTTGCAAAAAAAAAAGGACTTCGTGGGTTTTCATAGCTCGACATCAATGTTTTACAAGGCTTTGAAAAATTAACTAAGTTAATATTAAATCTCTTTTTTTTGCAAAAAAAAAAAGGACTTCGTGGGTTTTCATAGCTCGACAAATATGTTTTATAAGGCTTTGAAAAATTAACTAAGTTAATATTAAACCTCTTTTTTTGCAAAAATAAAAAGGACTTCTTTGGTTTTCATAGCTCGACAAATATGTTTGAAAATTTAACTAAGTTAATATTAAACCTCTTTTTTTTGCAAAAAAAAAAAGGACTTCGTGGGTTTTCATAGCTCGACATCGATGTTTTACAAGGCTTTGAAAAATTAACTAAGTTAATATTAAACCTCTTTTTTTGCAAAAAAAAAAGGACTTCGTGGGTTTTCATAGCTCGACAAATATGTTTTATAAGGTTTTGAAAAATTAACTAAGTTAATATTACACCTCTTGTTTTGCAAAACACAAGGACTTCGTGGGTTTTCATAGCTCGACAACGATGTTTTACAAGGCTTTGAAAAATTAACTAAGTTAATATTAAACCTCTTTTTTTGCAAAAAAAAAAGGACTTCGTGGGTTTTCATAGCTCGACAAATATGTTTTATAAGGCTTTGAAAAATTAACTAAGTTAATATTAAACCTCTTTTTTTGCAAAAATAAAAAGGACTTCTTTGGTTTTCATAGCTCGACAAATATGTTTGAAAATTTAACTAAGTTAATATTAAACCTCTTTTTTTTGCAAAAAAAAAAAGGACTTCTTGGGTTTTCATAGCTCGACATCAATGTTTTACAAGGCTTTGAAAAATTAACTAAGTTAATATTAAATCTCTTTTTTTGCAAAAAAAAAGGACTTCGTGGGTTTTCATAGCTTGACAAATATGTTTTATAAGGTTTTGAAAATTTAACTAAGTTAATATTAAACCTCTTTTTTTGCAAAAAAAAGGACTTCGTGGGTTTTCATAGCTCGACAACGATGTTTTACAAGGCTTTGAAAAATTAACTAAGTTAATATTAAACCTCTTTTTTTTGCAAAAAAAAAAAGGACTTCGTGGGTTTTCATAGCTCGGCAAATATGTTTGAAAATTTAACTAAGTTAATATTAAACCACTTTTTTTTGCAAAAAAAAAAGGACTTCGTGGGTTTTCATAGCTCGACATCGATGTTTTACAAGGCTTTGAAAAATTAACTAAGTTAATATTAAATCTCTTTTTTTGCAAAAAAAAAGGACTTCGTGGGTTTTCATAGCTCGACAAATATGTTTTATAAGGTTTTGAAAATTTAACTAAGTTAATGTTAAACCTCTTTTTTTGCAAAAAAAAGGACTTCGTGGGTTTTCATAGCTCGACAACGATGTTTTACAAGGCTTTGAAAAATTAACTAAGTTAATATTAAACCTCTTTTTTTGCAAAAAAAAAGGACTTCGTGGGTTTTCATAGCTCGACAAATATGTTTTAAAATTTAACTAAGTTAATATTAAACCTCTTTTTTTGCAAAAAAAAAAAAGGACTTCTTGGTTTTCATAAGTCGACAAATATGTTTGAAAATTTAACTAAGTTAATATTAAACCTCTTTTTTTTGCAAAAAAAAAAAAGGACCTTCGTGGGTTTTCATAGCTCGACATCAATGTTTTACAAGGCTTGAAAAATTAACTAAGTTAATATTAAATCTCTTTTTTGCAAAAAAAAAGGACTTTCGTCTGTTTTCATAGCTCGACAAATATGTTTTATAAGGTTTTGAAAATTTAACTAAGTTAATATTAAACCTCTTTTTTTGCAAAAAAAAGGACTTCGTGGGTTTTCATAGCTCGACAACGATGTTTTACAAGGCTTTGAAAAAATTAACTAAGTTAATATTAAACCTCTTTTTTTTGCAAAAAAAAAAAGGACTTCGTGGGTTTTCATAGCTCGGCAAATATGTTTGAAAATTTAACTAGTTAATATTAAACCTCTTTTTTTGCAAAAAAAAAAAGGACTTCGTGGGTTTCATAGCTCGACATCGATGTTTTACAAGGCTTTGAAAAATTAACTAAGTTAATATTAAATCTCTTTTTTTGCAAAAAAAAGGACTTCGTGGGTTTTCATAGCTCGACAAATATGTTTTATAAGGTTTTGAAAATTTAACTAAGTTAATATTAAACCTCTTTTTTTTGCAAAAAAAAGGACTTCGTGGGTTTTCATAGCTCGACAACGATGTTTTACAAGGCTTTGAAAAATTAACTAAGTTAATATTAAACCTCTTTTTTTGCAAAAAAAAAAGGACTTCGTGGGTTTTCATAGCTCGACAAATATGTTTTATAAGGCTTTGAAAATTTAACTAAGTTAATATTAAACCTCTTTTTTTGCAAAAAAAAGGACTTCGTGGGTTTTCATAGCTCGACAACGATGTTTTACAAGGCTTTGAAAATTAACTAAGTTAATATTAAACCTCTTTTTTTGCAAAAAAAAAAGGACTTCGTGGGTTTTCATAGCTCGACAAATATGTTTTATAAGGCTTTGAAAAAATTAACTAAGTTAATATTAAACCTCTTTTTTTGCGCAAAAAAAAAAGGACTTCGTGGGTTTTCATAGCTCGACAAATATGTTGTATAAGGTTTTGAAAATTTAACTAAGTTGATATTAAACCTCTTTTTTTGCAAAAAAAATAGGACTTCGTCGGTTTTCATAGCTCGGCAAATATGTTTTATAAGGCTTTGAAAATTTAACTAAGTTAATATTAAACCTCTTTTTTTGCAAAAAAAAAAAGGACTTCTTTGGTTTTCATAAGTCGACAAATATGTTTGAAAATTTAACTAAGTTAATATTAAACCTCTTTTTTTTGCAAAAAAAAAAAGGACTTCGTGGGTTTTCATAGCTCGACATCAATGTTTTACAAGGCTTTGAAAAATTAACTAAGTTAATATTAAATCTCTTTTTTTGCAAAAAAAAAGGACTTCGTCTGTTTTCATAGCTCGACAAATATGTTTTATAAGGTTTTGAAAATTTAACTAAGTTAATATTAAACCTCTTTTTTTGCAAAAAAAAAAAGGACTTCGTGGGTTTTCATAGCTCGACATCGATGTTTTACAAGGCTTTGAAAAATTAACTAAGTTAATATTAAATCTCTTTTTTTGCAAAAAAAAAGGACTTCGTGGGTTTTCATAGCTCGACAAATATGTTTTATAAGGTTTTGAAAATTTAACTAAGTTAATATTAAACCTCTTTTTTTGCAAAAAAAAGGACTTCGTGGGTTTTCATAGCTCGACAACGATGTTTTACAAGGCTTTGAAAAATTAACTAAGTTAATATTAAACCTCTTTTTTTGCAAAAAAAAAAGGACTTCGTGGGTTTTCATAGCTCGACAAATATGTTTTATAAGGCTTTGAAAATTTAACTAAGTTAATATTAAACCTCTTTTTTTGCAAAAAAAGGACTTCGTGGGTTTTCATAGCTCGACAACGATGTTTTACAAGGCTTTGAAAAATTAACTAAGTTAATATTAAACCTCTTTTTTTGCAAAAAAAAAAGGACTTCGTGGGTTTTCATAGCTCGACAAATATGTTTTATAAGGCTTTGAAAAATTAACTAAGTTAATATTAAACCTCTTTTTTTTGCAAAAAAAAAAAGGACTTCGTGGGTTTTCATAGCTTGACAAATATGTTTTATAAGGTTTTGAAAATTTAACTAAGTTAATATTAAACCTCTTTTTTTGCAAAAAAAAGGACTTCGTGGGTTTTTCATAGCTTGACAAATATGTTTTATAAAGTTTTGAAAATTTAACTAAGTTAATATTAAACCTCTTTTTTTGCAAAAAAAAAGGACTTCGTGGGTTTTCATAGCTCGACATCGATGTTTTACAAGGCTTTGAAAAATTAACTAAGTTAATATTAAACCTCTTTTTTTGCAAAAAAAAAAAGGACTTCGTGGGTTTTCATAGCTCGACAAATATGTTTTATAAGGTTTTGAAAAATTAACTAAGTTAATATTAAACCTCTTTTTTCGCAAAAAAAAAAGGACTTCGTCGGTTTTCATAGCTCGACAAATATGTTGTATAAGGTTTTGAAAATTTAACCAAGTTGATATTAAACCTCTTTTTTTGCAAAAAAAAGGACTTCGTGGGTTTTCATAGCTCGACAAATATGTTGTATAAGGTTTTGAAAATTTAACTAAGTTGATATTAAACCTCTTTTTTTGCAAAAAAAAGGACTTCGTCAGTTTTCGTAGCTGGACAAATATGTTGTATAAGGTTTTGAAATTTAACTAAGTTGATATTAAACCTCTTTTTTTTTGCAAAAAAAAATGACTTCGTAGGTTTTCATAGCTCGACAAATATGTTTTATAAGGTTTTGAAAATTTAACTAAGTTGATATTAAACCTCTGTTTTTGCAAAAAAAAACTACTTCGTGGGTTTTCATGACAAAATATGTTTTATAAGGTTTTGAAAATTTAACTAAGTTAATATTAAACCTCTTTTTTTGCAAAAAAAAAGGACTTCGTGGGGTTTCACAGCTTGACAAATATGTTTTATAAGGTTTTGAAAATTTAACTAAGTTAATATTAAAACCTCTTTTTTGCAAAAAAAAAGGACTTCGTGGGTTTTCATAAGCTCGACAACGATGTTTTACAAGGCTTTGAAAAATTAACTAAGTTAATATTACACCTCTTTTTTTGCAAAAAACAAGGACTCGTGGGTTTTTCATAGCTCGGACAAATATATTTTATAAGGACTTTGAAAATTTAACTAAGTTATTATTAAACCTCTTTTTTTGCAAAAAAAAAAGGACTTCGTGGGTTTTCATGCTCGACATCGATGTTTTACAAGGCTTTTGAAAAATTAACTAAGTTAATATTAAATCTCTTTTTTTGCAAAAAACAAGGACTTCGTGGGTTTTCATAGCTCGATAAATATGTTTTTATAAGGTTTTTGAAAATTTAACTACGTTAATATTAAACCTATTTTTTTGAAAAAAGTGTACTTCTTGGGTTTTTATAGCTCGACAACGATGTTTTACATAACTTTAAAAAATTAACTAAGTTTGTATTAAAATCTTCTTTTTTTGCAAAAAAAAAGACTTAGTAAGTTTTCACATAAAAACCACGATATATCACAATTGCAAACAAAATTTCAGAATAACGGTCTTAAAGTAATTATGAAGAAGAACTCGCACACAATTCTAGCATGCAAGATACAATATAACAACATTTCAAAACAATTCGCAGAAGCTGGACTTAAAATAAACATGCAGAAAGTAAGGTATGTTCGAGTATCTACAGTAAACAACACAGACATAAGACATGCAAAATAACATGTAGTGGAACAGCAAAAGATGATATAACTTTACAAGTGTTTAAAGCTTACTTCCTTGCTTTCGGCGGGAGAAACAGAATTTCAGATATTCAACAATTCTGTGAAAATATAACAATAATAGATAACAAATTTGGAATTATAGAAAATTATAGAGTAGCACACCCTACAAAAAAAAGCAATAAGAATATCTACCGAAAAAAAATGGAGATAAAAATGATAAAAATAAATACAAGCCCAGCGTAGTATCAATCCAACATAATATGTAAATATGGTTACGATATACGTCTAGTGGTTTAAAAATTACACAATCACAAACAAAAGTGTTTAGAATTTTATATAGATTGTCAAAAACTGAAGAAATAATAATAAAAAGAAAAACATCGAAGAGTATAAGCTTCGCTTTGATAGAATATAGTTCTAGGGCTTAAAATTTGCAATTTGTAACTAATTTGAGATTGCTGAATAATTAGTTTGCTGATGGGGGCCACCACGTTCGGGTAATACACACACGCACGACTAGCAATTAAACAATAGCAACACTAGGTTAGCAAGAATTCATTTTCTACAGTGTTGAAAGCCAACTCTACTTTCCCCAAACCACTAAAATCTTATCTAAAATTTCATAAATTTTACCATGATAAATAAAAAATTAAAAAATTCAAAATATAGAAAAAAACTCTTAGTAGAATATTAAAAAATCTGATTGTAATCTTACCAGGGACAGACCGCAATGTAGATGAGTAGATTCAAAATAAAATACGATTTACAGAATTTAGGTCTCTGATCGGAAAAATGCGATTAAAAGGTGTCTGTTTCATATTAAAAAACATCTCACAGTTGATACAAGCAATTATTATTATATTGTCCTTGATTTGAAGTTCAAAACAAAATATAAAAATAATATTGATATGATCTTGTATGTATATGTATATATATATATAAAACAAAAAAGGAGAAAAGTACAAAATTTAACTATAAGCATGAATGTTTGTTTTATAGCAATGAATTTCTGCAATCCAACAGTTGCAATCTCTGTCTATCCAAGAGGAATAAACAAGGAAACAAAAAATAAAGCATACTTGAAAAGTCAAACTATGTATATTAGAGTTTTAAATAAAATCTCTATGTTAACCTATTCTATCACCTCGTCTGCCCGTCTTCCTGGCATAAATCTTTTATGACATTCTCAAAATAAATATTTAATATTATTTTGCACAAACAAAAAAAAACATAATGCCTACTTAGAAAAATATTCAAGGTAATTTCAGAATATAAATAAAAAAAAAAATATACAAAAATGAAATAGAAAACATGCAAAATGGAAAATTATTTCCATTTTTTTTTTTTTTTCTAATCAAATTTTTATGACCCCAATTTAAACAAATATAAAAACTCTCATTCCATTCCATTTCAAAATTTTCTATTTTCCATGCTGTTTTCTGTACATTTTCACTTTACATTTTATTTAAAAAAAAAAAAAAAAAAAACAAAAATAAATTTACTAAGAATTATATTGATAAAGTTGTTTTCAGTTAGGACATTTTGCCACAAAAAAAAAAAAAAAAAAACAAAAACAAAAAATACACAACAAAAAAACATAAATAACATAAGAAGAAAAAAAAAACTGAAATAGAATTTAAGTAAAATTGGACTGGGAGGTGATTGGGTATAATTTAACAGAAAATAAAGAGGATACAAATGAAAATAAAGGATTATATTTTTTATTGTTTTTTTTTTTTTTATTTTTTTTTTCTTTGTTTAGAAATGAACACAAAAAATTAATGTACCTGAAAAAATATCGAAATTATATCTTTACAAATTAAGAGGAACCGCTCACCTAAATATTTCGAGGATTAATGATTCAAAACATTGCTTTTTTTTGTTTTTTTTTTTTGTTTTTCTTTTAATTTTGCAGCCCCATTTTTATTCTCTTTTTAACCAAAAGCAATAAAAAAATAACTTTTTTTGTTCTATTATTATTATTTTGTTTTTGTTTTCGTTTTTTTTTTTATCAAATTGTTGTTGTGTTAAAAGTACAAGTTAAAAAACAAGGACGATTATTTTTGTGTTTTATTTTGTATACTCCTACACTAACTATAAAAAGGATACTTACAATGTTGTTTATATCAAAGAATTGGATTATTTGTATTTGTTATTTTTTTTTTTTGTTTTCGGGCTCCCAATCTTCTTTCGAAATTTAAATCAGATTTTTATCAAAGAGAAAGAAACGAAAAATATAAAAAAAACAAACCAAAAAAACAGATTTATTAGAACTGGACCTTAAATTAGGTGAATATAGGATTAATTTTAAAACTTTTATACATAAAGAATTAAAAATTTAAATGGCTTTGAATTGTTTATGTATACAAGTATAATATATAAACTGAAACATAAGACAAAATATAAATTAATTTTATATAAAAGTTCCTATCTACATAAATATTTTTTTTTTGGGTAATAATATAATTGCTTAAAATAATATATTTTTAATTTATTTATTTTGTGGAATAAATTTTTTTTTTTATTATTTTAATTTAAACCAAAAAAAAAAAAATTATTTTTATTTTGGAAATATAACAATAGTTTTGTAACACTTAACTTAAAATACAAAGAATTGATTCTAATCAAAAGCTATATACCTACTATAACTTAGTTTTAGAGTATCAAAGATTGATTAACCAAACACCATATCGTGGGTGTTCTGCAAGAACAACTCATGTCCATTTTTTTATCAAATGGAGTTATTAACACAGAAAAATTCAAAAAATAGTGTTCTTCAATCTGCAACAATATTCCAAGCACTACCTTTATAAATTACGCACATATTCTATTATTTCAATATAACCTAAGTCCAAAACGCATTATTATATTCAGAAAAAAAAATTCAAGGACACTTGAGTTTTTCTTGCTGTACAAATTTTATGATAATATTTTTTAATAGCTTTTAAATAAACTCAAGTCCAAAACTAATTGATTTATAATACACCATTTTCAATAATTTACTGTATTTTATAGCTTTACAAAATACCATTTTTAACTTTTTTTTTTTTTTTTTTTTTGTTTTTATATTATAGCCAAAACTTAGGTTTTGAACCTTATAGTACTTGCGTACCGTTGACCATTTGAAAAAGGAAAGGATAGCTAAAGGAAAGGAAAGAAAAAGGAAGAAGAATAGTTTTGTGGGAAAGAGCGAACAATGTTGTTGATATTCGTCTTAAACCTCTGTAAGTCATAAATAAAAAATCCTTCTCTCATTTGGAATGCTTCGATTGGGACGCGATTCCACAATCGAGATGTTCTTACTATAAAAGAATTTCCATAGCCGGACTTAAACCATCTCGGAATTTCCACTGTGAAAGGGTGTGCACTTGATGCCTCTCGTGTTATGCGACAGAATTGCTTGAGAGGAGGAAGAAGTGACTTTAGTTCCTCGGAACAAGTGCCAACACCAAGTAGATATCTATAAAATAGAGAAAGTGCTCCAACAATACGACGATGACCAAGTGGTATAAGGAATGAGGTCACATTTATGTCGCCTATAAGACGAATGGCGCGGTTTTGAACTTTGTCCAAAAAATTTAAAGCAGCTTTTGGTGCACCTGCCCATAAATGTGAGTTATACTCGAGCTTGGGTCGTATATATGCTTTATAGATTTTTAAGAGGTCTGGAGATGAAAAATAAGCTTTGCAGCGACTTAAAAAGCCCAAACATTTGGCGGCGCTTTTCGCAATATCGAAAATATGCTCATTCCAGTGCATATTTTGATTCACTCGCATCCCGAGAATGTTCAAGTCTTTGAGTCGCTGAATAACTTCATTTTGAAGTCGGAGAATTGGTTCGAATGTTGTTAGCTTGTTACTAACAAGACAGCTTTGAGTTTTTGAAGTGTTAAACTCGACTCTGTTTGCTCTACCCCAGTCGACAATTTTGGCTAGGTCGTGATTGAGTGCACCAGCCATCATTGTTCTTTTGGAGTTGACTGCTGAAGTTGTAGCATTATTTGTTTTAAGAAAATCATATGATGCTACTAGAGTGCTGTCATCAGCAAAACTATGGATTGGATTGAAAGTTAATTTGAGAAGGTCATTAATGAAAATGAGAAATAGGGTGGGTGAAAGGACGGAGCCTTGTGGAACACCAGCATTGATTTGAAGTTGGTCGGAAAAACTACCGTCAACTGAAACTATGATAGATCGATTTAGGAGAAAGCTTTCAATTCATTTAGAAAAGGTTGGACCGAGGCCTACAGCATTGCATTTTGCTATAAGAGCAGAATGCCAGACTCGATCAAAAGCCTTAGATATATCCAGAGCTACAACAGCAGCTTCACCAGATTGATGAAGACTGGTGTTAAGCTTTTCGCAGAGGCATGTCATGAGATCACCGGTGGAACGCTGAGCTCGAAAGCCGTATTGACTATCATGAATTATACCTCTACTATCAAGATATTTCTTCAACTTTTGATTGACTAAGATTTCCATCGTTTTGGAAATAATGGAAGTAATAGCTTTGGGCCTATAGTTCGAAGGATTGCTTTTGTCACCTTTTTTAGGAATAGGATAAACTTGGGCAACTTTCCAATTGGACGGGTAAGTTCCTGAAGTAAAGGACAAATAGAATAAGTTGCGCAGAGGTTTAGAAATGGCGAGGGCAATGTGTCGCAGCACAATCGCAGGTATACCATCGGGACCGGTAGATTTTTTTATATCAAGATTCTTCAAGACTTTTACTACAGCTCTTGTTCTGAAGTATATCCTTCCCAGCGAAGAATTAACAACAGGGATTGTTGGCGGAACTTGGGCTGTATTAGGGAGTGTGGAATTGGCTGCAAATAATTTTGCAAAAAGGTTAGCTTTTCCAACAGAATCTGATATAATTGTACTATTATCAATCATAGGTGGAAATGAAGATTGGCAAAAATTTTGCCCAACGCTTTTAGCAAACGTCCAGAAGGACCTGCTGTTGTTAGGGAGATTAAAGATTTCTCGTCTCAACCTTTGGTTGTGCAGGAATTTTTGCTGATTGATAATTTTTTTACATTTATTCCTAACCACTTTATAACTCTCATATGTGTTGACAGTTTTATTATTCTTGTATTTTTTATAGGCTTCTTCTTTGGATTTCAGAGCTTTGCTGCAGATATCATTAAACCAAGCTGAGGGATTTCGTTTTATTCTTTTAAGGCTATTTGGAATGAAGGTTTTCATTCCTAATAGAATCCTTTTGGTAATCACCTCTGCAGCAAAGTTGACATTTTTATATTGGAAACACAACGACCAGTTCGATGCATTTAAAAAGTTGTTGAAGCCTTCCCAGTCAGCTTGGTGATAATCTGTCATCTGTCATCTGTCATCTGTTATCTGTTATCTGTCATCTATCATCTATCATCTATCATCTATCATCTGTCATCTGTTATCTGTGTCATTTGCCCATCATTTCATAATGATTGTCATGTCATTCAAGTGTTAAATTTAGATGGCGCCATAGACTTTTTGCTTTTATTATGTCTTAATTAATTTTATTTTACAATTTGAATTTTACAGTAGAACGCGGCTATGATTGTAAAAATATAAAATTATTGTAAGTTTCTATAGGTATAGTTAGTTTTTGTTTCCATTAAAAATATTATTTGTATTCAGTATTTCTATATTAATTTAAATTGAAATTATTTTTTTGACTAACTTATATTATTTTAATTAATATATAGAATATAATAGAATGTCTAAGAATATTGATTATTTAGAATTATTGAGGTTTTAGGATAATATATGTTTAAAATTTCAATGATGGCATTACAAGATGTCGTTAAAATGATCGAGTCAATGACCCTTACGGAATTAAAAATTTTGCACCTTACTACACATATTCTGTTTATATTGTAAATAAAAGTGTTATAATACAAAAATAAAGGTATGATAAATTAGTAAGCAAATGCGTATTTTTCTTAAATTTGAAATTAAAACTCTAATAAAGGAAAGAATGCTAGAATTTATTTCGCTTCCGTCATTTATGGCGGGTTACAAAACTAGTCTTTAATATAACAATTAAAGTTGTATTAATCTATATTCATGATTACTTATATTTCTTTAAAAGCTGAAAAAGCTGTTGAACTGACCCCCATATTTCAGTTCACTAAGAACGAAAAAACATATCTTGTTCTATAAATACCTACCCTACTCTTTCTAAATTTTGGTATACCTACCTCTTTAATTGCAAAAATATTTATTTTTAGTAATTTTATCCACCAAATGTCATTTACTATAAGGAATATATCGGAAAAAAAGTAGGTGGGAGATTTATTTATGTGTCCTAAGTTAAACTTACTAGGCTCAAAGCTTTTTATTAAATATGGAGTGGCTTCTGCTTTATCGTAAGAAGCCTATGTCAGTACATAAATTACTGTTCTTCTAAAACATTAAATTTATCTTCAACTTGAATTATAATGAGTCAACAGGGGCCACTAGTATTTTTATAATTTATAATTATTTGATAATTTATAAAAATTTGGCTTAAACTTGAATTATAATTACTCAACAGGGTCCCCTAGTATTTTTATAATTTATAATTATTTGATAATTTGCAAAAATTTGGCTTAAACTTGAATTATAATTACTCAACAAGGGTTCCTAGTAATTTGATAATTTATAATTATTTGTATTGTATCGCTTGCCAAGCTTTTAAACGAACAACATTTTTACCAATGAATTTTAATTTTACCTCTTAAAAAATTACGTGCCCTTAAAATTGTTGAATGTAAAAGAAAAAATTACATATTTATATTACACTAAAAATTGATAAGTCGGAGAAAATTTAACGGAAATGGTTCGAACACATTTTAGAGGATAAAATTACATATTTTTGTTCCAAGAAAAGTTAATATTTTCAAAAATTTATTTTTCAAAAAACAAATTGTCATTAAAATTATTTTTCGCGACTTCTTAGTCTGGGAAATTTCTACTTGGGTTCCCACAAATTTGTAGTAGAACCTCTTCGAACCAGAACTGTGAAATATAAAAATTCTTTCATCAACCCGAACCGCTGTACCATCTTTTACATCTCTTACGTATAACTTAGAAAAAAGTTTTCAAGAGACGCCGTCCATAAATTTTTGCACTACCTTTTCTATTCTAATAATTGTTTTGTATTTTTTTCTAATTTTTGTTTATTATACTTTACTATCCTTCTTTTTTCTTTCGTTCATCTTTAAATGGCTTAAACTCTGCGAAGGCAGTTTAGCACCCTAACTGCCTTCGCAGAGCATAATTTTGGCCTATTATTTTGGCATATATTATAAAAACAAAAAAACAATCCATGTCGGGTGGTAACACGAAGTAGCTCCGTTTATATGATAGTTTGATCGGTAAATATTTTCAAAACTCGCCTAAATTTTATAAATACAATTCCATGTACATTAACAATTCCTTGTAACTGTTCTTCTCCTTTTCACATCACTCTTTGTACCAAATTTTCACTCTACTTCTGCTGCATGCACATTCACGTCTTGACATAATATGCAAAGTAATTGTTACAAATCTATTACAAAACTTACATTACAAGTTAAATCCAACAAATTGAATATTATTTAAACATAAAATATATTAATTTTTATTTTTAAATTTAACTAAAAAATTTTTGATGTCTTGAATATGTTAATTTTTTTTAGAATTTAAATTTTGTAAATTTAATAAAAATTTAATTATTTTAATTTACAAAAATGTCCAGCTACTACAAAAATTTTTAATTATGTTATATAAATATTATATTTATGTTAATTTAAATATTAAATTCAATTTATATGACATAATATTTACGTAAAATTTTTGATAGAAAATCAAATTATAATGTAAAACTCTAAAACATTTTTTCTCTCTCTCACTCTTTATTTTAACCCTTGAAAACACTAATATTATATTTTGTTATTCATTGTTATTCATGAGTTATTCTTATTCTTGATTTCATAGTTCAAAAATTTAAATTTTGTAAACTAAAATTTTGAGTTGTTTTTTACTATTACCGCATATCACCAAATCAGATCTAAGACAACAAACAAATAGAGTTGATTACAAATTACAATGCGGGGAGGTTTAAAATAATGATCCAAACTAAAATCTTGTATTATATAGCATTTATAAAACTTAAAATCTTACTTCTAAATTTTCTATGAAAGCCTTCTTGAAAGCCTATTCGATGATTTTGAACTGTTTCCAACAATTATATTTTGGCAATCAAATTTTTGATATTTTTACAGTGTCTTATATTTTATATGAAAAATATTAATTTTCCATTTTACAGCAGACCTTCTAAGTTCCTAAGGCAAATAATATTGTTGGTAAAATTATACCATATACACTAAGACTCTTAAGGCCTTTGACTATAGCCGATAAATTTGGTTGATGTTAGAGACTGGGACTGAGGCCCACAATTACAGTAAGCATCTTGAGTAAACATCTTGAGATTCTTATCAATAATATTGTTTAACGTCATATAAAGGTGGATTAACTAATATTTGTAAAACTATTAAACTGACTAGAACCGATGGATTTGGTTGATATTAAATAATGAGAGCGAGTCCCACATCCAAATCTTCACAACTCAAACTCAAGTCCTCCTTGGTTTACTCGTGAAATTAAAAATTTGAGAAATAAGAAAAATAAAGCCTGGACCAAGTATATAAAATCTAAAAATTTAAACGATTATAATACCTTTAAATTACTCTTTGATCAATTTCAAATGCACATAGAACATAGTTATAACATTTATTTACAAAATGTATCCTCTAATATTTTAACCAAACCTAAAATCTTTTGGAAATTTGTCAACACAAAACGAAAATGTGACCAATTCCCAAGTTTCATCAAATTCAATAACTCACAGAGTAATGACCCAAAAGTTACATCTCCTTCTCTTTTCGATATTAACACCTTAGAGCTCAGTCACATGAATGATTTTCCGAAAACCACATTTTCCTCCTTAAACATTAGAGAAGCTTTAGTTTCTAAGTACTTAAGAAAACTTAGTGATAACACATTCCTGACCCTGATGGTGTCCCTGACATTATTCTAAAAGAATGCTCAAAATCTTTATCGTTAGCACCTTCCAAAAATCCTTAATCTATCGATCTCTAATGAAATTTTTCCTTCTTTATGGAAAAAAGCCTTCATTAGACCAGGTCATAAGAAAAATGAGAAAAATTATGTTAGCAACTATCGGCCTATTGCTAAATTATCCTGTATTCCCAAACTATTTGAACTAATCGTTTTTGATCAGCTTTATCACCACTGCACTTGCTTCTTAATTCCAAGCCAACACGGTTTTGTTAAACATAAGTCCACAGTAATTAATCTAGTTGAATCTACTTCTATATTTCTCAATAATATGGAAAAAAAGCTTTCAAACCGATGTTATCTACACAGAAATTAGTAAAGCTTTTGATCTTTTGCCACATAGTGTAGTCCTATTTAAATTATTAAAATTAGGATTTCCGAAATCATTTGTAAATTGGATAGAATCCTACCTCATTACCAGAACATATAGTGTACAATTTAGATCTTCGATATCATCGCCATTTGAAGCATATTCCGGTGTTCGTCAAGGTAGCCACTTAGGTCCCCTATTATTCATAATCTCTATAAATCATGTTACATCAGTAATTAAAAATAGTATAGTACAAATATATGCTGATGACAAGAAAATTGTCAACAAAATTTCTTCATCAAATGATTCATTCTTACTCCAAACTGAACTTGATAATTTTTTTATTTGGTGTATGAATAATAATTTTCTTTTGAATGGAAAAAAATGTGCGGTGGTGTCTTAACATAGGCGTGCCATATACTTCTCAAATAACTATTTCCTTAACGAACAAGCACTAGAAGTTGTTAATTCTTTAAAAGACTTAGGTGCCATTTTTGATGATAAACTCACATTTAAGGTGCCTATTATGTATTTCGATAACGATTACGATTTGATCGAACGAAATGTCAAAATGTAAAATTGCCATTATGTATTACGATATCGTTCAGAAATTGTCGACGAAATCGATAAAGTTTATCGATGTAAAATTTTACCACGAAAGAGACATCGAAAGAGAGATTTTGTACAAATTATTTCAATTTTGAATTGAAAGGATAAAATAAAAGAGATACAAATATATTTTATTTATTTATGGACACTTGGTGTTTTGTTTTATATTTATGATATTTTTTGAAATAAAAATAAATTTAAAAGTTGAAATGAAAGTAGGTATTTTACTTTATTCTACATAATAATTTTTTATTGAAATAAATTTTAATAGGAATGAAAGGCCTGTTACAAATAGACAGCAATATGAAAAGTTATAGTGTAAATAATGAGACACCATTATAAATTTTCCAAAGAGGTACCAGGATATCTTGCACTCACAAAACCAATTACCTGATGATGATCACATATCTAAAAACAAAAACTGTTATAATAATGTAAACAAATTACAATAAAGTATAAACTTATCAGAATTGCATTAATGCTAAAAAATCCCTTTCTACTATAACATAAATGTTGTACGTTTTGCTTCGGTAATTTAATTTGAATAAGCTTTCCATCTACTGCTCCAATTATTTCAGTAATTGTGCTTTAATCATAAAAATAATGTTTGTCAATACATATAAAACTTCTTTAAGAACAAAAAAAAATTAGCTGTGCTAGTCCGACATGGAAATCATTTCCTACGTTGAAAATCATTTGCTTGGTACAAACCGCACAGGATCTTAATACAATAGACAATTTAATTATATTTGGAATCGACGTATTACTTATTGGCTATTTCAATTTTTGTTCTAATTTAATAATTTTAATAATGTAATTTTACATTACTTTAAATAAACCTAATTATATGTTGAAGTTTATAATACCTTCATTTTTTAGTCATTCTTCATAGTATAAACAGAATTGGGGCGACTAGCGACAGATACAGCTACAACTTCTGACTCATCAAATTTATGTTTAAATAACATACGTATAATCTTCCAAATTCTAGTGGATTAGAATAATCCCGAATATATGTTCGCTTGTTTTTTAATTCTGCAATTTGATAGCGTTTTTCAGCACTATCAGAAATTGAAAAATTTAACTCTGCTCAACTCATTTTATTTATAAAAACATATAATTTTATAATTATATTTTATTTAAACACTTCAACTTATTTTCAACTTAAAAATTTTAAATATAACATTATTGTTTTGTTTTTTTTTTGGTATAATAATTTGAATTTGACAGTTAAAGAATGAAACATATGTCATTTTCATCGTAGATTTGAATTTTACAATGGCAGCATTTTTAAACACTTTCGATCAAATTTTCATCGAAATACATAATGACACTAACGATCACAATCGAATAACTTTAACGATAACGATGAACGATTCGATTAATTTCGATCGAAATACATAATAGGCACCTAAATTGCATTATAGTGATATCATCAATAAAGCTAATTCAATGTAAGCTTTTATAAAACGTTAGTCTAAGGAATTCAAAGATCCATATATCCTAAAATTCCTTTTTATATGTCTTGTTAGGCTCCAATTAGAATATGCCAGTCAGGTATGGTCTCCATATTATGAAACTCACATACATAGGATTGAGGCAATCCAAAAAATTTTTTTAAGATTTATACTACGTCACCTTCCGTGGTCTGACCCCTTAATTCTATGCCACCATATGAACATAGACTAAACTTAAGCTATCTTGCTAAAAGACGTGAAATTGCCGATGTCATGTTCATCACTGAAATAGTTAAACGACATTTTAACCCCCCTTATATTTCAAACCTAACCCAAATTAATACTACTAATCGCTTCCGCTCTGCTAACCTATTTATCCTCACATTTCATGGAACCAACTATGGAACGAACGAGCCTATTCATAGAATGATGATTATAGGTAACAAATAAAAGAACCGTATTGATTTCCCTCTTTCTCCAAAGACACCCTAAGGAAGCTTTTCTATTCCTCTTAGTTAATTTCTGATCTCATCCCTCTGTCTTCAGTATTCTTATAGTTGCTAATTTATTCTTTAAGTACTAACTTTAACCCATAACTACTTATTAATTCTCAAATATAAGAATATTTGTATTGATTATATTTTACAGATTGTTCAATCATTTTTTTTTTTTTTTTATTGATAATTTTTGGTAACCATTGATTTACATTTTAATTATTTCACAATTTTTGCAATTAGTTTTTTAATATTAATTTTTTGATATTTATATTTGTTAATTTTAAAATTTGTTTAAATTCATATAAATGTAATACATGTAACTCGCTTGAACTAAGCCTGTAAATAAATATAACAACTATATTCGTCCAAAGTGTTGGCTCTATAATGTTACTTGAATTGGATTGGTTGAAATATTATCAGTTTATTAATATCCTTAATTAGTATTATATATTTTATTCCTATTGTGATTGTTGGTATTTGTATGGTATATATAAAGTTTTCAGTGACAAAACTGAATTAAGCTGACTGAGAGTTATTAAATGGATATAGATAGGATTACTTCTCTTTTTTGTGCTTTATCTGTTGTTTAGCTGGACTTTACCTACCATGATCAGGGATTCTGAGGGAGATGTTGTATCGGCGTAGGACCTAATGACCATATCTTAAAATAGTTGGAATTGCTAGCTTTCCAAAAATATATATCTTTAGTGACGCATCTTATCCTTTAAGGACGTTTTGATGTTTTTGTATAAAAACCCTTATATCTGTTAAATATATATTTCTGTTAAACATTTTCAATTATATATTCTAGAAAGACAACGGTGTGCAGCTTATTCTAACATTTATTTGATGATGATCGGTGCTGCCGTTATGAAAATATTGTAGTTCAAAGTAGAAAACTTTGAAAAAAATACAATCATAATTTTTTTTTCTTGACAAAACCAAATACCCAAGATTTTACTATAAAACTACTCCAATATTTATACACTGTTAGAAAGGTATCAATTATTTCTATAACCTTCACATACATACTTTATGTCGACGTCGAATAGTTTAGAAGATATAAGCATTTATTTAAAAAAATCGTTTTTTTTTACCCTTTTTCTATATAAAACTAGGAACTTGTGTCTTTTACGAAATAACAATCTTCCGAAGTAAATATTTCCCCAGTATATTACATTATTTTGTAAAAGACGCAACGTTATTTTTTTTTATATAAAAACACTATAAAATAGATAATTTTTTTTTTTAAATAAAGCTTATACCGAAGAGAAACAGACTCTTCTATGAGATAAAAATATTAAACGCTTCCTTGGAAAATTTTGAAATATCTGGTTTCGAAGAAAAGATTTGAAAGATTGTTTTTTTTTTTGAAAAAATTTCAATTTTGAACTACAATATCTGCCCAACAGCAACATCTGTCGTCATCAAATAAACATTGAAATATTTTTCAGATTTCTACCTTACTTACTAGATGAAATACCGAACAAATATATCTATACTGTATATCTACTAGATCAATAAATACAAATAGCCTACAACAACAAGCATGTTACCAAATGTCCTTTTTTACTTATACAACTAAATGCAATATATATATTTTAAAAGTCGGCAACGTCAATTATTTTCGAGATACAGTGATTTGGTCACAAGCTTGTGCTACATTTACTTCAGAAGATTGTTACTTCGTAAAAGGCACATTCATAGTTTTTTTTCGAACAATGGTAATTAGTGCATTCAATTATTCGAGTTTTTTTACTATCCGAATATCGAATAGTTTTTTTTTGAAATATTCGAATATTCGGATATTATTCGAATTATTGTATTTTCATGTAATAGCAAAATACATAGTAGACTGTAGAACCAATAAAGTCAATAAAAGCATAACTAATACCAAAGAAATAAAAGAAGAACATAGTAAAACGCAAAATTAATTATTACCAATTCATTATTTTATTTGAGTTGAGAATTGAGATCCTCTTTTTTAAATATATATTTTAAAAATAAAATTGCATTTAAATGCTTTGACTTCAAACTCCTTCTTAGCTTTGATTTTATAATCCCAGCTGTAGAGAAAACTCTCTCGGTAGCTGTTGAAGTTGGACTAATTGTTATAAGGGCGTTGTACAAAATATTTAAATTATCTGTTCGTTTTTTAAACGCATCTAAAAAGTTAAAGTCTTTAGTAAGTTTTTTCTTACCAGTTGTGGATTCATAAAAACCACAAGCATTTGTTGAAATCGTTGTAATGGAGCAGATTGGTTCATGGAGCTGTTTTTGAAGTCCATTATCATCATTTGTGTTTGCATTGCCTTCAGTAGATAGCAGTACATCATCATCATCATCATCATCATTGTCAGTATCGTTATTATTATTGAGATCTGCTGGATAAATTCTTTGCATAATATTTTCTGCTAAATCTTTAGCGGAACTTTTGGATGCATAGGTAAAATGTTCTGTTGATCGCGGTATAGTTCCAGTTTCAAGATATATAAGTAATGTGGTTAACACTTTATCTCTTCTTTGGTCCATTCTTTTTTTTATTTCGATAAGTAATATATTACTTAAATCATTATCAATTCCCGTAAAAGAATTAAATAAAAATTTATAAACGCCTTCAGCTGTTACGAGTGTTACATTATCTTTACTGAGCTCTTGAACTGCTACTTCAAGCGATGTCAATACATTAAGCAAGTTGTTTAAGACTAATACATCACTCTCAGGCATAGTTGGCATACCTAATTCAACTAGTGTATGATTAATGCAATCCTTGAGTCGTAAAAATCGTCTAATCATAGAAGCCATTGAATTTCACCTTGTTTTTTATTTTCTTGCTTCAAAACATATTCTTGCAATTTGTTATTTTTAGCTTTAGGAGACTTTCGAAACATTTTGACTATTCTTCGTACTTTGTTAACAACAATATAAAGTTTTGTATTCAAGTCCACTAAACAATCTTCTTCTGTAATTTGTAAATTCAAATTGGTATTTTCAATTGGAAAATCACTATAATCAACTGACTTGGTGTCATCATTTTCATCATTAAATGAGCTATAACTATATTCACTATCACTGTCAATTGATTCGGGAGATAAATTATTGTCATTTTCTAAACATTCTCCACTATAAGTTTGTTCTGAATGTTTTTTTTTTATACAGCGAATCAACTATTGCTAAATGTAACGCGTGGTTATGACATAGTTGAGAAATAGCAGATATATTATTGCCATATTTCACCATAACCGCTGCGCCATCATGAGTTGATGCAACAATATCTACGTCCATATCAATGTTGAAATCTTTGAGTTTCTGTTTTATATATATTTCAGTGTTTCTAGCCGCAGCCTTTTCTTTAATTTCTATCAAACCTAAGTCAAAATTTTCAAATGATTTTGTACTACTATGATATGCACGTAAACTGACATTTATATATCTAATAGCACTATTATCGGTCCATTCACTTACAGTTATTGAAAATTTTCCATTTTCCTTTTTGTATAGTTCAATTTTCACTATCATTTCCTTTTTCATTTGATTATAAAACTCATAAATGTATTTCCATATTGTAGCTTCACTTGCTGGCATCTTGAATTTGTTATATTCAAGATAACCTTTAACTGCTTCTGATTTTCTTATTGCATGAACAGACATTCCATCTTTAGCAGCACATCGCGATAATATTGTACCAAGAGATTTTGTATTTGTTGGTTTAATAAAATCTAAAATTGTGTTATTATCGCTTTTAGCCTTTTTCGGCAGGACTTCTTCCACATTTGGTGTTACAATTGAGAGGCCGTGCATTTTCAAATGGTTGATTAAAGGAGTGGTGGTTGATCCTTTGCAACATAGAATTCTCGAACATTTGAGGCATACAGCTTCCTTATTATTTGCGTGTTTTTTAAAGTAGTTCCAAACATCTGACTTTTTTTTACGATACATTATGTGGGCTATAACAAAATAACATCGGTATTTATTTGAATTTCTAATTAAATACTTTCTAATTACCTTTATGAGCTAAGCTTCTTCAAAAAAAAAAATAAAAGATGATCCATCAAAATTCAAAATAAACGATATTAATTTTAAACGAAATGTCAATTAATAATGAAATGACAAGCGAAGATCCGTGCTGCCAATTCTTTTTCTTTAAAACAGCTGATAGAAGCTAGATAATAAATCAAATAGGGTGCGTTTTTTCGCTCATTTTTATCGAGCAAAATTTGAAAAGAAAATCAATAAAAATATTCGAATATTCGAGGATAGTATTCGAATAACGAATACTATGAAATTTACTAAAATATTCGGATATTCGAATATTCGAATATCCGAACTTGAATGCACTAATGGTAATGGTAAAAAAAAAAAAAAAAACAATTTTTTTTAATAAATATCTTAAATCTTCTAAACTATTCCATGTAGACATAAAGTATGTATGTATGTAAATAATATTGTGGATGTTTTATGGTAAAATCTTGAGGGATTAATAAGATTGTATTTTTTTCCAAAATGTTCTACTTTAAACTACAATATCTCCATAACGGCTCATCATCAAATAAATGTTAAAATATGATCCACGTCGTTTTCTTTATAGAATATATAAGTGAATATATATATATATATATATATATATTTAATAGATCAACCGATATAACGGTTTTTATACAGAAACATCAAAACAACAAGGATACTTTCAAATGTCCTTTTCGTGCTTAAAGGATAAGATCCGCCACTAAAGATATATATTTTTGGAAAGCTAGCAATTCCAACTACGTTTGGAATACAGTTATTAGGTACTACGCCTATACAACATCTCCCTCAGAAGAGTCCCATGATCACAGTTTTAAATTTATCTGCTGCAACTCGAAACAAAGCCTTGAAATCCGATTTTGGGCTATTATTGAACCAATGACGTAGATTTGGCAACAACAATATTGTTTTTCTTCCGCCCCTTCGATTTCCTTCAATATTTTACCTTTTATTTTAATTAGCTCATATTTTTCTAAATGCTGAACTTTTACTGGCTGGGTACAAAAGGGTTAAAATATAGAAATTCTTATTTCTTTGCAAAATAAATTAACCTAAATTTATATATTTTTTTTTTTTGATATTTATACATTCAATTAAATTACATAACATTAAATTAAATTAACATTATATTTCAATCAATTAATTAATATAATAATAAAAATATGTTACAAATAATTATTTTTATTTAATAGTAGGTATTGTAAATATTTTAATAAACAAAAAAAAAAAAAGGAAAATGTTTTGATTAAAAAAATAAATATTTAACTGTTTTTTTTTTTTCAGTAAATATTTGCGATTAATGAAATTCAATATGGATTTATTATTTAATTTTATATTTTTTAAAAAATCTTGAGTTATGATAATAAAAAATACTTTTAATTGAAATATTCGGAAGCCGATAATCCAGGAATGTTTTTTTTGAAATTACGATTAAAAGTTAAGGTCTTTGCAGCAAGGAATATAATTATCCTACTGTACTTAAACTGAATTTTTTTCACCCTAATTGGAGTCTAGGACGGAGAAAAAATTTAATACAATGTTTTCTTGTAATTAAGGTTTAATTGGTTTTGTATTAGCCAACTACTACTAATAACATTCAATCTATCGCACCTGATTCGTCTATATGAAGTCTGTCTTAGATGCTATATCCTTAATTCTCTTATTTTTTCAAAAATATTATTTTTCAACATTAGGTACATTGTGTTTGCTGTGACCGAAATAGATACAAGTAAATGTGATTCGTAATTGTTCCAAGCAGAAATTTTACTGTCTTATCAGAAAAAACACGAAATATATTTTTGAATTTTGTCCTCAACTTTTTCAGCATATATGAATTAGAGAAATAATCTATTAAACTGTGTGCATGTGAATATATCACTCATTGCAGGCTTCGTTTTCGATTTCGCAATTGTATTCACTGAACAATGGAACTACTGATATTGTATAATCATTATATTAGGAGTCCTTAACCCTTTCCCGCCGGCTACCCTTTCCCGTTGTCCAAAACGAATAATATTTTAAAGCCAGAGTAATGTTTGGCTAGGTAAGCTAGATAAGATAGATAAGATAGATAAGACCGTCATATAAATAGGCCAACCGGCAAATATGGGTGGATAATTTTAAAACAAAAAGTTTAAACAAATAAAAATATTATTTTGGTTTATTATATTTTTTAGAGTTCGAAATATTTAGATTAGAGTATTATATTTTTTAGAGTTCAAAAATAAATACATTGAAACAAACTAACTAAATACATTATATTAAATTAAATACATAAAAAAAAATAAAACTATTTAAATTTTAGAAACTTTTTTAATTATTAAACATTAAATTCCCGAAATGGAATAAAAACAATTAAAAATAAATAAGAAATTTAATTATACCATAAAAATTTAATATACTTTGTAAAACATAAACGACTAATGCATAAGGTCTTTGTGCAAGTGATTGAATAATGAGCGAAGCTGTTCTTTCATTTTGGGAAGAACGCGATTTGTTATTTCGGGGTCTATTGTTGAGGAAGGATATATTTTTTTTTCTTTTAATGCTTTTTGAAGATGTTTACAAAATATAGAACAGTGATAGCTGCGATGTATTAAGATGATTCGTCTGATGATACAAAGTATAAATTTCAAACGTTTACAACTTCTAAACCAATTAGGAAAATTAAAATCGCCCACTACAATCCTTACCTTTTCACGTGATTCTGTACTTATTGCTATTTTGATCAATTCTATCACCACTCATATCAACCTTTTAATTTGCAATATTTTCGTTTCTCTATATGCGTTTCTCTATTCCAACGTTTTTCTGAATGTATAGGATTTTAGCATTGCAGAAACACTATTATCCAAACATTTAACAAACTGTTGAATATGCCAAGTATAGATATAATCACTAATTATATATATATTATTCTGCATTTATCTGGATGTTTGTAAGTTCGACGGAACGCTCCAACACATATACAAATTACATATGTATACAAATGCATATATATACAAATTGCTTTGGTGCTTTTTTATAACCCCTGTCTACCATGCTGAACCTTTGCAGGAAAATTTGGTTGCATGAACTATATTTTTTTAATTTAATGTTATTCTTCTTCGCAAATAATAAGGAAAAATAAAAAATAATAATAATAATATAAATAAAACAAACAATTTTTTTGATTTATAATAATAAGGACTAATAGAAATTTAATCAATAGTTTAATATGGTATAAGAACCAAAAGGCAAAACAGCATTTAACACAAAAAAGAAACATAATTCACTCAAAGGTTATTCTTATTACTTAAAATTATACATAATAATACACATGTGTATCAGCATATTTGTATTGTATAATATTATTATACATTATACTACTTTATTGCTTATACCTTTTATTTTTGTCATTATTGTGTGCGTAAGTCACTTTACTCAAAAAAAATTATTTTTGTTTTTTTTTTGTTTTTTTTTGTTTTTTTTTTATTATTTGCTGTATCTGTATTCTGTATGTTCTGCATGCTCCATTCCAAAAATATTATTTTATTTTCAGTGTTAAGTGTTCACTTTTCACTTCACTGTTCAGGTTCACTGTTCAATCAATAGAACTTGATAGAAGTAGAGTAGGATAATTAACTCTACTTCTACGCCGGATAATAAAACATTGTTTTTTTTAAATTGAAAATTATTGATGAAAATGTTTTTGTATTTTTTGTAAATTTTACCAATTTAGATACAAAATTTTGAATATTTTTTTAAAAATAACACAATACCATAATAACAGTTTATTCATATAGCAAAATAAGATCCCTATACATTAGACAAAAGATAAAATTTATATGAAAATAAGATCCCATTTTTAAATTTGCTCTCCCAGAGGCCACAATAACGCTAATACGGTATAATTTATACTAAATGGAACCCAACTAACGAATTATAACTAAATAGAAGTGAGTACGAGTATACCATACAAAAATACAAACATTTTATACAAATTTGTTGGTATGGTACTTTTTTTTCTGTTATATAAAAAAAAAAAAGATTAGTGTTAGGCCAATATAAACATAAATAAAAATAAATAAAAAGTGATATAAACATAAGTACTGTAGTTTCGGAATAAAGAATCTAATGAAAGAAAAAAAGAAACTAGGATATATTTTACTTCCGTCATTTATGACGGGTTACAAAGCTAGTATCTTTATATTGAGTTAACAACAAAAACGAATTATCATTAGTATCTTCGATTTCATCCCTTTCTTCCCAAATTTTCACTTCTTATGCATTTTGAACTTCTCTTGTCAATTCGTTTTCAAAGAGATTTTGATCATACAATTTTTCCCAATTCGTGAATTTATCTAATTCTAAAGGTGGAAAAATGTTTACGTTTATCTTCAAAATTATTTTGAAATCCCAATAACGCTTCAATAGCTAGCTACCTGAAGACCCTTGAATTCACTTTTACGATGCAAATGCTTTTAGTTGTGTCATAACTACGCCTTACATGTTCCAAAATAAAACTAAAACCAAATAAAAATTCTTACATACTTATGCCGGTTGGACTATATATAGGACACCAATTTTTAAATAAAAAAATAATTAATATTTTCAACTAAATTCCAATATTTAATAGTTGTTGAAGCTTCTTTAATGCTTAAACAAATAAATTTTGGTAGTTTGAACACAATTAAATATTTTTCAGTATTTATTTTTTAACATTTTATAAATTCACCTCTACTATTTTTAACTTTTTCAAAAAATTACATTTTGAATTGAGTTTAAATGTTATTTATAAACTGAAAAGTTGATGTTACTATATTGAAAAATGTTATTTAATTTTTTAACTTCAAAATAAGGTACTTTTGACCGAGCTAAGTTAATTTTACTGGAATTTATACGTATTTGTATGACATATTGTTTGCTGTCCTATATATAGGCCAACCGGCGGCAATGAGTTAAATTAGAAGTCCTAAAGGACTCAGATGCATTATTGTATTATTACATTATTGCAGCTTCAATACACCAATTTTGTAGCTATGATGAGATACACTTCTACCCGTTACAAAAATGTCTATCTATCTATATTTTTCCATTAATTACAATTTTGGCAATTTAAGTAGTACCATCACATTATCTATTTGAATAATCAACATTTTATGTATCATTCACTTCACATCCTAATGAAACCGATTGGAAAATTATAATATAAAACTTTTTAAATTCATTTTTATTTAATATTTTTTTTATTAAATTTTCATTTCAGTTTTTTTTTTTTTTAAACATTGTATTTTTCTAAATTTGTAATAAACAAAAAAAAAAAAACAAAAATAAATAAAAATTTAATATAGGTACATTGTATATAAATTTCATAAATCAAAATCTCATTTTAAATATTATAAGAATTATACACCATTACATTTAATATATATATACACCATATATATTATTATTAATATATTTAAAAATGGCTGACAAAATTTGTTGACAAAATGATTTCATTTTGATGAATATAAAGTCAAATCGACGATGTAGAAATCGTATAACATTATTTTCCCTGTTAAAATAACAATAATAAACGAAGTACATATATATAAGTATATATACAATATATACTTAATATAATATAGAGACATGTCTGAAGATAGAAATTTAAATTGACAAAATTCATATTACATTTAAATTGTATAGGTATGAGATATAACATTTGATTATGTGAGGTAAAAAATTCTATATTTCTATCTCACTCTAATAAATAATATGAAAATAAAAAAATACATTCAGGATTAAAAAAAAAAAAAAAATGTATTCCAAGGAAAGAATGATATTGATAATGATTATGATAAAAATGATATTGATAAATATGATATTGATGATGATGATGATGATGATGAAGTTTTGAGGGTACAATTTTTGAATAAATAATATATATTTTAAATGTACATACATTTGAGGTATTTACCAGACAGTAAATATTTGTTGGAAGAATATGAAAAAAAAAAAACAAAAAAAAAAAAATTAAAAACAAAAAAAATACCATAAAAATTGCCTTAAAGCTTTTAAAGGAGTTATAGAAGGTCCTACATTTTCTCTCATATAATATAATAATAATATTTGTTTTATAGTATTTTCGTGACAGAAATTTTTAAAATGAAAATTTCAAAATTTCCTGAAATTTTTTTTTTTGTTTGTTATCAATTTCTTCCAATACTATAATTCTATTGTTATGTTGTTTTTTTCTGACTACACGATACACTATATACATTTACAATCAAAAATAAATAAACAAATGGAATATATATATATGTACGAGTAGTTTAAATTTTAAAATTTGATCAAAAAAAGTCAAAATTGCCAAAGTAAATAAATTAAAAATGAATTTTGATGAAGCGATATTAAGCGATATTAAGCGATTATTGATAACAATTTGAGTTGAGAAAATAAATTAACAAACAATACGATACGATATGAAGTATTAGATAACAAAAACATAAGTTGGACTTAGAATTTGTAGAATTAAAAATTAAACATTATTATTATCATTCATATTTATAAAGGTAGTAGTGGCTGTCGACAGTACGCTGACATAACTAAACCAGAAATGGCGGAAACATCTATTTGGATACCACGAGGCATTCCTTGCATAAGACTGTACTTGTTCAACTAT
Source organism: Argyra leucocephala (assembly GCA_963942445.1). Taxonomy (NCBI): domain Eukaryota; kingdom Metazoa; phylum Arthropoda; class Insecta; order Diptera; family Dolichopodidae; genus Argyra; species Argyra leucocephala. The sequence continues at coordinate 110,597,789 of OZ012681.1, forward strand.
TTCGAGCTTTTTACAAAGCGGTAAAGGTCCTTGATTTTAAGTCTTCAAGGTCATCCAGTGAACCCAGAAAGAAGGCTCGCAAATGGAGTTTCCTTTTCTGATAAAGACCAGGGTAGATACAGTATAGGTGTTGAACAGTTTCATCTTCTTCCTCCTCCTCTTTATAAGTTCTGTAAAAGTTGTTTGAGCCCTCGCTGGATAATTTTAATTACAAAAAAATTGAGTCTAGTTATCATAATAAAAAATGTGTTGTCATACCGTATCAGAATTCGGCAAAATACTTTAGCATAATGACGCTTAATGCAAAGCTCAAATAGAAATAAGGGGAAATGGAAAAAAAATTTCAGAAAAAAAATTTGGAGGGACAAAATCCGAATAAACTGAATCCCGAAAAAAAAGTTAATAAACATAAAATATCCAAAGACGAAATGCTCCAAAACCAAAAATCATTGAAAGCTGGGTTTGTGTAGCCTCTTTTGATTACAAAACGAATATATCTCATTTCAAAGAGTCAGTTGGGTATTTTTGGATTGGTATTTCGGGATGAGTATTTTGGAATGGGTATTTTGGAATGTGGATTTTGTACCCAATCTGGATAGAGAACATTAATGAACAAAAAAAGTAGTATTAGAATTAGAATAAAATCAATTGTATTAACTAATTGGATGGACATTCTTCGTACGCAATCTATAACAAATAGTTTTGATCTACAATCAAATTTTAAAGTTAGTATTCAAATACGATATTCCAGGAAGAGCAAGTGCGCAATTACAATTCAAACAATTTTATCTTTACCTATTGTAATTCTAATTCTTATTTTTTGACGTAGAAACCGAACTTGCATAAAAAACTACCACTTCCCATTTGAAAATCTCCATTTCGGCAAATTTCGGCGAACTTTGAGCTTAAAAAAACCTTTTCTGGCACTTCCCTGAAGTTGAAAATGTCACTAATCGATAGAGCACCCTCTATTTAGATAAAAAAAATTTTTTTTTTTTAAGTTTTAAAATAACGGCTCCTTTCTTTCTTAAAAAGCTGAAACAAATGCTCTGGACGGCCCGGTACAAGGCAAAATTGAAGGCAAAGGGAATATCGGAAGAAATCAAATGTAATTGAAATACAGTGATAATTTGAGTGATCGCTTAACATCCAGTAATAGATTAGCAACATAAGAAAAAGAATAAACTTAAATATGTAAGTTGAGTATGTCATAAAACAAATTGATAACACTATTCATCTCACGTAACATTTTATTGTTATAAAAATAAAATTAGTGCTACAAGACTTCTATATGACTCCCGATAAGCACTAAAAGTGTTATAATGATGTTTTTATGGGAATAATGTGATTAATATAAGAATGTTCTTATAGCAATTGCGGGAGTTGTTATAATGGGATTTTCCGCAAGAAATACAGCAATGTTTTTATAAATCTAAAAGTGCGTAATCTTATATTAAGAGTTAAAGTGTTGTTATAAGAATAGAATTGCTGGAATAGCAGTAGTGTTATTATTTTACTGTATTCCTATAATGTTACTAATAAACTTACTGTAGCTTTTAGATAAATATTTTACGACGGCCATTATTTTCTACAAACGAGGTAAATTTTTTTTAAATAAACAAAAACTGAAAAGTTTGATTTTGCATTCTATTCGCAAAAATATCATTTTAACTTAAAAGAATAATTATTTAAATATCAAATTTGATATTATGCATTAATTAACATACATTAAATATTTCCTAAATAGTAATAAAGATGCTATTTAAAAATATATTTATTTAAAAATTGGTTATTTTTAGAGGGCATTGTATTTTTTCGAATTATTTTTATAATAAATGTCAATGAAATTTCATTCCCAGCCAAATTTTGCATTTTGGTCACAATAATTACAAATGCTAAAACAATTATTCCTAACCGCAAAATATTATTTATTAGTAAGACATTTTTTATATTATTAACAGATATCTATCTCCCTTTCTCAGGAAATAGTTAAATATAAACTCCATAAAATTATTATTTGAAAATAAAAAATAATATCTTTCTCACTCTCGCATAACATAAATTATTTCAAATTAATATCATTTCAAAATAAAAACATATACATTAATACATGTATACTCATCCTATAACAATATTACAGCACTTGCTCCGGTGCCTTATAGGATTCTCTATTTTAGTGCTATAACGTATTTATAACCTTTCGCAGCAATTTCGGAGCACTCAAATTAACACTAATACTGCTCTAAGAGTGTTTATAATAGTGTTATAAGAGTGCGCAAGAGTCTTGTAGCAATAAAATTGTAACGTGGCATACAACTTTAATAATTAACAAAATTGATTAACAGATTTGATGTTTAAAATAAATAATTAAAAATGTTCATTACTTTTTATCTCTCACTGTAAACAATATATTTATTACATAGAAAAATAAAAAAATCGAAATTATTGTAACATTTTTTTCTTTTTTCATTTTCATTGTTTTTCCAAAGTCAAAATAAATTTAAATAAAGAAATTTATTTAAAAAAAAAAAATAATATACATATTGTACTTATATATACTCTCATGTGTGTGTATTTGAATTACAAATTTTAAATAAATTTATTCTTGTTTTTTTATTTTATGCCAATATGATTTGTAAATAAAAATATTTGAAAAAAAAATCATATTGTCATTTTAATTCCTAATAAAAATTATATTTTAAAATAAGTCAAGATTTATATTTTAAATATATTAAAAATATATTTTTTTTTTTTTTTTGGAATTATATACGAGTATTTATGACAATTTTTTAAAGTTTTAAATTTTGATTTTTGAATATAAATATTTTAGTTATTATTTACATAATGTTGATTAAGTTTTTATTAGATTAGGTTATTTAGGTTGTGATAAATTTTAAGAATATAAAATAATTGCAAATGTTTGGGAATTAAATTTCTTATTTATAATAACCTAGATAGATAACGTCATACGTCAGGTGATACACGTTCAAATATGCACTCATTTCATGATCCTAATCACACTACTATAATTATTTTATTTCCAAGTACTCTAACATACTAGTAATTAAGTAAAAACCAAAACAAAAAAAAAGTATATAAAAAAACAAAATATAAAATAAGAAATTTGTAAAACTATTCAAAAATTTGGCTATGCTGAGGGAGATGTTGTATCGGCGTATCACTTAATGGCTATATTCAAGAAAATAAAGATTGTTTTTTTTTTTCAAAAATTTTCTACTTTGAACTACAATATCTCCATAACGGCGGCACCAATCATCAACAATTATATGTTAAAATATGCTCCAGACCGTTATCTTTCTAGAATATGTAAATAAATATGTATATATTTAATAGGTGAATATAACGGGTTTTATACAAAAACATCAAACCAACAAGGATATTTTCAAATGTCCTTTTCGTCCTTAAAAGATAAGATGCGCCACTAAAGATATACTTGATGGAAAGCTAGAAATTCCAGCTGTCTTTGGGATGTGGTCATAAGGTTCTATGCCTATACAACATCTCTCTCAGAATCCCCAAAAATTTCATTATGAACAATCTATAAGGAATACCAACGTTGTAAACTATAAAAAAAAAGAAAATCATTTACCATAGTCTTGAAACCAGTTCGTTTTTACCATAATTCGCAAAATATGATTCTGATACATAATAATGTTGTTATAACCCATCCGGAACTTAAGGCAAACTTGCTTGCAATAAATTCTACATTACCAGCAATAACAATCCATCTGCCTAATGAACCTAAAATTTGCTCATTTAAACGAGTTTATTTTCGCACGCGAGTTGTTTCAAAAGTTCTACAGGATCTAAATTTAAAAAAAATCTACCGGACCTGAAAATTTTCTCCCCATAGTGCTTAAAAATTGTGCAAACACCTTAGCTAGACCACTGAGTAATCTTTTTCATACATCAAACGTTTCTGGTATTTAGTCATCTTCATTGAAATTAGCGCACGTTCAGCCAATTACAAAATTATGTGATTGCTCGAGCACCCCTTTAATTATCGCCCAATTGCTTTGAAGTGATTGAAACGTTCATTAATTAACTTTTAACTCAAAAAAAATATCTATAGAGCAACAGTCTTATAGATGACTGCTAATATGACTTTAGGTCAACTCGCGATCTTTTGACCTTTATAACGGAAAAATGGCACAGATGCATATAAAAATACGGTAAAGCCAAAACTATAGCTCTACATTATATTCAAAGCTTTTTATCACTTTTAGCATGCTTCATTACTGAAAAAACTAAAAGCAATTGAACTTGGAAACATTTTCAGTACGTATATTGAAAATTTCCTTCCAAACCGTTCAATAGAAAATCTCAATTTTATATCTCAAAAATTCACTATAAATGCTGTTTTCCCTCAAGGCTTAGTTCTTTCTCCAACATTATTTATAATATTTATCGTTTCTAAAAAAGTCTAACCTAAAACTAAAAATATTTCCTAAATTATAATGGTGAATTTGATTATTATATACTAATCTGTCACCTAAATACTTAGAATAATTTTTATTTTTTATTTTTTATTTTAAAAACTGTAACTAGGACATTAAATTTAATTCTTTGATTTACTTTTAACCACTTTTAAGCTTCTAACATAAATCTAACTGAACTATACCTATCGAATTTTAAAATTATTCTCATCACCTTATTTTACAGTTTTTGCATTTCATCTATCATTTCATTGTTGGACATAAATAAAATCGATGAGCAATATTCAAAATGAGGTTTAATCATTACATTATATAATCTTATAGCATAGATAGGAAAGATAGTCTATCTCTAATCCTTGATAAAAAATATATTTTTTTCCCTATCTTTTTACAAACATAATCGATGTGATTTTTGAATTTTAATTTTTTGTCTATAATTACTCCTAAGTATTTGATTTCATCAACCATTTCTATTATTTTACCATCAATTTCAATAACTTCTTCGACTGTGCTATTTAAAATCATACTTTTTGTTTTTGATACATTTAATTCTAATTTATTCATTTTAAACCACATACTTAAATGTTTTAGATCATCATATATTTTCGTTATACATTCTAATAATATACAAAGTATATTCTAGTAATATAAAAGAGGCCATCATCCGCAAATAGAACCAATTTTCCAAAATTTATAACTTTTTCCATGTCATTAATGTATATTAGGAATAGTAGAACAACCAATATGGAACCTTGAGGAACTCCCATTGTTACATCAACAGTTTTTGAAGTAGTACCGTTGAATTTAGTTCTCGATTTTCTACTATTTAAATAAGACCGAAACCATTCAAACTCTACTCCACTTACACCATATCTTTCCAGCTTTTTTAAGAGAATGGAACGATCAATGGTTTTCGAAAGCTGTTTTTAAATCAAAAAAAAACTGCAGTTATTACTTTTCCATCATGAATCTTCATTTTCCAGCTTGTTATGACTTGATTTATAAGTGACTCGCAGTTGTGCATCTTTCTAAAGCCCGTTTGGTGTTCTGATATTAAATTATTTTTTTCAAAGTACTCTTCTAGTTGCATGTTAATTACCTTTTCAGCTGATTTTGCTTCAGTTATAATTGAATTTATTGGACGAAAATCACAGGGATTTTTTGAATTTTTTACCTTGAGAATAGGAATAATTATTGATTACCTCCATTTATTGGGAAACACACCAGTTAATAGTGATTCATTTATTATTGACAACATATTTTGACCAATTAAGTCAAATGAATCTTTGAACATTTTAACGTAAATTAAATTTTTGTCTCTTTTATTATTTATAGAATGCAAAATTTTTTTTTAGTTCATTTAAATTTAAATTTTTAAATTTAAAACAACCGCACACATCTTCAATTTGATTAATATAAGTAATATTAATTTTTTTTTTTTTTATACGCAGGCTGGTGGGAATCTTCAAAAGACACAATGAGCCCCGTAGCTTGACATTGTGTGTGGGATTCTTACCAACTAAACCACACCCTTCCTATATCGCGATCTAGTCCTACAGGAGTAATGAGCAATTTTTTCTTGGCTTTATTTTATTTTTCAATGTAGACTACATCCAGCGATGTCTATCTAACTTTTCTTTGGCGTATTCATCCATAACGTTGAAGACCCATCGCATCAGTGACGAAAAGCCAACCAACCAGCTCTCCGAACGAATTTATATTTATGTAAGACTTATGAAAAACCTCGTTTCGTTGGCAGTTAACATAACGAAATTCTTCACAAATCCCGTAAAAACAAATCGATCTAAACGTGGGAGCGGGTCAACCTCCGATCACCAGCGCGACGACTCCTCAAGAGTGTGGGTGATTATTGCTGCACTAACTCAAAAGGTTCTATTATCCAGGAGCTCGACTACCTCCACATTTACATGGTGCTGAAGCCTTTTTTCGTGACTTCTTGCAAATTTCTGTATTTCCTTATCGACAGATTCTATTTGCAAATAGACCTACATAGAGGGTCATAGTTTCTTATGAACCAGGGCGCGTTCACAATGTTTCTTAGGACTTTATTCTGGAACCTCTGAATAATATCTCTATTACTTTTTTTGCTGCATCCCCGTAGCTGGATGCCATATGACCATACTGGTTTCAGTATTTGTTTATAGAGCAGAAGTTTGTTTTGTATTGTTTAGATAGAATTCTTACCTATGAGCCAGTTCATTTTTCTATAGCGGATTTGTAGTTCTTCTTTCTTGTTTTTTATGTGAGCTTTCCAGCGAAGTTTCGCATCTAACGTCATTACAAGATATTTGGCAGTATTTGTATGGGGTATTTCTTGACCATTTATATATACTGGTTTATGGTAAATTTTTTTATTTGTAAAATTCACATGTACTGACTTAGCTTCATTTAATTTTAGCCTCCATCTTTTTGTATAATCTTAGATTTTTGTTATAGATCTCTGCAGCTTTTCTGTAGATTCTTTATTATTTCCTGTAACAGCCAGAACCGCTGTATCATTTGCAAACGTCGCAATAATATTATTTTCTAGTGCAGGAAAATCACAAGTGTACAGCAGGTACAGTACCGGACCAAGTACACTTTATTAAGGAACCCCGGCATTAATTTCTTTAAGATTGGAATATGCTCCTTCCTCTTTTATGTAGAAGTATCTCTCTGATAAGTAGCTTGCTATGATTTCCGAATGTTCTTTTGGAAGGATTGTTTTCATTTTACAATTCAACCCCTTATGCCACACGTTATCGAATGCCTGAGCCACATCCAAAAAGATTGCTGAACAGACCTTCTTCTCCTCTAGAGCTTTTTCAATAGTGTTTATAATTCTGTGTACCTGGTCTATTGTAGCATGTTTTTCTCTAAAACCGAATTGGTGATCCGGGATTATATTCTTTCTTTCAATAATAGGTTTCAATCTTCTTAGATAAATTGTTTCGAACAGTTTTGACATTATAGGCAGCAGTGAAATTAGTCTATAGGATGATACTTCATTCGGTGGTTTTCCAGCTTTGGGTATCATGATGACTTCGGCAACTTTCCACAATTTCGGCACATATTTCAGTCTAAATGCAGCATTTATAAGATTCGTTATCTTAATTATTGCCTTTTCTGGAAGTTCCTTTAGAATCTGCCCCGTTATCAAATCATATCCCGGAGCTTTTTTAGAATTAGTATTGTTTATTTCTTTTTTCACTTCGGCTGGGGTTGTTAATGCGATTTCTTCTTCTTCCTGAACTGATTCTATATTTAGATTTTCACCTTCTTCACCGTCGTTTGTTTGAAATGTGTTTTCTAAGTGTTCCGCAAATAATTTAGCCTTTTCTTTATTATCTCTAGCCCAATTTCCGTCCAATGTCTTAATTGGAGGAATTTGTTCAATAGGTCTTTTCAGATTTTTAGCTGCCTTCCAAAGAGAGTAATCAGTGCTTTTATCATTTGTTAATTTTTCTAAATATATATTAATCGATTTGTTTTTCACTTCTTTAATTATTCTTCTTAGTTGTTGCGTGAGATTATTTAGCCTAGTTTTATCTTGTGGAGCTCTAGTTTGATGCCATTTTTTTCTTGCTCTGCGTTTTGTTGCAATTAAGTCTAAGATTTCTGGTGAATATTTATTTCCTTTTACTCTTTGTTTTAATACTGGAGTATTTTCCCACACTGTTAGTTGGATATCTTTAATGTATTTCTCCACCTCTGAATCCAATTGTTCTTTATATTGTAACTGTACAGCTAGTTGGATTTTTCCTTCCAGACATACTTTGAAGCTTTCCCAGTCAGTGTATTTATTTGGCAGAACCGGATTCCTCTTCCTTTGAATAGGGTCTTCACTTACAGTTAGTAGTATTGGAGAGTGGTCAGAGTTCATTTCCTGCCTATCTTCTATCTGTATGAAAATATTCGAAATGTTTTTAATTATATAAAAATCGATTAAATCAGGTATTTTATTTAGATCTGTAGGCCAATAAGTAGGTTTTCCTGTTGATATTATTTCACAGCCAAATTCGCTTGTTGTCTGGGACAATTCCCTGCCTTTAGTTGTTGTTAACCGTGATCCCCAGTGTGTATTTTTGGCATTAAAATCACCCCCTATAAGAAACTTTTTTCCCAGTTTCTTAAAAAGATCTAAATAATGATGGTTCTTTAAAGAGTGCTTAGGTGGACAATATATACTTGCTACTACAATAAAGTAATTCTTACATTTTACGTTTACGGCAATAGCTTGTATTTCTTCTGTTTCAAATTTGGCTTCTTCAAAATGTTGTATATTTTGTTTTATAATCACTGCACTTCCCTCTGTAGCAGATGGAATGGAATGTTATTATTAATGTCTTTTATGCTTTGTAAAAAGTACGAGTTAAATTTATTTGCAATTTTTAAATTATTATCGCACTTTTCATCTTCAAATATTATTTCATTAATGACTTCTTCATTTTTATTGAGCACAAATGTTTTTATGTTTCTCCACATAGTTTTTTGGTCACATAAAATTTCCACTTTAATACGAATAAATTGATTTTTTGCTAAATTTATTTTACCCTTATAATTATTCCAATCAAACTCAGTATTTCTCTACATTGCAATTTTATATAGTCTATTTTTTCAATTTTCAATAACCTTAGCTCATTTGTAAACCAAATATTTTCCACAGCTTTAACATTTTTTCCAACAATAAATTCATTTATAATATTATATAAATTTGAACTAAATAATTCTGCTTTGGTATTTCCATCACTGAAATACATTGTCATTATATCACTTCTACAAATTTTTACTCTGTCTTTAGTTTCTTTACTCTGAATTTACCAATTCTTGGAATGGAAATAAACAGCAAACTTTCGTGGTACGATCACGATTTTTGTTGTTGCGAAGGATCCTGTGAAATGTTTAGAATTCTTAAGTAGAAGTAGCAAAATATTTTACATCTTCCAACCTCCTAGGAATAACATATATTCTACCTCGACTTGAATATAAATTGCATGTTTGGGTAGGTGCATCTAGAACCAGCCTACATTACCTAGATGGGGTACAAAAGCGAACTATAAAAATTATCAGTAATGACTTTCAACCTATCCATAAATTTTTGTACTAATTCTTCTATTCTATTCTAGTTTTTTTTTATTTTTTTTTTTATTACTCTTTACTATCGTTCTTTTACTTTCCTTTATCTTTATGTGACTAAAATCACAGTAAGGTGCTTATCCCATTATTTTTGGCCTGATATAAAGAAAAAAAAATAAATAAATAATATTTTAATTTTAAATTTAAAAAATAATAAATTAGTTCTAAAATATTGCCTAATATGCAAAATTTCTCCATCTAAGTAATTTCGAAGTTAAAGCTAAAATAAAATAACTCAGTTAAACCTAACAGAAGATAACATTGGTTTTTGCATCATTATGATGGTCTTTATGTTATGAGCTGAAATGATCTAAAGACGAAGCGAATATAACTTATTTTTAATTTTGTCAATTTTTGTTATATTAGAAAATAAGACAAGATTATTGTAACAACATTTCAAAATAATTACACCATGTTCTAATATTAATTACATTCAATTAGATTAGATTTTATTAAGCCCATAAAAATGATGAAAAATGAAAATATTTATCAAATATACAACAACTAGGTATACAAAGTTAACAATTAAATATAGTGAATTCAAAAATACTATAATATCTTAAACTTAAGCTTAAAGTTTAAAGTTACTTAAACTTGTAACTAATAGCTTGTAGTCGTTACGAACTGTGAAATGTGGTCCAGTGCTCCCTTAGTATCTTCTCCGATGATATTCAAACTCTCGATACCATGTATTTCTCTTATATTTCAGAAGCACCGGACAGTCCTTAAAAAGTGTATTGAACACTGATTGGCGTTTGACCAGCACATGAACATAATAGGTATACTTCTGATCGGTCCGTCAAATAGGTACATAAATGCATAAGTCCTGAATATCCTATCTCCAGTCTTGTAATTATACATTCGGTTTTCCGGCTTACAGCTTATCAATAGTTTTTTTAATTTCCAATTTTACCGTTTGATTTATTTCAGTTTGGTATTTGCACCTCCGGCTTCATGTAAGTGTCTACCATTTATTTTTATCATCCCTCTATAACCGTAACAGATTTTGCAAGCATAACGACTGACTCTAATTGAATCTCATTTGCCATGATGCCAGTGTGGCTTGGTAGCCAGCAAAGAACGATTGAGCTTTTTGACTCGTGAATTAGTTCTTGAATGCTTATTATCGTAGGATTTGTCGAATATAGAAGATTGATAAAAAAAATTCTTAGAGACAAAATTTCAGTAAAACAATAGATTCATCGATCACCAAATAATATTGAAAGTAGGTAGACTTCAGTCTGACATACCATGTCATATTTTGTTTCATGTTGCTCTCCAGTTTTCCATCATAATATGATTTTATACTTCCACCCTACATTGTGTACTTAATTTTATAAGTAAATTTTTAAGTAGTTCAAAGAAGCACAACCCCCTTTCTTTAGGAATAAATTTTGTTAAATAATTACCAAATTAAAATCTTAAATCATTTTAATTAACTTAATTTACTTTAACTTAATTTAATATCCTCCTCCACCTATATAGGACCTTTACATTTTTATTATGAATAAAATAAATCATAAATTTCATTTTATTATTATTATTATTTCAATTTTGAAATTAGAAATTTTCATTTTTATTTTAATAAATAGATAGGAAACAAATTTATTTATTCAAGTTTTAATATTACAGTTATGTCCATTATTTTTTTCATCTCTTCTATTTTAAAAAAACAAAAAATACAACTTAAAATAAACCATTAAATGAAAATGATTTTCATTACATCCAGATGGCATCATTACTACCATCATTGATTGTAAAACTGTTTTGTTTTGTTGTGTTAAAACCTTTTTTTTTCCAAATCTTAACTTTTGGATAGATGGTATCATCATTTACTACTCTACTCCTCTCTTGTACACCTTTTCTTTTAGAAACCTTTAACTAATTCTAATAAAGAGTAAACGTAAATAAATTTCATTAAATTTCAGAGGTTATGCCATCTGGTGTATACAAATTTTATATAAATATATATATATATATATATATATATCTTTATAATTATATATATATATATATGTATATCATACAATAATAAATATAAAGAAAAATGTTGGCATTATACAAAGTAAAATGCCATTCTTGCCAAGACTCAATTAAAAAAAATAAAAATTAATAAGAAAAAAAACAGATGAAAACAAAAACAAAAAATACGTCTAGAAATGGTGGAGAATATTTCAATAAAAAAAAAAAAAAAAAAAAAAACATCAACTTCATTTAAACAAATTCTAGTTAACAAAAGTGAATACTTTATATTTCTCCAGTCTATTAAAATTTATTATGAATATTTTCTTACCCACTCTTTTATTTTTCATTCAAAAAGGACAAAACAAAAAAAAAAAAACAACAAAAACAAGAACAAAAATAATAACAAAAAGAAGAATTTAACTTTAAAACGTGTTCTTTGAGAGTCAACAATGATCTCATAAATCTTAAACAGGAGGCGACAAAAACGACAAAGACGACACATTTTATATGTGTATATATATATATATATATATATATATTATTATTATATATAATTTTATATAATGTATATAAATCACAAACCAATAATATACTATGACATAAAGTCCAAACTAATGGTTTCAAAGTTTTAGAAGGTACTACAGAAATCCAGGAAGGTCATTGTAACCTTTAGAAATTGTTAAAAAGAAAACTAGAAAAATATATTTGTATATATTATATATATATATATAAATATAAATTTTTAGAGTTTAATAACTTATCAGATAGGAAATTAATTTTCAACTTTTGTCTTTAATATTAATTTAAAATTCTCATAAAATTATTATTTTTTAACCCCGTCACTGATGTTGTAATTTTATATAAAATTTTTGTATGTATTTTGCATGTCGTGGGTTCAATACTAAAACTAGATAACTCGAATTTTTACGAATTTCATCTATTCATATCATAATAAAGCTCTAAATGAGATTTATAATGCTATAAATAGATAACTAAGCAATTTAAAATTTGAGAACTATTATCTATTGATAATTATCGTAACTAGATATTCGCAAAAACAATTGAACCCCACATCAGGAAAGCATGGATAGAAGAGAATATACCACCATCATGGAAGAAAGGAATGATTGTCAAGATACCTAAGAAAGAAGACTTGGCAAATTGCAGCAACTGGAGAGGAATCACGGTTCTAAATACTATTCATCAGATAATAGCAATTATCATAAAGAAAAGATTAGAAGAAGTACTAGAACCAATACTACGGAAAGAGCAGGCAGGTTTCAGACCACACCGAAGCTGTGTTGACCAGGCAAATACTTTACGGGTCATAGTTGAACAATCAGTAGAATGGAATGCCCCACTATATCTACTATTCATAGATTTTAAGAAAGCATTCGACACAGTCAAGAGATGTGCAATATGGAGAACACTTACAAAGAAGGGAGTTCTTGACAAAATCATCAACATCATCAAAGCGATGTATAAAGATGCAGAGACAACAGTTCAACACAGAGATAACATCAGTGATCCATTCTACACCAATATAGGAGTTAGACAAGGATGTCCACTATCTCCACTTCTCTTCAACACAATACTAGACGACATTCTAACTTTGCACTGGAATAAACGGAATAGAATGGGATCTCTTCGGTAACTTAGAAGACTTAGATTACGCAGATGATGTATGCCTCATATCAAGGAATCAAAGGGACCTACAGAATAAAGTCAACAGATTACAGGAAGAAGCAAAGAAATCGCGACTGGAATTAAATATCGAGAAAACCAAGGCAATGAGGACAAACAACAGTTATAGTGAGCCAATAACAGTGAGTGGACAACAGATAGAATACGTAGAAGAATTCAACTACCTGGGGAGCATCATAACATCAAGAGGAGGTGCCAACAGAAGATGTCAACAGCCGTATAAATAAGGCAAGAAGAACATTTGGGAGCCTAATAAAGATATGGCGGAGCAACCAAATATCGAGAACAACAAAGCTAACAATATTCAGAGCATGCGTGTAAGGTCAACATTAATATATGGCAGTGAAACATGGCTCACTTCGGTCAGAATTAAACAGAAGCTACAAGTATTCATCAACAAGTGCTTGAGAATTATATGCAGAATATTCTGCCGGCAAGAATTAGCAACGAGGATTTATGGATGATAACTGGAGTAGAACCTATCAACAGACAGATAAATAGGAAAAAATGGAAATGGATAGGTCATACACTAAGGAAATCAGAAAGTGATAAAGCAAGAAGAGCTCTACAGTGGAATCCACAAAGGAGACCCGGCAGACCATACAACACATGGAGACGCAGAATCGATCAAGAATTAACAATCAACAATTATACCTGGGACGATATTAAGGAAGTAGTACTCAACAGAGAGGAATGGAGGTTCACTATCGAAGCCCTGTGCTACCACGCGGAGTAATAGGAGACAAAAAAAAAAAAAAAAAAAAAAGATATTTGTAAGAGAGGTGATAATGTTATTACTTAAAATGGATAACTATAGATGTCTATTTTTTGAATCGAAAAAAAAGAAGAAAAGTTAGCGCTATAAGTGGATAACTGAAAGTTGTGAATTTAAATTCACAAATTTTGTAGCATCATTCACAATAAAAATGTTTTTTTTAGACTTTTCTGTTGATTATTCAGAATAAATACCTGGTGAAATAGGCAGTAGTAGTGGCAACAATGATCAAGAACAAATTTCAAATAATTTTACCCAAGAGGAAATTATTTAAGCAGCTGATTTACAGGGAATGGAAGAATATCCTCAAACTACTTTGGACAAATCTAGGAAAGGAAAGAGACATTTTGACAAATGGGCGAGAATTATAAAAAAAAAATGTAAAGCACATGGAGAAGAATACGTTGGCGCTAGCGGTATTTTTAAACCAAAGGCGGAACTGAAGTCTCCATGTACATCCAAATGTAAACGTAAATGTAGAATATCAGACGAAAAAAGACTACAAATTTTTAAAGAATATTACAAGGGCATTGGGAAATTACGAAAGACAACGTGATTTTATAAACATCAACACAGATAAGATAAATACAAAAACAAAAATTGCTGGACTAACAAGCAAGAGAAAATTTAGCGTAAATTATTACTTACCGGTAAATAGTAAAAGAACGAAAATTTTTTTTAAAACAATGTTAATCAATACTATTGGCATAAATAAAGGAGTCATCGACATTGCTATGACTAAAATAACGAGTACAAATATCTGCGTTACCGATAAGAGAGGGAGGTACATTAAAAATAAACTACCACTCGAAATGAAAAAAACAAATTAGAGCACATATTGAGTCTTTTCCTGTAGTACCTTCGCATTATAGTCACTTAGACGCGGAACGAAAATATTTACATCATGATTTAAACATAAAAGTAATGTACCGCTTACATATTGAACTGTGCGATCAAAACCAACATGAAAAGGCTAAAGAATCGACTTATAGAAATGTCTTCAATAACGAGTACAACCTAGGATTTCATCGGCCAAAAAAAGATCAATGTCGTATCTTGGCGATTGATAGTGGACAAAGAATACCTGAATACGAGAAACATCTACGTAATAAGAATATTGCAAGAAAAGAAAAAAATACAGACAAGGAAGAAGCTGAATATTCGGATAGGAAAACAAGTGTTGATGGTACCAAGTGATCCAACCAACAATGCACTATTTTATAAAAGACGGCTAGAAACTTATAATTTTACCGTTTATAATGTCGCATCAAAATAAGGTGTTTGCAACATTTGGCACGAGCGGGAAGGTGGTAGACGTAGTTCTGAGGTAGCTTCATGTCTTTGTCAGTACGTTCAGTCTCAATCCCAAGATATTAAAGAAATTCGGTGTTTTAGCGACCGCGGTGGAATCTCAATCAATTTGTTGCAGGCATGTGTCTTTATGCCGTAACAAATCTAACCCTGCAAAGTGTTGAACTTAAGTTTCTCACTTCTGGGCATTCAGAAATGGAGTGCATTCGGCTATAGGAACTGAATATAAAAAAGTTGGAAAAGCACATTGGCCTGGAGATTGGAAGACTATTGCACGTAGTGCACGAAAGAAAGGAGACAAACCTTATACTGTTCTAGTCAATTTTGATTTTAACGATTGGAAGAGCTACGTGCAAAATAATTATAACTTTCAGAAGAAAGACATGGGTGGGCAAGTAGTTCATTGGCAAAAAATGGTCTGGATGAAATTTTAGAAATCTGCTCCAGACAACTTTAAGTTTAAAGAAAACTTTGATGATGAAGAGTTTCAAATTGTAGAGTGCAATTAAAAACAAGAAGGTCATCACATCAACCCTTGCAGTCACTATTACAGCGAACCAAAGTGTATTGCAAGTTCTAAGTATAATGATCTTATGTCACTGTTCGAATGCAGTCCACCAGCATTAAGTAGAGACTGTTACGGATTTGACTCTAGTCTACATCAATCAAAAAGCCTCGATGACAATGAAAAAAATTAAATTTTTATTGTTAGTTTCAAGCTTAATCTCAGTTTTCTTAATATTGTTTTTTATTTCATTGAATAAATTTAATTTTTTTCGATATCATTAATAAAACTATTGAAATTTCTTTTTGAAGTAATTTATTATTTTTAAACATTTTTAACCTAAAGACTATACACGAGAGTCTTGCAGCTGGGATTAGAGAATTAAATGATAACAATGCTAATATTGTTGTCAGGTTTCCGTTCACTAATAGTTTTTAATATTTGATTGCAAATATCAATATTTCGGAAGCAACATACTTCCTTCATCAGTGCTTGTGACTAACTGTATACATTAATTCATTATTTTTTTTTTCCCTTCTTATATCCTATTCCCTCCATACTAGCTATCTATTTTACCTGTACTTTTTCCAATTATTTTATTAATTTAAATAGCGGTGAATATCCATTCCCTAAATCATTATTCAATCTATCATCTACCTGTACCCTCGAAATTGCTAAACTCTCATATGTGTCTAGTTTGCTTGTTTTGTGTACCTCCTTTATTGATGATAAATTGGTTTTATCAATTTGATGGTGTTCCTCTATTATGTGTTTAGCAATTGCCGACCTAAAATTCGTAGTACCTCTTATTCTTGCTAATTCAGCTTCCCTTAAATGTTCTTGGAATCTCACCGTAATTAACCGTTTTGATTGCCCTATATATACTTTTGAACAGTTGTGGCATGATATTTTATAGATGCCGTTGACTTCTTCCATCTCCTTTTTATCCTTTGCTGATCCAAGTATACTGCTCATTTTTTGACTTCTGCTAGTTGTTACTAGTTCCAGATTGTGTTTCTTGAACATTTTCTTAAACTTATCGGTGAATGTTGAGTGCGTTAAGCAAATCCTTCTAGGTTTTCCGGTATCCTTATTTTGTTGAAACAAACTCGTCATGTTATTGCGTTCGATGCGGTGCAGTTTCTTCCTTATCATTAGGTCTATGATGTCTTCATTGTATCCATTTTTCCTAGCCGTGTCTTTTATGTAGTGCCTTTCCTTTTCAAAGTTAGTCTTTGATAATGGTATATTTACCAATCTGTTGACCATCGTATGGTATGCTGCCATATTTTGTCCATGTGGGTGATTTGACTCAGTGGGGATGGTTCGTTGGGTAGTAGTGTTTTTTCTGTAGATATCAAACTCTATGGTTCCATCATTATGTATTATTTTTATGTCTAGAAATGGTATTTCGTTGTTTTTTTCCCTTTCCATAGTGAATTTTATATTTCCATGTATTTTGTTTAGTTGATCTAATATAGTTTCAATTTTATCCTTTGAGACTACTGCGATGATATCATCTACGTACCGCATCCAAATTCTCGGCATAAGTCCCTCTTCCTCTATTCTGTCTTCAATATGACTCATGAATATTTCACTTAAAACTGGCGAAAGAGGGTTGCCCATAGCAGTTCCTCTTGTAGTTTTATAATATTCGCCTCTAAAAGTGAAGTAATTTTCATTCATGCACATTGAAGCTAGAGTGCTGTAACTTTTTACTTTTTTCCTCCAATCATTCGCGTTGCTTATTTCATTTAACCAGTTGTCTAGTTTAGATATGGCCTCTTTCACTGGTATGCTTGGAAATAATGCTTTAACATCGAAAGAGACCAAGGCTTCATTGTCCCCTATCCTTACTTTTTTTATTTTGTTGATAAGATCAGCCGTATTTTTAATTGATCTCTTGCTAATTTCCTTATCTAGGCCTTTGAATTCTTTTGTCAACCATTTTGCTATATTATACGTTGGAGAATTAGAGTCCGCAATAATTTCTCTCATTTCATTACCTTCTTTATGGATTTTTGGTTGACATCGAATTCGAGGTAAAGATGGATTTGACATTCTAAGTGAAGTAATTTTCTCTATACTTCCTTTACATTCCTTCAAGGCTTTTTCCACTCTCTTTACTAGTACCAACTAGGAACTAGTAACAACTAGCAGAAGTCAAAAAATGAGCAGTATACTTGGATCAGCAAAGGATAAAAAGGAGATGGAAGAAGTCAACGGCATCTATAAAATATCATGCCACAACTGTTCAAAAGTATATATAGGGCAATCAAAACGGTTAATTACGGTGAGATTCCAAGAACATTTAAGGGAAGCTGAATTAGCAAGTATAAGAGGTACTACGAATTTTAGGTCGGCAATTGCTAAACACATAATAGAGGAACACCATAAAATTGATAAAACCAATTTATCATCAATAAAGGAGGTACACAAAACAAGCAAACTAGACACATATGAGAGTTTAGCAATTTCGAGGGTACAGGTAGATGATAGATTGAATAATGATTTAGGGAATGGATATTCACCGCTATTTAAATTAATAAAATAATTGGAAAAAGTACAGGTAAAATAGATAGCTAGTATGGAGGGAATAGGATATAAGAAGGGAAAAAAAAAATAATGAATTAATGTATACAGTTAGTCACAAGCACTGATGAAGGAAGTATGTTGCTTCCGAAATATCGATATTTGCAATCAAATATTAAAAACTATTAGTGAACGGAAACCTGAGAACAATTTAATTATTTAATTTAAATTATCACTAAAAATAAAAAGCCGATTAAAAAAATATAAAAATGCTAATATATTAAATAGAAATGCCAGAGATTTTGAGTCTTACACTGAAAGTTTTGGATATATGGGAAGTAGCTTTGATACGCTTATTAATAAAATATCAGAGTTTACTAACCACCAGAGCATGATTACGAATGAAGCATTAAATAGCAGCTTAGCTGATACTAAATCTGAAATTATATACATCCTCCGATCTATAAAAAATGACGTAAGAAATCCATCTGATAAATGTATATGCGAATTTACAGATCAGAAAATAAATAAAATAATAGATATAGTCACTAATATCGAGAAAAATGTTACGGACAAGAGCAAAATGATATTGGAAGCCATATTAATGACGGGCTGTGGTAGCAGTAAATCAGTACCATATAGCGAGTCGTTGAATATTGGACTATTAATTTCTGAACTAGATTCACTAAAAAAAAAAGCTAAATGCGATGGATGACAAAATTGACAACATATCTGCTTCAAATTCATATATCTCTACCATTCGAGAAGAACTAGCTATTAAAAATGTAAACATTCGAGATGAAATTGCCGCTGCTATTAATGAACCAAAAAACTCAATATTCAATGATAATACTTTAGATGCAGATGTAGTAACAAATACCATAGTGTCAACTGTCAATAAATTTGGTACAACTTGGTCATCATCGGATTGAAAGAAGCGTATTGAAAAATTGAGTCTCTCAAATAACTCTAACGAATCTAAAAGGTCTAATGAGTTAACTGATTTCTTTATAAGAGGGGCTCCATGCTATGTTGGAAAAGAATGGGTTGAAGAATTTTTTGAAAGTAAATTTTGTATTCCTATTGTGAATTGCCAACGTTTAGCAGCAAATCTAAAAAAAAAGAACAGCTGGTATTTCTGCTTTAAATTTTCAGCTCCCAAGAAGTACAGTTGGCTTTTTCCAGTTAACTTTAATCAAATAAAGGGACTCAAAATTACTGTTGTACCGTGGCGTGTGAAAGAACTAAAATCCAACAAAGTAAACAAATCACTTAAAGTAAATAAATCAAATAAAATATCAGACAATACTAACATTAACAATGCTAATCACATTAACTCTCATACTAACTTAAAATCTAAGAAAATCATTAATAAAAATTATTGGTCTAATCCTAACACTAACCCTATAATTAGAAATTATTCAAGCAGTAAAGCTAACGTTAACTCTACTTTATCTTATAGAAATTATCATAATACTAATAAAAACATAAATAACACTAACCCTATTTTGATAGCTCATAAAAAACATTATAAATCACATTACAATAATATTAATAAAACTAACAGCATAAACAATGTTAACAATAAGATTGTCACACCCCCTACCTTTATTCCTCCTTCGTCACCATCAAATAGGAAGTACCCTAACTTTATTCGAGGTGAAACTTTTGTTCGAGGAACTGTTTGTAGCTCCCCTGTTACAGAGGGTGTAAAACATGACTCACCTAATTTCGTGAATCCCTTGATGCCACCAAAAGTTTGATTCACTCAAAATAAGACTCAAAAGGGTGAGAACAGGTATATTCTTTCTAGATTTAGAGATCATAGAATTTATGACAATGTGAGGCTGTTCCTGGCGTATTTACACGACCATCCAGATACTGCATGCCTAGATGGCAAAACCAAAGTCAACATTCAAATTTTAATTCAGCAAGAAGGATTACCAACTAACTATGAAGCTATTGTCACAAATTACCGTCCAATAGCAAAACTTTCAAGCATACCTAAACTTTTCGAATTAATAGTTTTTGATTCAATTTATGATATTTGTTCTAAACATTTATCAATTACAAATTTAGTTGAGTCTTGATCACACTTCCTGAACACTATGCAGGCTGGCTTTCGCTGGCTGATGTCATTTACACAGATTTGAGCAAGGCATTCGATTTACTGCCTCATAGTGTTATTTTATTAAAACTTAAAAAACTGGGATTTCCTAAATTTTTTATAATATGGATTAAATCATTTTTATCCAATAGATCTTATAGTGTAATGTTTAGATCAGCCTTTTCTGAATCATTTTCTGCCACCTCTGGTGTACCACAAGGCAGCCATCTAGGTCCCTTACTATTCATTATCTCAATTAATGATGTCAACAATCTCATTAACAATAGTAACGTGATCATATTATGTTGATGATATGAAAATTTATAAAAAAATATCTTCATATAATGATTGTACTGTACTACAGAACGATCTTGATTCGTTTTTTAAGTGGTGCGGCTATAATAATCTTCTCCTTAATATTGATAAATGCGCTGTTATTTCCTTTACTCGTAGATTGATTCCAATAATAACTGATTATACTTTTAATTCTAAACTAATTAACCGAGTTTCTCATTTTAAAAACCTTGGCGTACTTTTTGACGATAAACTCACATTTAAACTTCACTTTAATAGCATAATTAACAAGACAAATTCTATGTTAGGTTTTATTAAAAGATGGTCTAAGGAATTTGATGATCCATACATTACTAAATCTTTATTCACTACTCTTGTTCGCCCCCACCTTGAGTACGCAAGCCCTGTCTGGTCACCTCACTATTTCACTCATATTAATAGAATTGAATCTATTCAAAAAAATTTTTTGCGATATGCTCTACGTAATCTTCCCTGGTCTAACTCAATAATCCTACCTCCATACATAAATCGTCTGAAGCTTCTTCAGATGAACACATTGCAATCAAGAAGGGCTGTTGCAGATATCTTATTCATATCCCAAGTATACAATGGTGAAATTGATTCCAAAATTATAAAAGATCAGATTAACTCGTACATTAACACCAGTACGCGTTTTCGTATAGAAAATCTTTTTAATCTTCCTTTCCATAGAACTAATTATGGTAAATTTGAGCCAACGAATAGAATGTTAATGGCAGTTAATCAATACAAAAACAGTGTTGACTTTTCTTTGAACAAAACCAGTTTAAAGAAAACCTTGTTTTACTTGCTTCCTTAGTCCTCCTAATTAATCTTGTTTTTCCGCTACTAATATTAACTAATTTGTAGTGTTACTAATTAACTTTTAATACTTTTAATAACTTTTCATCTTCTCTTTTTTTTTCTGATGAAATTTATTTTATCTAATTTTGTTTTTTGTTTTTTATAAAAACTATGTTGTATTAAATTTCAAAGTAATTTAAACTTTAAATCATAAATCTTATTTGATACATTGTGTTAATTCGAAAATTTTAATAATTAAATTGTATTATATTTTGTAAACTGTTTGAACTAAATAGTAAATAAATAAAATAAATGCATTGTACATTATTATGATTTTTACAATTATTAATGTTTATTATTGTTTTTATTATTAACATTTTGTCAACATCTAATATTATTAACACTTTTACCAAAATTTGAAACAAAATCAGTGCTATAAATAGATATCTTGTAAATTAATAAATTATAGCTTTTTTATTAAGCTAATCAGTTATCATAATTTTAGAAAAATTACCTCTAAACATTGTTTCATTTATTTAGTTTTAAATTTAAACACAACTATTCATTATTGCAGAAAAAATTCGTAGATTAGAAGTACAAAATTAGAAAACCTTCATTTTCTCCAAACAACAATTTCCGAGTTATCTAGTTTTAGTATTGAACCCACGATGTGATATTTTAAAATTTTCTGAGTATGTACATACCATCTTATTGTGCTACAGCTCTCGGGGAGCTTTGGCCTTCATCACTATGCTCCTCAAAAAAGGCCGATCTTGTGCCGCTGGTCTCTAATTTGGGATTTGTAGGGTTTGAGCATCGTTTTTCACGTTTTCTGTCCATCTGCTTATTGGTCTTTCTCCACCACGGCTGCTTTCGGGCTTTCTATTCAGCACCACTGCTTGTTTTTGGCTTTCGTGTATTCGATTAACGTGGCCAGTTCATCTTAGTTTTTGCGTTTTTTCAAACCGTACAATGTCCTCCCTATCAATCATACTATTGAGCTCGTTGTTGCTTCTGATTACATATTCTCCATTCTGTAATCTATTTGGGCCGAGTATTTTTCGTAGAATTTTTCTTTCAAATATGCGCAGGCTATTCTCCTCGGCCACGTTCATAGTCCATACCTCACATCCATATGTCACTAAGGGTCGTATGAGAGTTTTATAAATCGTCATTTTGGCCTTTTTTGATATTAATTTTGATTGAAGCAATTTTCTGTTTGCTTAGTAGCATCTATTTCCGGCCTGAATTCTATGATGAAGACAGCATTGCATACGCATATCACTTCTTATTGTTGCTCCGAGGTATGTAAAGGTTGTAACTCCTTCAAAGTTGTACTCTCCGATTGTTATATTCTGAGTATTTCTTATTTGTTCATTTCTTGACATTTTTAGATATTTTGTTTTGTCGTCGTCGATTTTTAAGCCTACCTTTTGTGTCTCCTCTTCTAGTTGTACAAATACTTCTGCCATATATCTGTAATTTTTTGCCATGATTACAATGTCATCCGCATATTATGCTACTATTTGGGTTGTCATATTGAATATACTGCCTTTCTTTTCTAATTTTCATATGGCGTAATAAAGTTGAATAATAATGGGGATAAGGCATCTCCTTGTCGTACTCCCGTTTCTATTTTAAATTCACGGATGATTTGGTTTTGTACTGCAATTTTAGCTTTTGATTCATGCATTGTCATTATGACTAGGTTTGGTAATTTCTGAGTATATAACACTACCATTTTTTTCGTCATTTTTGATAATTGATCATTTATAGCTGTAACATAGAAGATGGATTAAATCAAAAAATAAACACTGCGGTAACAATTCAGGTTATATATTTAGCATATGCTGCACTGTGTTCTAACAAACCTCAAGTTGATTTAATCAAATGCACACATGCATCTGTATATACTTTGTGTTACGAACTGAAGTAAAAGATGCCTGGAACAAGATGATAAACGCTTAATCTATAGTCTTATAAAACTTGTAAAACTCACTAAGTAGGAAAGGGGTTAAAAAAGGGCTTTCAATTAGTTGTTTAAAATTTAAAGAAAAATTTCAAAATATCCTAAATGAATTAAACCAACAAAAAACAGCAGTCTCATTATTTTATCGAAAGCTTAAAACAACAAAATCTAAATGATTGAAAATGTCATAGAAAATATAATCAAAGACAAGTAAAATATTTTAATCTAATTTTATGACTAGAATCGGTTATGGTCAACTGAAATACAATGATAGAGAGGGCACACACTTCGCTCAGGTAGTTTGTATCAATGTTATAACTCTACCTAGCATTGTTGAATACAAAATAACAACATACCACATTTAGAGATGCTGATACTGGCAAGGAATGCCAAAATGGTTTCTTATTTATTAATTTATAAATAACAGCTTATCACATACATATATGGAGAACTTGTTTAGACCATTTATTTATTTTCAGGTGTGGGTCAAATTTCATTACAACTAATTTAAAAATTCATTGGATAAGAAGTAGCAGTGTTGTGCCGCGTAAACTACATTATGTACTAATGTACTACTAAATACTTTGTAGACAACATAATTATGTCTACTTAATTGCGGAGACAATGTATACAATTAAATAATAATAAATTACAGTTAAATAAAAATACTAAGTTTTAAAAAAAAAGCAAAATTATAATTTTATATAATTTATAGTTTCCTGCATATATCTGTCGATTCAACGGAACGCTCCAATACATATACAAATTGCTTTGATCTGTTTTTTTAACATAAAATAAACAAATTTGGGTAGCGACAAAGTGCATTAAATATGAAAAATAAATAAAAGTAAATAAAGAAGATTCAATAAATATTGTGGAACCAGTACGACCTACAATCACATAAATTTTAAATGAAAACTCTAATGAAGGAAAGAAAAAGCTAGAATTTATTTTGCTTCAGTCATTTATGATGGGTTACAAGTCTAGTCTTATATATTTATTATAAATTCTGTAACATAAATTTAATCCGAGTCATGCAGATCCTCTGTCACTCTCAACACTCCCACGATTGACATGTATTAATCAATTCACATAATTGGTACAAAAATCAATCTAGTCTAATTTATCATCAAATTTTCTTTAAAGATTGATTCAACCATTCCTAGATCACATGGTTTAATGTTAATTCCAATTCTATTTTAATCAACCAAAAAATTGTCAAAATCAACTTGCTTTAATTCTGATGGTGACGCCTGATCCATTAATTTTTTATTTAAAACATCTTTTGTCAGTAGATTGCCGGCGTAGCCTGTTTCAGTTACTATACCACTACTATGAAGTGCTGAGACAATTTTCCCATCTGTTTATCGAATACAATAGCATAAACAACAATAGGAATTCAGATCCTTTGCAATATCAAAACAGACTCCACAACAATTTCAGACAATTTCACAGCTGTTTCAGAATCTCCTGTTAAGTATGTAAAACAAAAGTATGATATCTGATAGCTGTGTATATGCAACATTGAAACAATCGTTTTATCATTGATCGAACAATTTTTCCTCCCATCAATAAATAAAATTGATTCTAAACTCATAATAACCTTAGCTGACATAATACATTTTTATATGCTTTATCAAGCCAAGTTGATGACAGTGTTTTTCCTACTTTAGGAATTTTATCTAAATACGCTGGCCGATTTTTTTTAATAAAGTAGTTGAAATGAAGCGAATCTACTGAAAAAATAATTATTGTTTACATCATAGTTGGAATTGTTGTTATTCTATACAGTATAGTTTACATTGTCTACAGTAAATTGATTGTTTTACACTAAAGTCTACTTCAAAGTGTAGACAATTGAAAGCTAAGCGTAAAGGAACAACACTGAGAAGTAGATTCCTTATACTCGGATAAAGAAAATTTTAATTATTAATGCCATAAATTCGATAGCAGTGAATAAAATTTAAAAACAAGCCAATAAAATGAAAGGGTTAAACTTTCTTTTGTAATAAAAAAATATAATAAAAAGAAAAAAACAAATGAAATGTCATTTATAATGGTCTCGCATAAATGCAATTTATTGCAACTGTCGATGCGTTTTTAAATGTGGGAGAAATTACAAAAACAAAGAAAAAAAAGGAACAAAACAGTTACTTTTGTACGTGATAAGGACTTTTTTTTTTCTTTAATAAATTTCTACGATGTTATAAACAATATTCCCATGATCTCGTCCTAAATGAAAATTATTATTATTGTAATTTAACAGTTTTAAATTGTAAGTAGTTATTTTTTTTTTCTAAGTGTCCCTATTGTAACTGTACCAGAAAAAAAAAATATTTAAAATAATTCAATGTAATTAAGAAAGTGTGAGTAATTTAATTATGAATGAAAATAAAAATGTAGTATACTTTAAATTTAAGTGGACTTTTTAAGTAATGCTTAATACAAATGGGCAAAGTGTCGTTTAATTAAATAAATCTAAAGAAAAACAAAACGAAAGAAAAACAGTTTAGATTACGTTTTTTTCTTGTAATATTTTATATTATCTTCCTTAGTTTTAAAGCGAACAAACATTTTTAAAGAAAACTAATTAGAATGGAGGTGGTTAGAGGACAATACAAGAAAACTCGTTTTAAAAAAAATGGTTACCTTAAGTTGTAATATTTTAATTAAAATATCGTTTAAGACTCATGGATAGTAAAAACAGTTTACTGTACCTTATAGATTAAATTAAAAGCATATTTTTGTTTAATCTTAAACGGTCATAAATTATTTAAGTATAGGTAACAAATCAAACCGTACTGCAAATTAGATATAAAAAGTTTATTAAATAGAACAAAATCAAATTGAATTGAAAGAGGATAATACAAACTTAAATGATATAAGTGTCAAACGACCTTATATTTAAATAATATTTTAGGTTTAAGAAAATAATTGTGAAAATTTAGCAAAACAACTATCCGAACATTTAATGTTTACATCAAAAATTTTTAACTAACATATATAGTGTCTAATTTAAACTTCAAACAAATGGCGGAATGATTCCTCAGAACCAAATTTAATAATTATAGATGTGTAAGTTTAAAGAACATAAATTTCGTTTTATTACTAATCTCTAATTTTACTAATATAAGCGCCTAAGAATATCTAAATCATATTTTAAGCCAACTTACAAATCAATATAATATTTATTTCTATTTAAAAGAGCATCAGCATTAGTGCATTCAAGTTCGGATATTCGAATATTCGAATATCCGAATATTTTAGTAAATTTCATAGTATTCGTTATTCGAATACTATCCTCGAATATTCGAATATTTTTATTGGTTTTCTTTTCAAATTTTGCTCGATAAAAATGAGCGAAAAAACGCACCCTATTTGATTTATTATCTAGCTTCTATCAGTTGTTTTAAAGAAAAAGAATTGGCAGCACGGATCTTTTTTTTTCACGGATATTAATTGACATTTCGTTTAAAATTAATATCGTTTATTTTGAATTTTGATGGATCATCTTTTATTTTTTTTTTGAAGAAGCTTAGCTCATAAAGGTATTTAGATATAAATAATTCTATTGACATTGTTGGTGTACATGAAGTTGATAACATTAATGCGGAAGAAAAAGTTATCAAACTAATTACTGAAGGTGTTGGTGTTAACATTAATGCAAGTGATCTGGAGACTTGCTTTGTAAAAAAAATTAGGCAAGAGAATAATGCAGCAGCAGTAAATATAATAAGTGTTAAATTTACTAAGTCATCAACAAAGAGAATAATTCAAGAAAGAATACGTAAAAATAAAATTAGACTGGATGCAAATATTTTTGGAGACATAAGCAACAACAACAACAGGAAAATATTTGTAAATGATGCTCTTACTGCTTTTAATAGATCATTGCTCAAAAAGGCGAATTCATTTAAAACAGAGAATAAATGTAAGTACGTATGGGTACGTAATTCTAAAATTTTTATTAGAAAAAAAGAAGGTGATAAAGCTTTTAATATAAAAAGTGTAGAGGACTTGTTAAAAATTTAATTCATTTGTATTTATTTTTAAATCAATTTATATTTAAAATTTTTATATGGTTAATTCCATTATGGAAGATATATATCCTCTTCATAGTCAAAATAATAATAGTTTTTCTTCTTCAACTTCTAATAATTTTAATTGTTTGTGCATAGATCATAACAGTGGTCACCTTCATTCAGGCTTTTCTGTGGTACACCAAAACATTCGGAGTCTTAGGAAAAATTTGGATGTATATTTCTCTCTCATTTGGTTTCATGTGATCATTTACCTGATCTTATATTTTTATCTGAAATTTGGATATTTGATTATGAAATTTCAGATTACATTATTCCAAACTATACATTTGCTGCAACTTGTAATGATTCTTATTCAGCTGGTGGAGTTGCAGTATTTTACAGAAGTGACGTTGAATGTACAATAACTAAGTTTAACTTAAATAGCGTTGATTTAATTTGTTTAAATTGTTGTATTTCGGGTACACGTTATTTTTTTGTTGGTGTTTATAGATTACATAAAGTCAGTATTAATGAATTTTTGGAAGAATTTTCTGGATTTTTAGAAAATCTAACATGTAAAAATACCATTCTTATAGGCGATTTCAATATTAATCTGCTTTCTGAAAATGGTAATTCGGATAATTTCCTCTCTACTCTGGCGTCGTTTGGCTTTACTTCTTTAATGTTTCAACCTACTCGGGAAACGGAGTGCTCAAGTACTTGTATCGATCACATCTTTTTAAGACTACATAGAAATAATCCTATTAAATATAAAACTGCAATATTTGATCTTAAAATAACTGATCACGTTCTAACATCCATTCAGTTTTCTAAAGACATACCAAAAAGACATATATCAAATTATAATGTAATTCAAAAAATAAATTTTACTTCTTTGAAGGATGAACTAACTTTTGAGTCGTGGGATGAAGTATATATAGTTCGCATGATCCTTCTACCGTTTTCGATTTATTCCTTACTAAATTTAAAAGTCATATTTCAAATTGCAGTATAGTAATAAATCAAAACTCAAGCAAACTGAAACGACTAAAACCGTGGATGAGTCAGAAGTTATTGCGAAAAATTAAAAAAAAAAATCTAATTAGAATTCGTCTATTAAAACATCCAAATTGCACTAGACTCAAAGTGTATTACGAAAAACTATGCCGTGAGTTGAAGCGTGATATTCCTAATTGTAGAGACAGTTATTATGAAAAAAATTTAACTGAGAATTCTGGAAACTCGAAAAAGGAGTGGAAGTTAGTAAATGAAATTCTTAATAGAAATATTGCAAATAGTCATATTGTCATAAAAAATAGTAGTGAGCTTGTTTCTTATCCTTTAGATGTTGCTAATTTATTTAATAATTACTTTTCTACTATAACAAATTCACTATTAGATAATTCTCCTTATGTTGTGTCATCATGTAATTGTAGTAACTATATCGTTCCAGAATCATCTCAACAACAAAGTTTTTTCTTTCTTCCTTTTTCTTCGACAGAACTACACAAAATTATAATGTCTTTAAAATCTTCATCTTCTTCTTCCTTTGATAAAATTTCAAATAATATTCTAAAAAATGTTTCTTTTCAAATTGTTGATGTTCTATGTTATATTTTTAATTTCAGTATACAGAATGGTATTTTTCCACATGCTCTAAAAACAGCTGTTGTTATACCTTTGCATAAAAAAGGAGATACTTTATTATTCAACAATTACAGGCCTATTTCTTTATTATCAGTTTTTTCAAAAATTTTTGAAAAAGGCATTAAGTTTAGACTCATAAAATATTTGAATAACATCAGCTTTTTCAGCGAATTTCAATATGGGTTTAGAAGTGGTAAATCAACTGAAGATGCCTTATTAAAATTATGTAGTGAGCTCTACAAGTCCTTAAATGATTCTGAAATTCCGGCTGCTTTATTTATAGATATCACAAAAGCTTTTGACATGGTGGACCATAACTTATTATTAAACAAATTGTTTAAAGTTGGATTTAGAGGTTTTATTTTGGATTGGTTTGGTTCATACCTTAAAGATCGGATGCAAATAGTAAAAATTTCAAATGTATACAGTTCCGAAAAATTGATAAATATCGGAGTTCCTCAAGGCTCTCTACTAGGTCCAATACTTTTTTTAATTTATGTCAATTCACTTTTTGCTCAAGCGTTTAAAGGAAAAATTACTGCTTTTGCTGATGATACAGCTCTATCCTATTCAAATGTAAATTATTTTAATACTTTTACTGATATAAATTTTGATTTGGATATATTAAGGCAATGGTTCAAAATGCATAAACTAATAATAAGTAACAAAACAAAATTTATGTTTTTTAATCTGACAGGATAAGTATGTGAAAGTATTTCTGTAAAATATCACTCTCCTAAGTGCTTAAAATTTAGTTTATGTAATTTATGTGCAAATGATGTGTCTGGTATTTTGTTTAATGAGAACTATAACTGTTCAGAAGATTGTTTCTATGTTGAACGTGTGGATAGCTTCAAATATTTAGGTATCTCGTTAGATGCTAGACTAAAATGGAAAGATCACACGTCTTATCTAAAAAGATACCTGAATAAAGTAGTTAGGCAACTGTATCATCTAAGTTTATATTGTCCTTTCTCTGTTTTAAAACTTTTTTACAATGGCTTGATTAAGTCTAAACTTCAATATGGTCTGTGTTGTTGGGGTGGTACCCATTATAATAAAATTGAGCCTTTGTTAATTAAACAAAAATATTGTGTACGTATTATTTGTAAGGTCAGTCGTAGAACTCCCAGTTTTTATTTTTTCAAAAATCTAAAAATTCTTCCATTAAGACATCTATACTATTTTAAGGTACTTAAACTATTTTTTTTAAAATCGGGCTATAATAATTCGAGATTGTTGGTGGATCACAATTTGCGTGTAAATAACAGAAACGTTGTAAATGTACCCAAAGTTAAAAAATCTCATTTTCGTCACTTTTTTACTGTAACTGCACCTCAGCTGTTTAATAAGTTACCTGAATCCTTTAGAAACGAGAGAATACAAATTAAATTTATAAAACAAATAAAATCCTGGCTCTTTTCATTTTCTCATGCACAAATTGAATCAATATTAATACCCATAATTTAAACTTACTTTTTATCTGTTTTCTTATTTCCTACTTTTTATTTTATTTTTTTTTTTTTTCTTTTGTTATTTCTAATGGCTTTATTCAGTTCGTAATTCATTGTACTATCCTATATTTTTTTTTATTTTTTATTATAAACTTCAAATCTTTTTATATTTTACAATTAAATTAAATTCATTCTTCTACAATTAAATAAAACATTATATCAAATAATTCTACACTAATTTTATATTGTTTTTCCCCATTAATACTATTACACCTGTTATTTTAATAAAGCAAGACATTCGTCTCTTGCACTATGGCAATAGAATGTCTTTAACTATTTCATTCAGAGCTTGAAGCTTAAAAGTGACTATTTAAGGATATATTATGTACAAATTTTTTGATTTTTTTTTATATTTTCTAATATGTATATATATTTGTAGTTTATAATAATTGTA
This sequence comes from Argyra leucocephala, assembly GCA_963942445.1. Lineage (NCBI taxonomy): Eukaryota > Metazoa > Arthropoda > Insecta > Diptera > Dolichopodidae > Argyra > Argyra leucocephala. The sequence goes on from OZ012681.1 coordinate 110,628,943, forward strand.
TTAATCTTTTACTATAATACATACATAATGTACATTTGTGAACAATTATTAATTCTTAATTCATAATTCAAATGTTTGTTTTTTTTTAATAGTATATAAATTAAATGATATTTAGTATAAGTTAAAAATGTAATCTGAATTATTTTAAATACTAATTTTTAATTTGAATTAATTATTAATTTGATTAAGGATACATTGTACAAAAAATGAATTTAATTTGTATGTATTCAAAATTTGTTACTGGCTTTGTAATTCTGTTGAAATAAAGAATATTTTTATTATTTTATTTATTTTATTATTAGTATTTAATTAGAAATTCAAATAAATACCGATGTTATTTTGTTATAGCCCACATAATGTAATAACTTTAAAAAACACGAAAATAACAAGGAAGCTGTATGCCTCAAATGTTCGAGAATTCTATGTTGCAAAGGATCAACCACCACTCCTTTAATCAACCATTTGAAAATACACGGCCTCTCAATTGTAACACCAAATGTGGAAGAAGTCCTGCCGAAAAAGTCTAAAAGCGATAATAACACAATTTTAGATTTTATTAAACCAACAAATACAAAATCTCTTGGTGCAATATTATCGCGATGTGCTGCTAAAGATGGAATGTCTGTTCATGCAATAAGAAAATCAGAAGCAGTTAAAGGTTATCTTGAATATAACAAATTCAAGATGCCAGCAAGTGAAGCTACAATATGGAAATACATTTATGAGTTTTATAATCAAATGAAAAAGGAAATGATAGTGAAAATTGAACTATACAAAAAGGAAAATGGAAAATTTTCAATAACTGTAAATGAATGGACCGATAATAGTGCTATTAGATATATAAATGTCAGTTTACGTGCATATCATAGTAGTACAAAATCATTTGAAAATTTTGACTTAGGTTTGATAGAAATTAAAGAAAAGGCTGCGGCTAGAAACACTGAAATATATATAAAACAGAAACTCAAAGATTTCAACATTGATATGGACGTAGATATTGTTGCATCAACTCATGATGGCGCAGCGGTTATGGTGAAATATGGCAATAATATATCTGATATTTCTCAACTATGTCATAACCACGCGTTACATTTAGCAATAGTTGATTCGCTGTATAAAAAAAAACATTCAGAACAAACTTATAGCGGAGAATGTTTAGAAAATGACAATAATTTATCTCCCGAATCAATTGACAGTGATAGTGAATATAGTTATAGCTCATTTAATGATGAAAATGATGACACCAAGTCAGTTGATTATAGTGATTTTCCAATTGAAAATACCAATTTGAATTTACAAATTACAGAAGAAGATTGTTTAGTGGACTTGAATACAAAACTTTATATTGTTGTTAACAAAGTACGAAAAATAGTCAAAATGTTTCGAAAGTCTCCTAAAGCTAAAAATAACAAATTGCAAGAATATGTTTTGAAGCAAGAAAATAAAAAACAAGGTGGAATTCAATGGCTTCTATGATTAGACGATTTTTACGACTCAAGGATTGCATTAATCATACACTAATTGAATTAGGTATGCCAACTATGCCTGAGAGTGATGTATTAGTCTTAAACAACTTGCTTAATGTATTGACATCGCTTGAAGTAGCAGTTCAAGAGCTCAGTAAAGATAATGTAACACTCGTAACAGCTGAAGGCGTTTATAAATTTTTATTTAATTCTTTTACGGGAATTGATAATGATTTAAGTAATATATTACTTATCGAAATAAAAAAAAGAATGGACCAAAGAAGAGATAAAGTGTTAACCACATTACTTATATATCTTGAAACTGGAACTATACCGCGATCAACAGAACATTTTACCTATGCATCCAAAAGTTCCGCTAAAGATTTAGCAGAAAATATTATGCAAAGAATTTATCCAGCAGATCTCAATAATAATAACGATACTGACAATGGTGATGATGATGATGATGATGTACTGCTATCTACTGAAGGCAATGCAAACACAAATGATGATAATGGACTTCAAAAATAGCTCCATGAAGCAATCTGCTCCATTACAACGATTTCAACAAATGCTTGTGGTTTTTATGAATCCACAACTGGTAAGAAAAAACTTACTAAAGACTTTAACTTTTTAGATGCGTTTAAAAAACGAACAGATAATTTAAATATTTTGTACAACGCCCTTATAACAATTAGTCCAACTTCAACAGCTACCGAGAGAGTTTTCTCTACAGCTGGGATTATAAAATCAAAGCTAAGAAGTAGTTTGAAGTCAAAGCATTTAAATGCAATTTTATTTTTAAAATATATATTTAAAAAAGAGGATCTCAATTCTCAACTCAAATAAAATAATGAATTGGTAATAATTAATTTTGCGTTTTACTATGTTCTTCTTTTATTTCTTTGGTATTAGTTATGCTTTTATTGACTTTATTGGTTCTACAGTCTACTATGTATTTTGCTATTACATGAAAATACAATAATTCGAATAATATCCGAATATTCGAATATTTCAACAAAAAACTATTCGATATTCGGATAGTAAAAAAACTCGAATAATTGAATGCACTAATCAGCATCAGCAAAAGAGGTTATCTTACTTTTAAAATATTGTAAAAAATAACGAATTTAGGTACATACACCAAAAATATAGTATTGACAGAACCCTGAGGAATACCACTATTAATTACCAAGGGCAAACTTGTAGTATTACCAATACTAACTAATCGTTTTCGGGTTTTAATTAGAATAAAAACAATTTAAAACAAAATCCTAACCCTAAGATCTATGCAATGAATTACGCTACATCATTCGAAGCAAACTCAGGAGTTTCTCAACAAAGCCATCTGGGTCCCCTTCTATTCATAATCTCTATTAATGACGTTGTGCCAGTAATAAAAAATAATAAAGTTTAAATTTATGCTGATGACTTGAAAATTTTTAAGAAAATCACATCACTTCGAGACTCAACTTTGATTCAAAATGATCTCGATAATTTCTTTGCATGGTGCGGTAGCAATAACCTTATGCTTAATACGAATAAATGTGTTGTGATGAATGTGATGAGTTATCAAAGGCGTACCAGTTTAATATCTATTCACTTAATGGATATGTTCTTGAAATAGTTAGGTGAATTAAAGATTTAGGTGTCACTTTCGACGAAAACTGTCTTTTAAATTCCACTATAACAATATTATTAGTAAGGCTTAACTCAATGTTAGGTTTTATGAAGCGATGGTCAAAGAATTTGTTACCCTTATATCTTAAAATCCTTATATACATCTCTTGTGAGGCCACAACTGGAATGTGTTAGTCAGGTCTGGTCCCCCTATTACGAAATTCATATTAAAAGAATAGAAGCTATTTAAAAGAACTTCATAAGATATGCACATCGCCACTTGCTCTGCCTCCATATGAACACTGATTAAATTTGCTACATTTAGCAATACTAAAAACTAGGCGTGAAGCTGCTGATGTTCTTTTCATCATCCAAGTAGTGAAGGGGAATATTACATCCCCACTTATATTGAATTCTGCCCGAATTTCCAATAACACTCGACTCCGATATATTTTCATCACCTAATATTTTCACACTTGTATTTCATAGATCCAACTATGATATATGAATGAGGGTATCCACAGAATGATGATAATAGGGAACAAATATAAGAGCGTGATTGACTTATAACTCTCAAAAGATGTGTTAAGGAATCGACTATACCTCTGTAACCAGAACCCTTCTAAATAACCCCTCTAACCATTAGGTAGTTAGCTTTTGTAAATTTTTATTGTTTTTTAAAATTTTGATTCTGTTAAATTTTAATCTTATATTAAAAGAAAAAGGAAAATAATTATATACTACCTATTCCCGGCGTAAAATTCGCCAGTCTAGCATTAGCATTATAAATGAAACAATTTATTTTATTTGTTTATTTTCTTTATTTTCTTAAAAAAAAATCAATGTTTTACAGTTAAATTGAAAAACTTAAAACTATAATTCCCTTTATTTACTATCTTAAAAATAGTTTAACATTTTAATAAAAAAACTTTCATGAAATAAAATCTGATGTCTAAACGCTCCTTAACAAATACTATTAATAGAGACGTATATTTCAACAAAATGTGGCGAACAGAGATGTCGCTGGCAGTATATATATGAAATTAAATGCATTTAAACTAAATACATACCACACCCACATTAAAAACACATTAAAATAGCCATAGATACGTTTTTACGTGTTTTTTTTATTATCATAATAGCCCTAACTATTTGAAAACTCAAAATAAAAAAACAAAACATAATAAAGCCAATAATTATACTTTTTGTCTTATTCTTCAGTCTGATGTAGGTAAGGGTAGTCTGTGATTTTTCTTTTTAAAGTTTTTTTTAATTTTTATGTGTACTAAATTTGCCGTGTATTGAATTGGAACTTGATAATAATGTCATAACATATTTTGTTTTTCTTGTTCTTAGCAGATCGTAAATTTCGGTTTATGATTCTCCATGTACAATATAATATTTACTCAATACTACTGCGCATTTGAATTTATACTTTTGAATTATTTGTTAATAAAATAAATAAATTTAAATTTTTGGAATTTGTGAACATGGTCTGGGTGAGGTAAAAAATATGTTTTCTAAATTTACTATTTGTTTTACCGGTAAGCTTTTTTGCTGTAATATCGTAATATCGTAATATTTTAACAAAGCTATTATAATAATATTCTGATAATTCGGTTTTTGTCTTTGCTACTTTTTTTTTTTAAATTAATTCATATAATCAGATATAATCAATGCTATTGCTCAATAGGTGAATTGTTTTTAGATTAATTTTAATTTGTTTTTGGTTTTATTTGGTTTTATCGTTTTGTTGTTTATGTTTTTAAATAAAATTTTTCACACTATCGTAATTCGTAATAGTCCTAATAAAGTTGTCTAATCTAGTTGAAAAAGCTTCGTGTTGTAAAAGCTTTATGAAAAGTTTAACAGACGTTTAAGCGTATTAATATATAAGCTTGTAATTTGTTTGAATTAAACGAAATAATTAAATAAATAATAAATATTGCTCTTTAGTTGTTCTGTATAAATTCCATTATTCTCATCTTTTTTCTCCTTGTTTTTTAAATTTTGAATTATAATTAGAAGTATTACTTATTTTTATTTTTTAATTCATATTGTTTTTTTTTCTTTCTTGTTACAAGATTTTCTAGTTTTATTACTATAATGTCATAAAAGGACTAAATTATTAAATTTTTTAATTAAATTCATTTGTGTAGCCTTGATATGAGAGAAATCTCTTTAGGCGAAGATAATTGAAAATAAATAAAAACAATACAAAAAAATAAAAATAAAAATATCTTAGTTCCATTTTATTTAAGTTGTTACCAGATTACATTCAGTATATTAAGGTAACAACAGTATTATATAACTACTATTATATTAGTATAATTATATAATACGGCTACCTTTCATCTTTATTTTAATACCGGCTACGTAGATAGATGTTGAAAATAGAATTTGGTTTTAACTAAAAATATAATGAAACTGTGCTCTTATGAAAATGTACTTTCCACATTTAAATTGGTCAATAAGTATATCCAAAATTCAAATTCAATTGTGCATTCCAAATATTGTGCTCTCCCCAAACAGCATCTTAAGTGTTCATTCCATTCTTCTGGAATAAAAAAAAAACAAAAAACAACGTGAATTTACATCCAGTGTACAGTGAGCACACTTGACTAAGCAACCTATGAAAAATTGTCACTAACCTACATTGTAGAATCAATGATAATCATTGTCAATAATTTTTGTTGTTATACAAATCATTATTGTTAACAAAAAGTTAATCATCGTCATCCACTCATCACACTAAAAAAAATTTAATACAAAATTTGGTATAGCTTCAATGATAATTATGGTGCCGCAGGACTAAAAAAAACTTTTCCGTTATTTATATTATATCCCAGAAGAAACAAAAATTATCCATATTTTTTTTTCAAGTATATCTGAATTCTACAATAAATTTTCAAATCTAAGGCACTTTGAAAATAAAATGAATTAGACAACTAAAAATACGAAACATAACTCAACAGAACACAACAACAACAGAAAAAAGTTTAATTTAATAACTATTCAAGGAGAAATGCGAAATAGTTTGGATAGCAATAAAATGCTAAATATTATAAAGTCCTAGAATATAAACAAAAAAAAAATTCCAAGTTAAAAAAAAAAAATTTGAATCAAGTTTTTTTTTTTTGCTGTCTTTTCAAACTGTAGCAACTTTTTGCAAAATTCAACTAAAAAATAAAAACAAAATAATATCTATGATATCAGTAGTTTTCAGTTTATTAAAGTTAAAACAAAAAAATTAAAAAAAAAGAAAAAAAGATAAAAAAACTAAACAGATATATTCAATGTTGAGCTGCTCTAGGTGTTGTGTGTTCTTGGAGAGTTTTTCTAGCTAACTTTATAAGATGTGTTCATCGTTTTCTGATTAAATAAATTTTATTTTAGATTTATTTTTTGTTTTTATATTAATGTTTTTATTTCTAGAAGGTCGTTTAAATTTTTTTTTTATAAAAAAAAAATAAAATCATGAAAATTTTCTCCTTGAAAATTCGTATACAATAAAATTGAAGCCAGTTTGAAGTGCGATAATACAGTTGTAAGAAATTAGTCTTTAAAATTGACACAAAATTTTTATATTCATGGCAATTTATTGTTTTCCATTACTAATCTACAAAATTAAGCTTTATTGAAGAGTACTAGAATTTTTTCGAAAGAAGAAAATTTTGGTAATCATGGTAATCGGGTCAGGAAATGCTTAAAACAAGCATACAAAATAAAAAAAAGGGCAATCAGTAAACACGATTTAGAAAATTAGTAATAAATAGATAGAATACTAAAAACAGAAAAAAAAATAAAATCCATAAACCGGAAAAACGGTTAAAAATCTAGTAACTTTGATTTGTCTTCCAACATGGCAAGGCAAATCAAAGAACAAAAATCAATAATGCTCACAAGCCAAAAGTTGAAGCAATTTAAAATCTTCAACAATTAAAAAATTATATCGTATAGATTTAGACTATATTCCAACATGTCAAGATAGGCTAAATCCAAAATTTGCAATTTTAAATTATGCCGAAGAAGCATTATTCAAATTATTTAGGTATAAAATAAAGAAATTAAAAAAAAAAAAAGAAAAAGAAAGAAAAAAAAACAAATAATAAAAATATATATACATACATATATAAAAATACAACACATGCAAAACGCAATTAGTCAAAGACACAAAAATAATAATAATAATAATAATAATAAAAACTTATCACCTGTTTGAATAGAGCAGATTCTTTAGTTTGGACTTACTAATGTGAAAATCGAAGACATTGGAGTTATTGTTTACGTTACGCAACATTCTTGTAATTGGCTCATTCTTTCCATAATCCGTGCGATGAAACTTTAAACGAAAGAGGGCAGAATGCTTAAGAGAACGAAAGTTGGTATTGAAGTTTATGTGATCTAAAATACCAAACGAGTCAATTGCACATGAGAGAATTTGGTGAACAAATACAATATCAGCCACTTCACGACGATTAAAGAGACTTTGCAGACCTAGAAGTTTATGGCGGTCTCTGTAAGGGGATAAGTTATATGGGTTTGTCCATGAAAGACCGAAAGACGAAGAACGAAAAGAACGAATCTACATTGAACAGATTCAATCCTGTCTATGTGAACTTGATGAAAAGGTGACTATACCTGAGACGCGTATCCAAGTAATGGTCTTACCATAGTCAAATATAAAGCTCTGGTGACATATGGGTCGGAAAATTCTTTTGACCATCTTTTGATAAACCCGCTGAATTAGCCCTACTGACAATATTATCTACATGAGATCTGAAATTTAGTTCGGTATCTAATAGAATACCTAAGTCTTTAGTGGATGTGACATTAGAGATAATAACGCCATTAATACTATAATAACGCGCTCATATTGCCGTTTTACGGGAAAAGGTGTTGGCATTTGCTAGCGTTAAGTGTTAGGTCAACTTAACCGTATTAAAACAAATATTAATTTTATTAATTCATAAAAACTAATTATATAAAATAGCTTTGAAGAACTTTGTCGAATCATCTTCATCATATAAGGTAGGATTAAAAATATCACAAGGGCTTTCGTGCGGATGCTTTACTGCTAGAAAAAGATTAGGGTTTATAAAATAATGATTAATAGCCAATCAATATAATTCTTAAAGTTGTATCTTGTTGAGTGCAGAAACAAATACAATGTTATTATAAAAACTTGTTTTCCAGCGTTAAAGTAAAATTTTGGTATAACAATGAAAATAGGCTCGACTCAACTCGAGTACAAAACACTGAAGAAGTTTGAAAGTAGTAGACGAAATACGCGTATCTGTATGATAAGCATTTCAGTAAAATTAAAAGGAAAATAATCGACTATTTTCACTGTTATTAAATACAATGTGTTTCGATAGTTTACAGAAATTTTTCTTCGATGAAAAAAATTTATTAAATATTAAAAATATCAATAATTTCAGAACTTTCTTTTTCTATTATTGAACCGAACCGAATATTGATCGGACCGATTTCTATCTCATTGAACCGGACAGATTCATTTGTCGATGTTAGAACTGTTGTTAAAACATCTTATAAAAATATAATAACTATACCGTGTATAGTGGCCGAGTTATTGAACCAGTCAAAGTTTTGAAAAACGGTAACGTATACGTATTGGCTTATTGTTGAAACAATACCTATTTTCTCACATAGAAGAAAATTCACAAAAGAGCCTTCATTTATTATTTCATTTATTGCTACTTTTCGGGGTACAACGAAGTGAAGGACTGCGGCGACTTTAACGCCCTGAAAACTGCAATCCTTTTGTTAAAATTAAAACTAGTTTGTTAGACTAAACATTAATACAATTTTGGCTCTATAATTATGCAGTTATATTTGACCAAATAACATTCTATTGGGAATTATTCAGAGATAAACGATTTTTGGCTAACATAGTTCGAACGGTTTTGTGTGTTTCAGTTTTGACTATCAAATAAGTGTAAAGAAGAAGTTGAGAAAGACGATTTTTGTGGCGTAGTGCCATTTTTTTTAATTAATTTTTTATTATAGGTATCGGTAAGATTGGCTTTTGGATATTTTGAATATGAAGTTGTTTAGCACAACAGCATATTTACTATATACCTAGACTGGCTTTAAAATTTGATTGTAGATCAAAACTTTATTATACGTCTCGAAAGGTTTCGCCCAAATAGCCAATGCAGGTGATTGTATTTCAGCTTCTTGTATATTTTTTTTAGCATGTTCGTGGCATCTGAACTTTGCATCAAGTGTCATACCAAAGCATTTTGCAGATTGTTGATAAACTCTATTTTTTTATTTGTAAAATTAACATTTGTCGATTTTGACCAATTTAGTTAGAATCTCCTCCTTTTGCATCATAAGAAGGTATTGTTGCTTACTTGCTACAGTTTATTTATTGCTTCGTTTATGTTATTACCAAATTCTGGTACCGTAGTATAATCTGCAAAATTTGTCATCATTGCATGTTCTAGCTCTCTAGGGATCTATCACTGGTATAGAGTTTGTAGAGGACTGGAGCCAGAATGTTACCTTGGGATACTACTGCATGTATATTGCTTTGCGTAGAGTAATCTTCAACTTGTTGTTCAACATAGACTTTGGGTAGAATAGTTTGTATTTTTCTTTTAGTGTGTTTTGGATGACATCAGATATTTGATGAACTTGTTCAACAGTTCAGTGTTTGAGTGTTGCTAAAGCCAAATGGATAATGTATAGTATGATAATAGAAATATTGTGTATTATTGGTTTCAATCTTTTAAGGAGTAATTATCAAATATAAATACAATGTAAGACTTTATATAATATCTTACGCGACATTTGTATGGTGGCCAAAAATAAAACAGATGAAAGCATGTGCTAAGCTTATAAAAATACAAAGAATAGCATGCCTTGGGGCTACTTGAGCACTCAAAACGTGCCCTACTTTAGCCAAAGAAAAAATTTTGGAACTCCCACCGATTCATCTATACTTGATGAAGACGGTAGGAATGACAGCAACAAAGCTGCATCTAACAAACAATTTCAAACACAAAAGACGAGGACATAGCATGATCCTGCAGAAAACTAAACTGGGAACCGAAGTAGTTCCAATGTCAGACTATATGATAAAAGCAATTGATTGTCGCAGGAACTTCACTCTACTAATACCCAAAAGAGAAGAAGTCGAAGGTTTAATAAGAGCCTTACCTTCAGGAGCTTCAGTATGGTATATTGATGGCTCAAAAATCGGGGAGAAAACCGGTGCCGGGGTATTTGGACCAAGGTTCAGGTTTAGCGCAGCACTTGGCACATATCCCACTGTATTTCAAGCTGAAACCTATGCCATCGAGGTATTGGCATTACAGTGCAGTAAAAGGTGTCACAGATGTGGCAAAATATACATAATTTCAGATAGCCAAGCTGCTTTAAAAGCTCTGGGTTCTCTAATTTTTAATTCAAAACTTATCTATAGCTGTTAAAAAAGCTTAATAAAACTACCCGAGCGAAAAAGAGTTACTGTTATGTGGAATTCTGGACACAAAGGAATACAAGGCATTGAAGAGGCAAAGTTCTTGCAAAAACAGGTGCGAAGAGTCAATCCTTGGATAGTTTTCAAAGACTTACGCACATCTAAATTCTTTTTCAAACTAAATATTCATAGATTGAATCAGATAATCAGGGAGACTAGACTCAGAATGCTGACATGGTTTATCACAGGTCATGATCCATTCAACAAACATCTCTTCAAGATTGGTAGCAGATGCATCTTCTGCTTAGAAGAAAACGTCTCCTCCTTCCATATTCTATTTGATTGCGACGCTATAGACACTTCCAGGGATACAAATCGGCTGATTCTGACTTTGACATCAAAGCAATAATAGTGTTTCTCAAGGACATAGACCTGTAATTCTGAAATAGACGGGAAATAGATCTTAAGACGTTGCTTAGAACTCCCCAATTTCAAAAAAAAAAAAAGAAAACTTGGTCATATTCGGGGACCTTCCTGGTTTATGAATCATATTATAATCTCTGGTATTATTCAAGTGCTTGGAACATATTTTAGCTTGAGCGCTAGATTCATTACTTTCGTTTGGAACTGACAAACCTTTTAATGGTAGTTTTTTTTTACGACATCAGCTGTAATTAAGTCAAATCCTAGAGTTTTATTGGATTTTAAACTCTTGATTTCCTTTATCAATTCATTTTGCCTGATAATCGTTATTTGGCTATCTACTAGAATAATTTGTACTTAAATCGATATCAAATAGATAGCCTGAGTACAAATTTCCAGGTTTATAATACACTATTTTGATTTTATGAATATTCTTGATTGATGCTAAGAGTTGTTTAGAGCCAGCCGGAATTTTCCAAAGAAAAACAGCCTATAATTTTGAAGATTTCATCGAAATTGAGTTAATAAATAATAAAATAGACAGACATAAAAATGTCATTTATATGTATACTATAATATTGTATATGTCTATCTATTGTACATGCATATCTCAGGAGAGAAAAATTAGATATAATTTATTAATTTAGTTAACCATTCAAGTTAGATTTTCTGAAATTCATAACAACTGATCAGACAAGTCTAAACATCAAAATCCGTACCCTATAGTTCTAAAATAATTCTATTGCATCGATACTTTTAATAAGTTATCTTGCCATTGGTTAACGAAATAGCTTGACCTTAACTTACCTACCTCCATACCTACCCATAAAAAACAAAAATTGTAGTAATCCATTTACAAAATTGTACCCTAATACACTTTGGGTCATTAAAAGTAAAAATTAAATATTTAATTTTTTTTCTCTTTCTCTCTTTCAATCTATTTTAATTGCCTTAAAACTTATCAACTAATTAAATTAACAACAACAACTACCATATTACCAATCTCATTATTATTTTCCATCAAAATTTCTCATATATATTTTTTTTTCTTTTATATTTTCCTACTGTTCTGTAATTAATGAAGGAAATGAAGGTTAAATTTTCTAAAAAATATTTTTAAAATTTTCAAAATTAAATTTAAAACTATGTAAACTTTCTACGAGTGAAAAATTTTCAATCAGTAATTAAAAATCACAGTTTAGTTATCGATCCAAACCAAACTTATTACGAAATTTTTGAACTTTATTAGAGTTGAATATAAAAATTTTCAAGCTTTTCTAATGGAAAATTTTTGTTGTGTTTTTGTTTTTCTAATAAAAAAGTTTTCAATACAACTACACATAAAATATATGCACCTACTCATCGTTACAATTCAAAATTAAAATGTATTCATTGTGTTTGATGGCGATGTTATATATTGTTCAAAGATAGGTGAAGTTGAATTGATCGAAAAATTATTTATCTGTTACTTAGGAATTCTGCATAGCATAGCATAGGAGTATAAGTCAAAATAATCAATTGTTCAGGAGAAAGAAAAACCTGAATTAAGTTTTATATATTGCATGTAGATGACCAGCTAAGGCTGAAAATTAATCCTTTTTTAAATTTTTTTAGGATGTCATAATGGTTTTTGTCAAATATCTAAAAATTCAAAGAAAAAATGACTTATACTCTTTTGATTGTTAGAATCTTACCATAAATGGGACTTATACTGTTATGACCAAACATTAAAACAAAAAATAATTTTTAATTCAAATAACTTTTACAATACAAATTATTTCAAAAATATATTTTTTTAAATTTATTTTAAATTTCCAAATTGTTAGCAAAAATAAAACAGTCTTCAGTTATACAAAAACAAAATTTTTAAACAAAGAAAAATAATAAAATACTTTCCTAAAAATTATTCAAAATCTTAAGTTAAATTTAAACCTTAGATTTACTGTTAAGTAAAACAGGAACGTTCCTAGAACTAGAGATTTACAGGAATCCTACGGATACTGACAGGGTCATCCAGAATACTTCCAACCACCGCTATCAACATAAGATGGCATCGTTTCACATGATCCATCGAATGTTAACACTTCCCATCTCCCAAAAAGGTTTAGTAAAAGAAACTAAACACATATTTGAAATTGCGAGAATAAACGGATATCCGGAAAAAACCATCACGGTCTTACTTAGTAAACGGAAAAGAAGTTTACAACGGAATTCCCTCACTAACCTACTCACTGATCAACAACTCAAAAGAAGAGTAGCATTGGAGTTTAGCAACATTTCTCTCTCACTCAGAGCGAAATTGAGAAAACACGGGTTAGATATCGTATATAGCAGCAGAACTAACCAACTCAAGTCTGTTCTAGGTTCAACTAAAGACCCAATCGAACAAATGGAAAAATCAGGTGTATATAAGGTAACTTGCAGTCATTGCAACACAGTTTATATTGGACAAACTAGGAGAAACATGCAAACACGACTCAATGATCACCTGAAAGAAGCAGAACTGGCTAAAAAGAAGAACTCAAGTTCCGATCCAAAGTAGCAGAACACATCATCCAGGAAAATCATAGCATTTCGAAAAAAGACATTGTAATGGTAAATTACATTAGAGATTCTAGGAAACTAGATTCAGCTGAAAGCATCGAAATTTACAAAACTAAAAATTACTCACTCCTAAATAAAGACCAAGGCAACGGATATTCTTCTTTATTTAAATTTTTAGTGAAATATAATAAAACGAATAACACCACCCCTACCTGTCACTCTAACGTCGGAAAAATTATTTCAAATACCAATAATAAAATAAATAAAAATATTTTTATTCAACCCCCTACCTGTGCTAATTCATTGGATAATAAACAACCATGCAGCTGCGAGAAACATCAAATTGTTACCTGCGCGAATAGAATAAATAAGACAATTTTAGATTTCTTTCCTCAGTCGAGTACAAAACACTGAAGAAGTCGGCAAGTATTAGAATACAAATACGCGTATCTGTACGATAAGCATATCAGTAAAATTAAAAGGAAAATATTCGACTATTTTCACAATTATACCAAAATTTTACTCTAACGCTGGAAAACAAGTTTTTATAAAAACTTAAATTGAAGCTCTTCGTCATGTTCTTCAATATCCGGAGGCGAATCGACTACTGTATTCGAAGCTTTTAGATTATTGTAAAAATTATGGAGTTCTGGGATGATAAGAGGCAGAAGACTTACTAAATCCTTTTTCTTTTCCCATGAAAAGGAAGTGTGCCCGTGTACAATTTGTTGGGCTGCAATTTTAAATTTGCATTCCCCGTCTCAAGAAGACACAGTTTTAAATGATTGATCTGGATTTAAACTTGTTTTGAAAGAAACATGTCCGAGTGTTTTTGTGTATCGCAAACATTTTACTGGATGCCATTTAAAGAGTTCGTTTTCCAATTTATTTTTTCTTAGAACTAGTTTTGTTTTAAGTAATGAAGAATAATCAATAAATTCATTATGTTCAATTTCAATAACAATAAACTTATTTCTTTTTCCCACTGTACTAAACTGTAGTTAGTACCAATCATGCGGATGTGATATAGGATATTCTGTTTTTTTTTTTCGTTTTTCTTTTAGACCATGACCTATTTCACACTCCATATGACTGTGTCCACTAATCATAAATTTGTGATCAATGATTTCCAATGTTAATTTGTGTTGCATGAGGCACAAAAACATAGCAGCCACATGCGAATTTTTAATAATTCGTTCTTTTCAATAATTCAATGTTGCTAAAATAAGTATAAGTCAGTGATAAAAATAATGTGACTTGTTATCAAAAATAATACTAGTTTGATCATTACAGTATAAGTCGACTTATACTTTTTTGATCGGTTAACTTTATAGATGGTTTAGCTATACTGTTATTACCAATGCTTTTTATAATGATTTATAGATGGAATTGGCTTATAATATTTTTACAGAAGAAGGGACATCAGTTCTATATTCCATTTTTTGACTTATCTCGTTTTTGCCAAAAAATTACTTGTACTCCTTTGAACGCACACCATAGGATTAATAATGTATGCGTAATGATTTAGAAAAAATATGGACATGACTACAATATTATCGCACTATTCTAAACCACCCTAACCACGTAAAATTATTTTCTACGCTTCTATAGGCCTATATGAGCCTATTATATAGGCCTCTATGGGCCGGGGCAATCACATATGATGTTCTTTTGTTTTAGTATATTGACACATGGCATGGCTATTTAGTATTTAACCCTTTGTAAATGAAAATGTCTTGAACAATGTCTGTACAACAATGCTAACTAAACTAAACTGAACTAAAAAAACCATACTCAGATGTTCTTGTATTTTATAATAAATATATGGGAGGTGTTGTAATCTTTCTCATCAAATGTTTTCATTATACGATATAAATCGTCGCTCAAATAAATGGTGGAAAAAGATTTACTACATTTGGAGCGATAGTATTTGAAACAATAGTATACCATCGCTGTGCTCCAGTTAAATTCTCCTATAAACTAACTTATTAATTAACTAATTTTCGTTCTGTCAATTTCCGTTCCAATTTTACAGGATTTAAATAATTATTTACGTAAAGAAATAGTATAACGTCGGTATCCGATATAATCTAACAAACAATTTTCTTAAAATTAAAGAGTATATTTTAATAGGTGCTATAGTTTGATAGAATACAGGTTAAAACATAGATCAATTATAATTACTTCAATAATTTTCGAAATTATTATTGTAAGCGGTTCGTAGGTTTTACAATAATAAAATTAAAATGTCTTAAACTCATATTATGCAAACAGAGTGCTATATTTAAGGCTCGGAATCTGTTGAAAGCTCTATATTGCGTATCATAATGAAAATGTATTTTTGTGATGACTGAACTAAGTCCAGGGCAGTAAATATTAATTAACCAAGTTATAATCCTCTAAATCTTGTAGTTTTTAGCAGCTTTTAGATATTATACGCTGATAAAAATAATTCTTTGGGATGACGTTGCCGAAAATAGTATTCGGTTGCGGTTACTATATGATTGTTTTAATTACCAACGTTAGTGAAAATACAGTACTGTATCAAGAATTGCTTTTAAAAAGCAAAAATGTTCATTCGATCAAATAATTATTTATATATAGTGTTGTTACTAGAACCGAATAGGTTTCGTTCTTACAAATGTACTTCTTTTATACAACTATTTGGATTGTTGAAGGAAACAAATACTTTGTTATAACAACTAAAAATCTGTTGTATTAGCTATATGCGGATTGAATCACACTTTTAGTACAACCCAATTATCAATTATTATCTTAAACGCCCTATTCATTTGAATAAATCGAATATTTTATATCACACAGTATAATACAAAACGTACTGTATTCTGAAACGTACTAAACGTACTTTGTTAAAAACTTAACTAATTGTCTTCTATACCATAATATAATAATACATCATAATTTTATCGAATTAAATTCAAAACAATAATATTATTAGAATTATAACCATTAATGTCCAAGCTAAATATAATCTCTAGACCTCAAATGAAAAACAATTTTTTACTGAATTCAACTATACTCGAATGTAAAAAAACAAATATTACGATTCTGATGATGTTGTCTGTATATTTAATAATTTATGTAAACTTGTATATATTATATATTTAATATATCTATACGTGTGTGTTAATTTCACAATTTATTTTTTGTTAATAAAAAAACAAAAATATAATAAAAATTAAATAACAAAACTTAGTATAC